>JAJJWX010001283.1:0-345024 GCA_023529315.1 Papaver bracteatum
GGGTTGGTATATATATAATATCATTCGATTTATATTATTGTCTACAGTGGGGCGAGGTCCATGTTCGTTAACCGAAAATGGTCAGATTTTGTGATTTCAGGCACTTATACAAGCGTAAGAAACCATAACGCGAGGGGGGGGCTTACACTCGTACTTGGCATCGGTCGGAGGAAGGAAGACTGGTCAAGATGGATGATTCACAACATGGGAAAGGGGAAGCCAACAATACGGACATCCTCACCTCAAAGATAGAACAAATCATTGAGGAAAAACTCGCCAATTTCTTGAAGAAGCTGCAAGATGAGGCTAGAAATGACGGAAAAGGCTCAGATTCTCATCAACATACAAATGGCTCTGGATCCAAGGACGATCATCAACCAAAAGATCAAAACAAAAACGGAGAATCCGGAGGTACAGGCGACAATGACGAAAAAGAAGGAAATTAATTATGTCAACCCAACTGTTGCAACACCTACTTACATCAGAGCTGCAGGGAAAGCACCTATCACCAATGCATTCCGCCAAGACAAAGGACAACAATATGTCGAGAAAAGGTGGAGCCGGAATCGAGTATTTTCTAATCTGGACGGAGAAATGAGTGACTACCTTCCTAGGCTAGTTAAGGAAAAATTAATTCAACTCCGAGATCCTAAGCCTGTACCTAATCCCAAACCTCGGGGTTATGATGAGTCAAAGACATGCGGCTACCATCAGAGTGCAGGACACGATACCAATTCATGTTTCGTCCTGAAACATCTTATCCAAGATTTGCTGGACGACGGCAAGATAATCATCGAGGGAGCGTCAAAGCAACCTAATATACAACAAAATCCACTTCCAGCGCATCAAGGAAATCAGGGAATCAACTTCATTGAGGCAGATGATAATCGAGGGATATTCTATGTCCCATAATCTCTTGTCAACTGTTGACACCCCATTTCCGCACCTTCCATAGAAAATATCATTCTTATACTTCGGAGCAGAGTACAAGAGAAATTCTTTGTGGAGCAATTAAGGATTTTCATATCCTTTAAATCAAGCCCATAAGTTCAACCAATCAAGCCCACAAGCTCTCAAGCCCACAAGCTCTACCAATCAAGCCCATAATCTCAACCAATCAAGCCCACAAGCTCTACCAATCAAGCCCACAAGCTCTCAAGCCCACAAGCACAGCTCCTACCCAGTTCATTATCCTTCCAAACCTGGGAATTCTCGCTATCATGATAGAGAGGAAGAAAATACGAATCCAATAGCGAAAGAATGGAATCATTCCGAGTTTGTATGAAGAAGTTATGAGCAAAACAAAATCTCATAAGACTAAAAGTCAAAGCAGTCAAGTTCCAGGGAAATACTAAAGGCACCCGATTTTTTACTAAGGGCACCTCTCTTTCTTCCTCATGAAGAACATGAAGAACATGGGTGTTCTTAATGGTGGTCATCATGATGATCACGATGATGATGGATTTTGATCGACAATGATTTTCGATTTTGAATTCATCACTAGGTTCTTAGGGATGATATGGAGCTTGGGTAGGAGACTAATTTCACATCAATCATGTTATTTATGCGGTGAACAGTAACACCGGTTAGAACATTAACACCGGTGAACAGTAACGGTTCGAGTGCCGGTCTATTTACTTTGTCCATAATTGTTATGGGGCGAGGTCCATGTTCTCATCCGTTCGTGGATGTTTAATGTACAGGGTCTGGCAGAGATAATTTCTTACTAGTTCGTTAGTAAGAGGGCCAACTCTGCAAAGAGGAAAAGAGAGGTAGTTTGGAGTCGCCACCTGACTAAGGGGAGTGAGGACCCTTTAACTAGTTTGAATTCTTTTGAGGAAAACAAAACTAGTTATGACTTTCATATTTATGGTCTACTATCAGAGAGTTCGGGGTAAGGAGATTCTAGTACGGGATGGGAAGGTGTTAGGCACCCATCAGCCGCCCAATCGTAAGATTGGCCTCTACTTCATGATTAAAGGGGGAAAATGTTTATAATTTATTGAGAATAGATCTTCATGCATCAGCTATTTAGAAAAGAGACATAGTTAGAAGTTGGGTGAAACTTCGACTATGGAGATGTGGTTTCTTTCTTTTATGGTAGTTTTTCTTTTGTGACGGTTTGGGTGGAAACCTTGTTTTATAGTGGTTTTGGGTGGAATGTTTTGTGGTGGTTTTGGATGGAAAACCTTATTTTTGTTGTGATTTGAGTAGAAACCTTGTTTGATGGTGGTTTTTGATGGAAAACCTTTTATGTGGTGGTTTTGGATGGAAAACCTTATTTTTGTTGTGGTTTAGGTGGAAACCTTGTTTTGTAGTGGTTTTGGGTGGAAAACTTTGTTTGGCGGTTTGGGTGGAAACCTTGGTTTTTATTAAGAAGAAATTTGAATGAAATTTCAAAATTAAACAATTAACCTGCAGATTAGCTCAATAAAAATAGGATTAATGCCAACCTTATTTTTTGACAATGGGTCTAATGTGGGAGGGAATTCCGCTTTATACCCACACTTTGATTTATCTCACTTAGAAAATTAATAATAAAACATAATTTTTTATGTAACGCAAACGAGTAGTCGCGGTGTTACTACGAAATGGAATACCATTCCGTTCCCGTATGACTACATAATTTACCGAAGAGATAGGTAATTAATATACTTGAAATATAATATTTAAATTAGAAAGGATTCTTACGACGGTTGCTTGCTTCCCTTAAGTATGCTGAAAGTAGTTAAAGTACTAGAAATTTAATGCTAATCTTTTAAAAACTTAAAGACAATACTTGATTTAATCTTCTCATTTTTTGAGTTTTCTCAAAATGAACTATAAATGCACAAGACAATGATAACTATTGTGTAGGAAGAAAATTTGATTTCTCTTTGATTAAATGACATAATACATGGAGACTTGAAACATATGAGAAGAAATATTTTCTATTTGAGAAACAATAATTCTTCTTGGTTTGGGTGGAAACCTAGATTTTTGGATTGTGGTTTGGGTGGAAACCTTGTGTTGTGTGGTTTGGGTGGAAACCTTATTGTTGTGTGGTTTGGGTGGAAACCTTGTGTTGTGTGGTTTGGGTGGAAACCTATTCTTTGTTCCTCTATTGAAGTAAAGGAAGAATTAAAGGAAGTACTCGTCGTCCTCCTCTTTGTTTTTCGTTGTTTTTGAATGAGAAATTCGATCTCTATTTATAGGGAAAAAATCTTCAACTCTCCGCCAATTTCGGGCTGCTTTGTTGAAAATAAAGGCTGTAAATCGTCCTTTTTTCCTTCGCATGCAGCCGCCTTCGTCCTTCTTTTTCTTCTTCTTCATTTTCCTTCGCTGCTTTTCAATTGTATGCGACAATTAAAAATCTGATTATGACGTGTGGGTCCGCTGGGTACTGTTCACGGTATTGTTTCTATTCAAAAGTACTGTTACTGTTCACCACATAAAGAACTGTTACTGTTCAAAAGTACTGTTACTATTCAAAAGTACTGTTACTGTTCACGGTGTTCACCACATAAAGAACATGATTGATGTGAAATTAGGCTCCTACCCAAGCTCCATATCATCCCTAAGAACCTAGTGATGTATTCAAAATCGAAAATCATTGTCGATCAAAATCCATCATCATCGTGATCATCATGATGACCACCATTAAGAACACCCATGTTCTTCATGAGGAAGAAGAAAAAGTGCCCTTATTAATAAATAAGATGCCTTTTGTAATAAATTGGGTGCCTCTAGTAATAAAGCAGGTGCCTTTAGTATTGTTTGTGTTTTGGCGCCCCCCTATTGTAAAAGACCTGACTCCCTCTAGTGGTTGCTTTAAACTTGACTACAATTTCTTATGAGTTCTCGTTTTGCTCGTAACTTTTTCATACGGATTCAGAATGACTCCGTTCTTTCACCATTGGCTTCGCATTTTTCCCATCTTTAACGTGAAAGCAAGACTTCCCAGGTTTGGAAGGATGATAAAATGGGTAGGAGCCGTGCTTGTGGGTTTGATTGGTAGAGCTGGTGGGCTTGATTGGTAGAGTTTGTGGGCTTGAGAGCTTGTGGGCTTGAGAGCTTGTGGGCTTGATTGGTTGAGCTTATGGGCTTGATTGGTAGAGCTTGTGGGCTTGAGAGCTTGTGGGCTTGAGTGCTTGTGGGCTTGAGAGCTTGTGGGCTTGATTGGTTGAACTTATGGGCTTGATTTAAAGGATATGAAAATCCTTAATTGCTCCACAAAGAATTTCTCTTGTATTCTGCTCCGAAGTATAAGAATGATATTTTCTATGGAAGGTGCAGAAATGGGGTGTCAACAACCATACCTAAATGTGCACACTTAGTTGGCTCAACAATAGTTAAATGAAGTTAGCCATATGAACACTTTCATAACAACCTTTTTCATCTCAATCACAACTAGTTCAAATAACTCAAATGAAACAAGTTCTTGAGTGGTTCAATTGTTTATTTTCTCATAGAAGTATACAAAACACGATTGAAGCAATATCGATTTTGATTCACTCGAATCAATTCATGAACATTATAGCTACGGCTTTCAAAAGATTGGATTCCTTATTATATAAATGTATTTGTTCATGAACAAACCGATTTTAGAACTTAACCCACTCAAGTATGCAAACGGGTACGCATACCTAAGTAGCTGGACTTGGTCAGGGTTCGCCAGTATGCATACGGGTAGGCATAATGTCGTACACAACCAAATTCAGTTGAATTCCCGGACTTGAACTGTTAAACCGGTACGCATACGGGTATGCATACTAAGTTCCCGGACTTCAACTTTCAAACCAGTACACATACGGGTATGCATACTATGGTTCCCAGACTTGGAATAACTTGCAACAGTTAGCATACAAGTACGCATACTGTGATATATCCAATTAATGGTTAGTTGTTCTAAACTTCATTTTAATCATTGAAACATTCTTGGAAGACGGGAATAGTTGTCTCACACAAACTATTAGCTTCAAAGAAATTTTCAAGTGACCAATAGATCAATACGAAACATTCCGAGTCTACATCAAATGACTGTCTCACACATATCATGTAAGATGTTACCAGGAGATTTTCACATGATCATCTTTTGACTTTCATCAAGAATAAAAGATGAACTTGGTTAAAGCGAAAGCTTACCAACACATATTTCGATAAATGTGTAAGCGAGTTAAACTCAGCTTGAAATATCAAATGTGTATAATATAAAGTGTATATAGCGATACGACTTTTGTCTCAATAGGAGATATAATTGAAATAGACTTCTGAGTAACATATGAGTTCAAGTCTCCATATACCTTTTGTTGATGAAGTTCCACAATCTCCCCTTAGTAGTTCTTCGTCTTTAATCGGTGAACCTCGTGAAGTCGAAATCTCAACTACACATTCTATCCTAACCCAAAACATAGCTATAAGTAGACTAGAAATCAAGACTAATCGTTTTGAAAATTAAACTTGACAAACAAGCTTGAGATAGAAACGCTTGAGAGTTCGACCGAGCAGTGCTATAACAACTTCCATTATAACAGATTCAATCTATTTTTTATTTTTTTTATTTTCTAGAATACTAAATTTACTAGCATGAACAACACTTTCAAAAACGGTAATTTTTACTTGTGACTTCTCATGAATAGAATCAACAATTGAGTCTACACCATTCCTCTCTGTAGTATCACAAATATCAAAAGGTACTGGAACAAACTTTTCTCTCCTTTGGATACCAATAAGTTTTTGAACATGCTCATGATAACTCCCACCATTATTCTCAGCATTCTCATTGGTCTTAGATGAACTTGGATTAGCCCCTTATCTCTTGTGACTACCAATAGTGTTTTGAACATTCACACCCTGATTAATATTGACTTTATTCTTTTCCACTCTACAATCGGAAATAAAATGACCAACTATTTTGCAAGTTGTACAAAACTTTGGACAGTCTAGAATTAACAAATCTTGAAAAAATCCACCCAGTTTAGTTCCAATCCACACCTTACTAGGCATTGATTTAGCAAAATCAACGTTCTACTAAAACATTAGCATAGTAACCAACCTCATAGTTTACTGTTGCAGCATCCAGTTTGATAGGAGTACCAATTTCTCTTCAAATTTTAAATAACACCTTATCCCTCCAAAATTCTAAGCCTAACCCTGGGAAACGAACCCAAACCCGAGCCTTAAAATTTCTTTGATTTTCTGTTAAAAAATTTGAAATCCAATTTGTGACATACAATACTTGATTGTTAACTCTCCATTCACTAGCTTTGATGTATTTTCTATCTATTTCATTATCAAGTTTAATAGTGTAGAAACTTCGTCCTAATGGAATAAGTTTACAATCACCAACCAACTTCCAATGACTACGCAAAATAACTGAAGCATCTATGAACTTAAGTTTCTGTAAATCTAACTTTCCAATAAGAGAAAACTTCCATGGATTTATACTTTCTTCGAAAAAATCATCAGGTAACACAATAGTTGGAACTTTCTTCGAAGAATTTTCAAACTAAAACCTAATTTTTATGTATTATTTTTACAGATACAAGTGGTTTCAGAACCGGAACCTATCAGATCCACCTGAATTAATGACTACAACTCATTAAAAACACAGAAGAAATAAGGATTATTAAAGGAATAACACCTTAATTGAAGGCGATGATGCACGAAGAACGAAATCTGAGCAAAAAAAAAAGGTTCTGAGTCAGTCGCCCGATGTTCAAACTTTCTCTTGCTAGGTTTATCCTTCATAAATTAATAGTTGAGTGTGCACAGACAAGATAGTTTGCATCAACGATAGCTCTCCGGCAAGAGATCTCATACGTGACATTAAATTTTCCAGGATTAAATGTTTGCATGTCTTTGATGGGCCATAAGAGGTATGTGAAGTCCAGAGACTTCGGATAATGATAAACCGACTTAATGTTTTTTGTTTTTGTTTTTGGTTGATAAAATATTTAGTGCTGAAAAATTTCGAACTCAAGTCACTAGTATCATCATCATCCAATGACTTTACCATTGTATTACATTAACTCCAGCGGATTGATGCGCTTTCTTAACTTTGTAGTAGTGGATTTTGGACAGAACAAGAGCTGATGACGTTTGTATGTGTCAAAAGGTGGATGATCCATTGGTTTATGAAAATTGGGCTTATTTATTTTTCATAATATGTTTTTTTTTCCTCAAACCAATCCTTTATTAGTTATTACAGATGATAGACACACAAACACGACAAAAACACACATCCATACCATTGCAGCTACACAAAGTGGAACTGAAAATCTCCCAATTACATATACTTAACTAGTTAAGTTTTCTTTTAGTCTAAGGATATATCATATATTACAAATGTCTGACTACTGTAGGTGTAAATTATACACAGATCCAGGTGGCAACATCCTAGGCCTGGTGCACCTAAACACGAAAAGACGCGAAGCATGGAATGAAGATTAGTGGCGCGAGATTTCAGGAGACATGTGGATCGGGCGTGATCGCTCTACAGCTGTCGGATAAGACTTGATTCAGACTTCTGACAAAGCTGACATGACGAGACGCGGCGGGACAAATGAGGTGCTATGGTCAAATGGATAAGAAAGTAGGGGACACATCGGCTAACCATAAAAGCAACGATCGAAGACGGGCGACATTCAGAAACAGGCGACATCGTGTCAAGAGAGCATCGGGAGATGTCGGATCGGACGAAAGACATGCGAAGAGTCAAGATACCTCGGCCATGTGAGGCGACATAAGTCGGTCCGACCGCAGAACTGCTGAATTGATTTAACATGACCAACACCTTATCTTGGGTGTATGGAACTTCTCCTATAAATAAAGGGACTTGTATTCATGAAAGTTAGGTTGTAATTTTGGGAGAGGAGGAGAGAGAAACTCGAGTAAACACTAGGAAGAAGTGAGTGAGAAGTAAGTTCACCTTGTAAAGAAATCCAATTAAGATAAACACATTTGTAACACCTTGAAGTAATAAGATTCATCATTTCACCCCCGTGGACGTAGGTAATCATACCGAACCACGTATATCTTGTGTTCATGGTTGAGTGTTTACTTTCATTTGAGAAGAGTAGTACGTTTCTAACCTTTGGATGTAGTTTGTAGTAGAATGCATCTACATTCTGGCGCCGACTAAGGGGACACGACTAAGATCTCCGGATACCTTGCCATTAAAGCCCCCAGAGACGATCAACATCTCCTCAATACACGTTAATGTGTTGGAGTAGAAGCTACGATGAACTCTGTTGGCCGAAGTAATGGTTGTTTTGAGTCATTTACTGAGCATTTAAAGTCAGAGCAGTAGAAGCATCTTCTTAGCGTCTTCAACAGTTTGATCGGCAGAGAAACTTCACGAGCTCACCAGCGACTAACAGTTCGGGTTAGAAGCTACGAGAAGAATCTGTTGAAAGGACGATTGTTTGTTCTTGATAGTTGTGTGTTTATTAGCGTTAAGAGAGTTGTTTCTAGCTGCGGTAAGAAGTCGGGTGCTCTGAGTTACCAAAAGTTAGCGTTTTAGATGTTTCATCATGTAATGAACTGTCGACCATATATAATTTTTAGCCGGCGGTGTAGCGTAAGTCGTCGGAAAGGTCATAATTAAATCTCGAGAAAGTGGAGTTGGTACAAGTTTAATTTGATTCTAGGGGTTACTTGCCGTACTTTTTAAGCATCACGTGCATAAGATCAATGATTTGGAGCATGTAGAATAAAGGACAAACTAACTTAAATGCATAGGTCGAGTACAGAGAGCGACGTCGTACGGAGTGATAGTGACGGGGAAGTGAGTTCAGCCACAGATTCAGCATAAGAACAAAATAGGATAGATAAACGGAACCCACCTAATAACCAAAGTTGACCCTACACAGTGACAGTAGTCGTAGAGTCGAACGTTTCGCCTTTTTTGTCTGAACTTTTTGTTAGAAAAATCAGGTCGAAGTAAGGGGTTCTTTTTTGTATTTGCTGACGTAGGGACGGGCGACACTCGGCTTATCACGCGACGTGACTAATGGATAGATCTTCAGGGACGATAAGGATGTTGAGGAATCGCACAGTCACTAGCAGCAGCATGCAGGCAGGGATAACGCGGCCGAGGCAAGAGGACAGTAGACAACCACCGCACGAGGAATCTCATGTAGCTGCGCGAGGGATGCCTGTTGTAGACGAAGAAATAGATTTGGGGAGAGACGATAACACCTTACCTCTGGACCAGATTATATTGACCCAGAGGAGAGTTGACCAAATCGATGGACTCACATCTTCAGACACCGATGACGATGAGGAAGCACTTGCAGCGCGAGCTCAGAGGCAATGGACGAGGCAGCAAGTTGAACACCAGGAAGCTTTGGGAAGGGAACAAGAGCGTCTTAGGCATATTCAGCTGGGGCGAGAAGCATCAAGTAACATCGGCCCGACAACCGTTCACGCGGTCGATCGTGTAGCCAACCCGATATCGCCACCACCACCCACATCAGCACCATTACAAACTCGGCCACACCAACCCAATGGACACTCCAGTCATGAAAGTACGGACCCGACATTGTTGGCCATTTTGGAGAGTCATAGGAGGCAAGAGGCGGCACTAAGGGAACTCCGGAAGAGGAATCTATCCTTGGAGTATGAGAACTACCAGCTGAGGAACTAACGGACCAGATCGAGAGGGTCGTCTAGTCGAGGGACATCAGGATATCGCAGCCGATCCGGTCACTCGCCAACCATGATGGGGCCAAGTAACCTTAATCATCCCGATCAGTCGGGTCTGCCACCATTACCTCCGGTACCCCCCACGCAGAGATATGGACCACCCGAGGACTCGTCCACCAACGAAGAAAGACGAGGAAGGGACGAGCGACAAGATCAAACAACTAAAGCCAAACTTAAGGAGTTGGAAGCAAAAATCAAGGAACTATCGGGCGGAAGCGAAGAGAATAAGTTGGCCGAGATTATGAGTAAAGCCGAGAAAACGCCTTTCTCTCAAGAATTGGAGCAAATGTCGTTCCCACCCAAGTGTACTTTACCTTCATTACCCTTTAGATTTGACGGAACGGGCGATGCGATCGAACATCTTAAGATGTATACAATTTCACCGATCCAATGGAGAAACAACCCGGTAGTTATGTGCAAATTCTTTCCAACTAGTTTGGAGGGAGAGGCGCGAGATTGGTTTTATTCACTCACACCTAGTTCGATTAACGGGTACGATGCGCTAGTCGAGGCCTTCCTTGAGACCTACATGCATAACAGCCGACCTCGGCCAAGAATGAACAAGATGTTTACTCTCGCCCGACGATTCAGAGAGCCCCTGAGAACTATGACCGATAGATGGAGGAAATTGTGTACTGAAATTGGGAAGGTACCGGTGGATCAAGCCATCTTTGGGTTTGAAAACGCGTTGGGGAGGTCGGACCCCATCTGGATTGCCATGTTTTTCTGAAAAACCTAAAACCTTAAAGGAGATGAGAAGAATGCAAGAGCATTATATCGCCTTGGAAGAAATTCAGGCCGAATCAAGAGATAGAGGAGTACAAGAAGCCAGCGCTGAGGTTGGTACCGAGACTAAAACGGTCATGGATGACCATATCATGCGATCAGAAAATAGATCGGACCCGCCCTCAAGGAGCAGTGAGAAGAGGGAATGGATGGCCAAAGGGAAGAAGCCAAAGCAGGAAACCCGGTCGTATACCCCTCTAAACTCTTCTTTGGAAGAGGTTTTCAAGGAAGTTGAGAAGAGAAACGACATCAACTACCCAGCCTCGAGGGGAGTATAATTCCAAGAGACTCGAGATCATCCCGAATACTGTCACTACCATTAGTATAGGGGCCATTCCACCAATAACTGTCGAGAAGTGAAAGATATTGTTCAACACCTCATCCGCGATGGATATTTGAGGAAGTATGTCCGACACCCCCCTCGGCCGGAAGCAATACCCGATGCACCAGTTCATCAAGTCCGCATCGATAGGGCGAGTCAATTCGTAAGAACCATTTCACATTCGTCTATGCAAAACTACACCCTCGGCCCAGTAATCACCACTAGGATACATAAAAGGGATCGTGACGGTAAAGAGATATTCAGCGTATCCAAGTCCCTTCCCATGGAACCTTGGATGACGCTGCCCATATCTTTCTCGGCTAAGGATGTCCCAGCAAACGGACAGGCACACAACGAT
Organism: Papaver bracteatum; assembly: GCA_023529315.1. Classification (NCBI taxonomy): domain Eukaryota; kingdom Viridiplantae; phylum Streptophyta; class Magnoliopsida; order Ranunculales; family Papaveraceae; genus Papaver; species Papaver bracteatum. Next base: position 11,154 of record JAJJWX010001283.1, read on the forward strand.
CCACTGGTCATCATGATGTTGATTGAAAAGTGGGGAGTAAGAAGGATTCTTGTGGATAGCGGAAGTTCAGTCGAGGTGCTGTTCTACGACACGTTCAGAAGAATGAAACTCTCAGACGACATGCTCATCCCATCAACATATCGTATCTATGGCTTTAATGGCACAGTAACCATCCCAAAGGGCGAAGTAACTTTAAGAGTTTCAGATGGTGGTGGCTACCTCGACACACTAACCACTTTCTGTGTGGTCGACGTCGCTTCACCTTATGAGGCCATTATCGGGCGCCCATGGGTTGATGGGATTAAGGGAGTAGCATCGGCCTACCATCAAAGGTTAAGGTTCCCGACTTGCAAGGGAATAGCGGAAGTTGTGGGCGACTCCCAGGCGGCACGACAATGCATGAAATTTGATATAGAAATAAATGAAGAACGGAGAGCTCGGCAAAGGCAAGAAAATAACAAAGCAAATGAAGTGAAGGCGGCAAAAGAATTGGAGGAGGCAATTTCAAAAGCGGTCCTGGCACACGAAACTCGAGAACAAGACCCTTTATAGAAATTAAAGGAAGCGTCCCCAGTCAGGGAGACCAAATCAAACTTCTCGACAGTCGAGCCGACTAAAGAAGTAAACTTGGGAACGATAGAAGAACCCAAAATAGTGAGGATCGGGGCATTACTATCAGACAAACAAGCAAGTAAACTCACGATGCTATTAAAAGAAAACCTGGATGCATTCGCTTGGGAAGTGCATGATTTGGAGGGTATTGACCCGAAGGTCTGCTGTCACCACTTAAAAATCGATCCGAGGTTCAAACCGGTTAGACAAAAAATGAAGCGCGTCGCGCCAGAGTTACAAGCGGCGGTCGAGGTCGAGCTGATGAAGTTACAAGAATCCGGAATAATAAGGAAGTCCCACTACCCACAGTGGATATCAAACATGGTCGTGGTACCGAAAAATAAAGGGGGAGTCAGAATATGTATTGATTTCAGCGACTTGAACAAGGCCTGCCCGAAAGACAGTTTCCCCCTTCCCAGCATAGATCAACTAGTAGAATCAATAGTGGGATATAAAGCGATGACCTTAATGAACGGATACATGGGCTACAACCAAATACCATTGGCGCCCGAGGACCAGGAACACACTTCCTTCTTCACACCGAGAGGATTGTATTGTTACACCAAGATGTCATTCGGACTTAGGAATGCCGGGGCTACGTACCAGAGATTGGTAGGCGACATGTTTTAAGACAAGATTCACGATACCATAGAAGTTTACGTGGATGACATGTTAGTCAAGAGTCGGAAATCAAAAAACCACGTCCGAGACCTTCGAGAGATTTTTCAGACAATGAGGAGACACAAGATGAAAATTAATCCGGCCAAGTGCGACTTCTGGGTCACGTCGGGGAAATTCCTAGGCTACATCATCACTCCTAGGGGAATAGAAGAAGATCCCGAGAAGGTACGAGCCGTCCTTGAAATTCCATCCCCCGCAACGGTAAAATACGTGCAGAAACTAAATGGTTGCATAGCCGCATTGGGGCGATTCGTATCACGGTCATCAGACAAATGCAAGGCCTTTTACGACATCTTGAAGAAAGGATAAAAATTCCAATGGACGGACGCAAGCGAAGAAGCTTTTCAAAAAATCAAGCTAATAGCTAGCCTCCCGGTTCTTCAAAGGACTGAGCCGTCAGAAAATCTCACTCTATACTTAGGCGCGACACCCTATGCCATTAGTGCGGTATTGGTCAAAATAGAGATGGGCATGGAAAATCCGGTATACTTCGCCAGTAAAACTTTAAGTCCGGCCGAGAAGAACTACACCAGAATGGAGCAGATGGTGCTCGCGCTAGCCTTTGATACCTCCAAACTACGAACATATTTTCAAGCTCATCGAATACGGGTGCTCACCAAATCGCCTATCGAAGCGGTCTTGGATAGCGCTGGGCGATCGGGGAGAATATCCAAGTGGGGAGCCATAATCAAATAATATGACGTAATATACGAGGCAAGAACCGCGATCAAAGGGCAAGTAGTGGCAGATTTCTTGGCAGACTTCCCCCTCAGTGATGAGGACGAGGTAGAATATATACCGGGAATGGTCGAAGAACAATAGGAGCCAACGGACCTACTAGCCGCTAGTAGCGCAACACGATGGGAAGTATTTGTCGACGGGGCATCAAACAAAGACGGATCGGGCCTCGGGTTGGTGTTTACCACGCCAAAGGGGAGGAAGATCGTGCATTCGTTCAGGTTAGAATTAAAGGCGACGAACAACGTCACCGAATATGAGGCGGTGATCCATGCCTTACGGATAATTGTGGAAATGGGGCTGCATGAGGTTCGACTGACTAGTGACTCACAACTAGTGATCCGGCAAATTCCGGGCCAATACTCTACACACGATCCGGTGCTGCAAAAATATTGGGAGCTCGCCCAATCTTACATCAAGCAAATCCCAGATATTAAATTCCGCCACATCTGCCGAAAGGATAACAGACACTCGGACGCCCTGTCATACATCGCCTCACAACTTGTAGACCCGGGCATCGAAGGAATACGTGTTATGAGGCTTCTTAACCCGTCTATCCCTGAAACACTAGAGGTATGGATTAAGGTGGCCGTCAGCACAGCCGATAGATACAAAGAAGGCGACTGGAGAAAGCCAATACATCAATACTTAGAGACGGGTGAGCTGCCTAAGATTCGGCCCGAGATGAACAAGATCAAAAGAAAATCGGGCGCCTACGAGTTAAGGGAAGGGATCTTATATCGGAAATCTTACCTAGGACCACTCCTACGATGCTTGAGCAGGGAAGAAGGCCATATAATCCTACACGAGCTACACTATGGGGCGGCTGGAAATCACAGCTCGGGAAGAAGTTTGTCGGTTAAGGCAAAAACAATGGGCTACTTTTGGATGTATATGAACGAGGATGCAAAGAAAATGGTGAAATCTTGCGAAGAGTGTCAGCGTTTTGGGAAGAAAATCCATGCTCCCGGCGTACCGTTAAACTCAATCATAAGTCCGTGGCCCTTCGCTAAATGGGGAGTGGACATCGTCGGGCCATTACATGTAGGAACGGGGCAAAGGAAGTATTTGATCGTGGCCACTGATTATTTTACCAAGTGGGTAGAGGCGGCACCACTAAGGCATATTCGGGACAAAGATTTCTTTAAGTTCATTTGGGAACATATCATTTGTCGCTTCGGGGTCCCTGCGGCTATCGTCTCCGATAATGGAAAGCAACTGCAAGGCGAGAACATTGATCTTCTATTCAACACTTACAACATCCGCAAGAGTAAAGCAACCCCGATTTACCCCCAATGTAATGGGCAGGCCGAGATCACAAACAAAACCATCGTCGATAACATGAAAAAGAAACTAGATGGGGAATCTAAGGCGGGGTGGGCCATATATAATCGAATCTAAGGCGGGTGAGGGATCATATCGACTACTGCGACTCGACGGAACAAGAGAGCTCAAACCATGGAACATCCGATTCTTGAAACTCTACCATCCTTGACAAGCGACGCGGAAAAATGGTAAGCAAACATGTCCTCTATCTCTGTGAAACCGTGAGGGGTATGGGATAGGGCATGAGCGACTAATGGTCATTCGTACTCGGGGAAATGCCAGTGTGGAAGTTCCGAGGTGACTTACACCCGAATGGTCATTCGTACTCGGGGAAAAGCCAGTGTGGAAGTGCCGAGGTGACTTACACTTGAATGGGCATTCGTACTCGGGGCAACACCAGTGTGGAAGTGCCGAGGTGCCTTCTGATCGCTGGCTATTCGAACTCGGGGGCGTGGCGGTGTGCAAGTGCCGAGGTAGCCTAAGGGTTGGTGGTTGGAAACTAGTTCCAAAGGTTTTTTAGACACGAGGTCTACTCAGCTAGGTGGCCTACTTACATCTGAAAGGTCACCACCATCGCAAGTGGGCGTGTACACTTGCCCGAGATCGGTTGGTCGATAACCACTCGGGATTGTCGGGCCTAGAACTAGGATGATTGGTACCCTTCCACTGAATCCAAAGAGATAGTGATGAGATACCCCAATCAGGACATGGCATAGGGCCCGATGACCCTCCTTATTGGGTGTGTTCAACATAAATGGTTAGAATACTGACTTACTTGAACAATGATTGCAGGAATAACATATGAAACAAAGTAGAAATCGATTGCGTCATGCGACTATTAAGAAAATACGAAAAGAGTCATGTGACCAAGCGAAACGAAGCGTCTAACGAAAATAAAACAAACACCATCGGTGACGCAGCACCCCCATTAAAACGAACAAGCGAGGTAGCGGAAATTAAAAAGGGGAGAAGTGTTTAGAGCGATTTACAACCCGATGGAACGGGCAACATAGTGACGCAGCACCACAAAAATAAATTTTAAGCCTTGGGAGGAGCCGCGCCGGCCTTCCTCTGCGCGACCTCGAGCCGCTTCTTCTCCACCCAGTCAATAATGCCAGCCTGAACCTTATGATCTAACTCTTCCGCATGGGCGACGCGTTCATCCTCGAGTTGTTGGGTAATCTGGGAAGCGTTTTCCTCAGCATCAGCTAACTTGGAGCTCAAATCGACCTCGGCCTGTTTCAATCGGCGAACCTCCAGATCTATCTCCCGAGAGCGTTGTTGCTCGGCTACAAGATCACAAAAATAGAATGTTATTCATCGGGTGCATTTTTGCAAGAATAAAGCGCAATCTAAATCTAAAAGAGCGGCCTCAACACATCATCTAAGAGACCTGACAGGGCGGGTAACACCGACTGAAGCGACTCTACCAACTTGGACAACTCATCCTCGGCCCTGGACAACTTCATGGTTAATTCGTTATAATGTTGCTCGTTGAACTCGTTACTAGGGCAATACTTATTATGCTCGGCCCAACCGTCCATTAACCGATTACGCGACGCTTGGAGCACTGCAAGCTGCGATCTACTCCTCTCTAAATCGCCCATAACCTTATCAAATTCACTCATTCGGCCCAGTAAATCGCTATTAGCTCGCTCCACCACATCTTTATCTCTCAATATTCGTCGGCGGTCCTCGTGAAGGTCTCGATTCTGCAATTGCATAGCGTCTACCCTTTGCTCCAAACTTGTGGCTAAAGCAGCCTTTTCAGCAGAAAGGCGCTGAGAAGACCCCAAGTGAGCCCGTAAGTTGTCCATCTCGGCAGGATCATAATCAAACCGGCGACGTCGTTCTAACTCGTCCTCAAGTCTTGCGATTTCCTCAGTTTGACGGTCTATTTTGTCGTCTTTGTTTGCCATTCGTTGACGAAGATTTTCCACAAGATCCTTCTCAATATCCCATTTTCTCTTCATAATCCTAAACTCCGAAGTAGCGTCTATACCTATACTAGATACCTCGGCTAAGAAGAAGGAAACCCGACTCAGGATACTAGCACGATAAACTCAATCAACACAAGTTAATAAGGATCATATACCTTGAGCGTCGGCAAGCTTGATCTCCAACTCATTCGCGCGACCCCTCTCATTCTGAAGTTGAAGTTGGAGAGATTCTATCAACTGCTTATCTCGAAGGCGATTGGCAGCATCCAAGCGTACGCGGTTCATAATCTAACACAAATAGCTTGACTCATAAGCGACACTACGAAAAATAAATCGGAAGCGGAGCATAACCATACAGAAACGACTTGCTCACCACAGTTTCAAGTGTCAGGGCGATGTCGCCATAACGGGGCACATCATTCAACATTTCCCCATCTGTATACTTCACAAAATTGGAGGAAGTAAGCGCACCCAAGGAGTTCATGATCGGGCTAGATACAGTAAAGGAAGTTTCAGCACTAGAAGACGATCCCTCAGTAATTCGGGGCACACAAGGAAGCTCTACCGGTACATCGGTAACGATCTTCTCTACGACGGGCGTCTCCGAGGGCTCCTGTTGGTCGCCCATACCTTGTTCATCTCCTTTGTCGCCCGACACATTCTCTCCAAACATCTCATCCTCATCGGAAAGATCAATGATGGGGCCCATTTTCGGCGGTGGCTTAGCAATTTGCTTACCTCTACCAGGATTACGCCTCAGCGGAGTAGGGTCAACATCGCCCGCGTCATCATCATCGTTCCTTGGGTGTTTCTGCACAAGTGTCTCGTCAGAACATATGAAGGCAAAAAACAGGGGCAAGTACATGTACTTATAAGAAAATCATTATGTTTGTTACCTTCCCCTGGTCTTCCTCAACCCTTGTGCCAGCACCTCTTTTCCTAGACCCGATAGTTTTGGTGGAGCCGACCTGAGATTTTTAAACAACAACAAATGACTAACTGACGCCCGAAGCTAGCAAGATAAAAATCAAGAAAAGCGCATACCTTATCAGCCTTGTCATCATTAACCACCCAGAAAGAATAGGGCTCGACGGTAAAAGTAGGTGACGGGAAGTCACCATGAAGGATCGGACCTCGGACTAGAAGTGGAACTCGGGGATAAATCGGGTCATTAGAATGACGGGCTCGCTTGTTGGAACCCTGGCCGATGGGATCGGCATCCAGCATCATCCTTTCAACACCCTCGGGCATAGTTTTGACCCGATGAGGACTAGCAGCAAAACCGACAAGTTCTCCTAAGGTGGAAGTACCAGCTCGATAGTTGACAAGGAAATTGGCAACGGTATACTCAGGAGCGTCCTCGGGCTTGTAGGTCGACCACTCGGCAGTAGAACCATGACCATCGCGACGATCCCTCCACTCGTTCATAATTCGGAAAGTATTGCCAGTCCATTGAGCTAAAGCACGAGAAGGCCGAATCTGGGACAAAATCTCGTAATAAAATGGGCTATCAGGGTTGTATAAGGGAAGACGAAGGCCCAGCTCCAGCTAACCCAAGGTGATGACCACACAATCAGCCGATTGCTCGTGCTTCTTCATATCGGTTTTCTTCAAACTACCGTTTCGGCCCGAGAGAAGGGTCACTTCGTAATTTTGAAGATCGTACTTCTCCTTCAACTGCTCAATGAACTCTTCGTCAGAGAGATCCTTCACCCTTTTCTCGGACCTGCACGAAATAGAAGGAGAGCTATCAGCAAAAATAGATTTTATCGCGCGATCATCATACCTAGAGGGGCTTTCAAGCAAAAACAGAGAATCAAGGGGGGAACATCAAACTCGGAAAAAACGTCATCAACAGACCTCTTTTCATCCATGGAAGGAGAAGAAGCCATTAACGAAGATAGTGCAGAACTCGGTTCCCAGCAAAGAAAGATGAGGCGATAGAATCTACTGTATCGATCGGTGAGGAGAAAACGACGAAAGAAAACCAAGAAAGCTAGGGTTTTTTGAGAAGCGTAAAATGTGAAGAAACTTGGGAGAAAACCACAGTAGATGAACAGAGAAAGAAAGGGTAAAGAAGAAGAAGGAAGAAATGAGCGGGCTATTTAAAGAAGAAGAATTGTAACCGACGCCGACGGTTACCAGTCATAAAGTGGAGTTAGTGGGACGCTGCATGGAGGGATTCACGGCATGAACAAAGACGTGGGAAGTTAGGGCGATATTCTTCCACACGTGTCTCCCACACGAGCGGAAGAAGGGGCATAAATGTAGGTGTAAATTATACACAGATCCAGGTGGCAACATCCTAGGCATGGTGCACCTAAACACGAAAAGACGCGAAACATGGAATGAAGATTAGTGGCGCGAGATTTCAGGAGCCACGTGGATCGGGCGTGATCGCTCTACAGCTGTCGGATAAGACTTGATTCAGACTTCTGACAAAGCTGACATGACGAGACGCGGCGGGACAAACGAGGTGCTATGGTCAAATGGATAAGAAAGTAGGGGACACATCGGCTAACCATAAAAGCAACGATCGAAGACGGGGGACATTCAGAAACAGGCGACATCGTGTCAAGAGAGCATCGGGAGATGTCGGCTCGGACGAAAGACGGGCGAAGAGTCAAGATACCTCGGCCATGTGAGGCGACATAAGTCGGTCCGACCGCAGAACTGCTGAATTGATGTAACATGACCAACACCTTATCTTGGGTGTATGGAACTTCTCCTATAAATAAAGGGACTTGTATTCATGAAAGTTAGGTTGTAATTTTGGGAGAGGAGGAGAGAGAAACTCGAGTAAACACTAGGAAGAAGTGAGTGAGAAGTAAGTTCACCTTGTAAAGAAATCCAACTAAGATCAACACCTTTGTAACACCTTGAAATAATAAGATTCATCATTTCACCCCCGTGGACGTAGGTAATCATACCGAACCACGTATATCTTGTGTTCATGGTTGAGTGTTTACTTTCATTTGAGAAGAGTAGTACGTTTCTAACCTTTGGATGTAGTTTGTAGTAGAATGCATCTACAACTACATAACTGGGTTTTCTTAGTAATGGTTATGCAAATGGTTTGCAACCGACCTAAGAACTCACTTCCTTTGTGGTTACTCGGAGTGCATCGAGATAAGCAGTTGGATTAGGGATATCATCGTTAACCTTTTCAAACTCCAGAGACCATTTTACCAAGCTCCCATTCCCAGCAACACACTGCTTTGGAATCACCTCAAGTTTAGTAGATAAAGTTTTATAACAATTCATAACTTCCCATTCGAATATCTCAACAGTAATTGACCTCTTTTCCTTGTCGAACGCTGTTACTCTGTTCTTCACCATCATTTCCTTTCCGTCTGTATTGATTCATCGTATCGATATAAATTAATTATTTCGCTAAAATAATAAAGAGAAATTGGGTCAATTGCTCAAATATTTTCAAATCATGGTTCTAATGGACGAGTAAAAATTAGTATGAGTGAAATGGACACCAAAAAAAATAGCAAGAATGAATCTGGATTCATCCTGGCTTAAACTTAAAAAATAGCGAGGGTGAAACTGGATGCATCCTGATGTAAATTAAAAATAAGAAAAATAAAATTGAAAATTGGTAGGATGAAATGTTTACATCCTGGCTATTTTTACATTCTCGTTCATTTAAACAGTATCAAATTTTACATATTTTTTTTTCACTCAGGAATTGTCGTTATTGGGTTAATTGACCAATTTTGTGGATAATAAAATTCTTTGGTCTCAATTAGGCTTGTATAAGCTAAATTTTAACTTAATAAATTAATAACTTCGCTATAATAATAATTTTATTTAGTCCTAACACTATTAATTTATCGAAGACTTACTGTAGAAGGAAATTCCCACAACATGTGTAACACAACTTATGAAAAATAATTCTGACCTTTTTTTATTTAATTTGATATTATTATAATTCCTAATTTTAAGTAATATCAAAATCTAACCTTTGAAAAATTTCCAAAGCCTCGTAGAGCCAACGCTAGTTCCATCTCCTCTGATGACTTCAATGCTCTTGTAAATATTAGGAAAAAGTTTAGGTAGTTGAGTTATATTGTAACTAAACAAGCCAAAGTACTTGTCTGCACTACATTTTATTTCTGTTTCAAATCCAAGTTTATGAATTTGTGCCATTTCTCTGGATATCAACTAATTTCACACTTATACTATTGTATCATATATGTATATCAGTTTATATAGGGAGACTGAGAGCTACAGACAGAGAGACTTCAAGTTGCAAAAGTAAAGATCAAGTGGATCTTGTGTGCTCCTAGAGAAATTATTATATGGACCACCCAGAAAAGAAGATTGAAAATTCGATTCCCTCATCTGCTTGTAGCTGGTGCGGGCAGCTTTTTCCCGCTTTAAGAGGGAAAGGTGATAAATATTCGACCAACGATAAGGCGAAGCACTATGGTCACTCTTTTTCCCTTCCCTATCCCTTAAGGTGATACAAGTAATAGAAATACCTAAAATCGGCTCTTTTGGGGAGGAAACAGGCTGAATCGGTCTTCTGTATCCATTTGTTGTCGGAGTCTTTGTTATTGTTAGTGTCTTTAGTAACTTTGTTGTTGGTGTTGGTGTTGGCTTTGGGGATGATCTTGCTACTGATTTTGAAGGTCCATTGATGTTGTTCTTCCTTATTAACTTCATAAAAAAAAAAAAATCGAAAATACCCTACCTAATATCTAAGCACTTAAACCAGATAAAAAGAAGGGTAAAGATTGAAAGATTTAGAGGAGGTTACCAGCTCAGATCCACTCTAAAAGAGCAGATCTAAGCAGAAGAAAATCATTCGGCGGCCGAAGGGAGAGAGGAAAGAGGTCTTATTACTATCATAAGGGTGTTGAGTCTCCATCTTTGATAATCTAATGCATGCTTTTTTAATCAAACTGTCCGTTTACCCTGTATATAAGAGGAGGTCTCAATGATAATATCCCATCACGATTAAGATATACAAAAACATTATTAGGATCCCAAAGGTTTATTTAAATAAATTATAATCATGTAACGGTCTTGAGTAGCAGGGCAGGGCTGGTCAATTATTTGCTGGAATCCAAACATAGAAATCGAGACTTTCAAGATCTTACGGGGAAGATGGTTGCTTTAATACTCCAGTAGGATCCAAACTCAAAAGCTCAAAAGAACCTTATTAAATACTTGCATCGGCCATTTGAAGGACCAGATGCGTTTTCATGAATTAAATTAGTTAGCCGGTCGTTCATTTCTAGATCATGTTTATTTTATTTTTTTGAAGCAATCTAAACCTTGATGGACTAGCTTGATTTGTTTTATTCCCGCAATGAGAGAGTTGTTGAGTCATTGAATTTTTTTTTCTTTTTTCTTGATGTTGGCCATAAAAGTTTGTTCTTTCTTCCTGATAATTGGTCATAAAAGTTGCCTTTTATGTTTTAATATTTTTTCATACAAAAAAGCCTAACATACCGAGAAAGAAAACTCCCCCAAAACTGGGGTGAGACATAAAGGTGGATTCCACATACCTTTAAAGGACCCCTGTTAACTCCCTTATGCGCGGGCCCCAGGGGCTCCCCTCACACTACGGTTTCTGCTCTGTTTTTTCTTCGGTTCGTGTAGCAGAGTTGTTTTTCATATTAGCATAAGATTTCTTTATTATACTCCCTCCGTTCCATTTTAGATGGCGTTTTGGGAGTTTTCACGCAGATTAAGAAATATAGAGAAATATAAAAAAGATTCTATCTATGCTCTTGAGAAAAGTCTTCAAACATTAATTGCTATTAGTGTATTTAAAAATAAACTTATGCTTCCAAGACAAAATGTTAGGGTATTATGGGTAGTTTTGTGGTGAAAATATGGAAACTATCAAGTAATGTGGAACAAAAAAATAACCTTAAACACTCATCTAAAGTGAAACGGAGGGAGTAATTAATAACTGTAACTGCTTAGTATTTTACAATACAATCCTCTGCTATAAAGGATTGACATGCACACAAACACACCACAAGCGTACGCCCATGTAGGATGTAGCTATGCAAACTGAAAATTAAAGTACTCATATATACATCTTAGCAAATAAGTTGCCTTTTATTGTGTAGATATATTATGGTGGACTACGTAACCATCAGAGATGAGAACTCATTTCCTTGGTGACTGATTCGATGGCGTCAATATAAGCAGTTGGATTAGGGATATCATCGTCAACCTTCTCGAACTCCAGAGACCATTTGACCAAGCTTCCATTTCCATTAGCATGCTGATTTGGAACCACATCAATTTTAACATTAAAAACTTTATAATAATTCATGATTTCTCCTCCGGTAAACTCGTAAGCAATTGACCTATTTTCCTTGCTGAATGCTGTTTTTCTGTCCGTCATTGTTACTTCCGATCCGTCTGTATTGATTTACCTGTTGGGTGTAATAATCATAACAAAGAAAAATCAAATAAGCAAAAGTTATTGATACTTAGCTCATTTGTAATGGAAGTAATGGATTTGACGAAACGAGCGAGCTTCCCATATCTCCACAACAACAACAAGGCAAAACTTTGGAAAAATAGAGTGAGTCACGTGTTCAACACGTTGCCCTTAAGACATTAGCACCCGGCTACACTCAAGAGTGATGCTATAGCCCTTACAGGAAGGATATCTCCAGGATAAAACACCCTACTACACCTACTACTAGCATATGTAGTAGATGCTCAACTTGAGCTTGGCAACTCCGAAAAACCATATAGGAAAATCGCGAATGCTTGAAAAAATAATATAAAATATTTTTTTCCTTGGGGGTCCCTCTAAATATATAGCAACCCCTTTCCCATAGATTTTACAAAAGTAGTGAATTTGTTTATATAATTGACAAAAACAACTTAAGAAGAGCAACTCCCCAATGTGGGGATAAAAATCTTATATAGTCTCTTAAAACAACAAAAAATTGTTTATATTCTCAAAAAAAAAAAACAACAAAAAATTGGAAACTCCACAATGTGGGACTAATAAGTTTCATTCACAAAAGAAAACAATAAATTATAAGTTTTTATTAGAACTTTAAAAATCTTTTTTTTTTATTAATTGTTTTCCAACAATCCCCCCACATGAATGAAAACTCAATAAAACACGAAAACACAGATAGATCTTGGTAAATCAACAACCCAATCTCACGATCCGAAATGACTGAACAGGCAGACAGATCGTGCATGTTGAAGTCATACTAGCCATTCCAACGTCATCTCCCTCACACAACAGTGTGTTGACCCTATGGTCATACTATGGATTGCAAAAATCATATAGTATAGAGAGATTTCATCTTTAGTTCCTCACAAGTGAGACTAAAGGTTCCTTTCACCAAAGTGAAAAAGCATGAGCTAGTGAACCCTTAGTGACCCTTAGGTCCTAAGTTCCATTAATACCAAAACCATCAAAGCGAAAATCACATAAAAAGCGCAGGAAATACCATTTTAGGCAGAGGTGTCCATGAGGTATTGAACCTTTTCTTAATGAGATATTACCGGAATTACTTGCTAGATACAGTGAACTATGTCTTGAACTGCTAGCGTTTGATGTAATTTGCGATAACAACCACGGATGATATCTCCAAGGTTGCTTCCAAGCTCGTGCCGTTTTGTCCAAATTACCATGGACATATCATGTTTCTCAGAATGCTCTAGAGAATCAAAGCTCATATTCTCATAGGAAGCGGCCCCACTTCCTCATTCAGATAGGTGAGTTTCCATAAAGAGTGTTACTGCTACACCCCACTTCAATCTTAAATTGAAACTATAGAACTCAATAAGACTTCTTAAAAGTCATCCTTCACATGCAGTCACACTATCACGTCTACACCATAGGTAAGGGACAGAGAATGAAATTCTCTGATAGTGTTTACCTTTACCCACCACAAATTAGTTGTCTCATTCGAAACCTTGATCTTGGGATCTCCAGTCAGCAAGGTTGAGTATCCTTCATGGCAAGTTTAATTTATGAGCTTAAGCCCCATCCCCCTCGATGTATTTCTAACTATATCTTTGGATAAAACTTTCGTCAAAGGTTGCGCGATATTCTCCTTGGATTTTATCCAACCAATGGAAATAACGCCGATTGAGATTAATTATTTTTAGCTTTAGCTATTATAGATGTAGTTGCAGAATAACCTACAACTACACCCTCAATAGAATTAGTAAAAACTCAAGAAGTTCTTGATGATGAATAACAATTTTCTTATTAATGTTCTCAATTGATTACAAAGAAGTATCTAAATGGAATTAGAATAGTTACAATTTTCTCTATTCTCTTTCCTAAGATATTTTCTAACACTAACTAAAAGAACCTCTCGAATTTTACATTTGAACTCCTATTTATAGTAAAACTTATACAGCTGTACATGAGTTACGAAGTATCGCAACTCATACTCGCAAAATTACTCCATCCTCGCAAAACTTCATATTTCTCCGCTTCTTCTATCATCGTAACATTTTATAATTCTTTTCTCCTTTATTTATTACGATACTCGTGAACTATTATCTTGCGATATTAAGACTTACATCTTGCCTCTTCTCATGTCAATTCTTGAAGAAGAAATGTCATGAGAATCCTATTCTCGTAAATTTAGTGTAGTTATTACCACCCTTCATATTCGCAACACGTCTTTTTACTTTTCCCTTATCTTTTCGACACGTTTCTTCGAATCGTTCTTTTCAACCGTTCACGCTTACTCGTATTAATGAATTTTTATCTTCATCAAACTCTCTTATAAATATTATCCTTTGTTTTTGCTTTTTATTCCCTTATTCATCTTCTTCACCGCTTCACGCCTCTGCAACCTCTTCTATTTTTTCTATTTTCCCTCTTATATTCAATGGCACCAAAGAAGAAAACTATTGAACAAATTAATGCGGAACTTGCTGATAGAGACCTTATTCTTTCTGAGATTGAAGGTTATGATAATAAGTCTTCTCTCTGTGTGAAGCTCTTTACCAACTATGTTTGGGATGATCAGAAAGTTTTAATCTCACGAGGTCAAATCCTCGCAGGTCTTCCTCTTCCTCTTTATGATGTTAACTTTCCTTTATTCTACGAAATTATTTCCCACCCCAATTTTTCTTGTGCCATTTATCAATTGACTGGTGATTGCATTTGCCTCTTAGTTGAATTCGAAAATCGTGCCGCTTTTGGGAAATCTTTATATTCAACTGATCTTAGGAAACCTGGATTTGAGAATATAGAAATTGTTGCTGCGAATTATACAGTTGAAGGTTTCTTCAAAAATTACACACTAATTCCTGCGAGGAAAGAAGATAATCGTTGGGGTGTTCGTCTTCATCGTAAAGCTAATATCGCAGCAGATGATCTTCTCATGCACGATATTGATTATGCTTCAAAAAATAATAAGACACCTCGTCGTTCTAATGATGAAGATTGGTATAACTACCCTTTAATGTTATCAGGTTCTTATATTACTGGGATAGTATAACTTCCTGCGAATCTTCGTAACCGCTATTATCAACCTTGGGTTTTTAGAAATGTATATATTTCCACTTCCTTATCTTTTTGTTACCCTTTAATTTCAAATGAGGTAAGAAACACTCTTGTATTTTTCTAAACAATATATTGTTGCCTATGTTTCTTATCCTTATTTGAATTTACAGGTTCCACTTCTTCCTGAGATTGCTGCGAGTGAAAATAAAAGTTCTACTTCTTCTAAAAGGCTTACTGCGAGGCAACAAACTCTTCGTTCTGCGAAGGTCTCCCAAGCTTCTGATATTCAAGATGATGCTCTTCGCAAAGGAAAAATAAAACTTCAAGATGTTGTTTACGAGAGAAGGAAAAAGAAGATACTCTCAACCAAATCCCATTCCAATGTAATTTCTTCTAATGAGGACATTGGGGAAGATCTTGGTGATGAAGATGATAAATTTCCTGAGAAGGACTTTAGTTCTAATTCCGATACCCTTTCTGACAAAGGAGATGATGATAATGATGTTGATGAAGGTGGGAATGAAGATTATAGTATCCCAGAAACTTTTGCCTCAGCAATGGTTAGCATCTCTGAGGCTTTCCTCCATTCTTCTCGTGGATTAGGAAATTCTCCTACAGCGAATGCTCGCAAACTTATTGCGAAGGCTTGTAAAGTTCCTACTGTTATTGATAATAACTCCCTCAAAGGAATTTCAAGATTCGTCTCTCCTGCTTCATTATATGCTTTAGGCAGCATGGTAAGTTTCTTCTCTATTCCTTGTTTATTTCCTTATTTTGTTGATTTCTAACCCCTTTTTTCTTGTTTAGGTTGGAAGAGTTAGTTGTGCATCTGCTTCTGATTGGGAAAGACGTCATTCTCTTGCATAGAAGAAAACTTTGAATCGTTGTGCGAAGTTAGAGGTTGAAAATTCAAGTCTCCGTCAGAAAGTAGAAGATTTAAATATTGATAACGCAGAATTAATATCCCGTCACGAACATAATTCACAATCTGCGAGCATCGCAATTGATAATTCTTCTCTTCTTGAAGAGAATAATCAATTAAAGCTTGAAAATTCTTCTCTTCGTAATGATAAGAAGCAACTAGAAGGTAAATTCTTTGCGATGGTAATTATTTTGGTTACTTTTCCTTCGTAATTTGCTAACCAATTCCTTAATTTCTTAACTTGCTGCAGAAAATCTTGCGAAGATGAATAATGATCTGGAAACTCTCCTTGCTAATCGTAATAAGAAAATTTCTGACTTGAGATCTCAGATTCTAATTTCCCAGCATAACCATAGTTTATATGTCAAGCGTTTTCGAGCTAAGATGACTCGCAAGATTTGCGAAGATAATGAAATTCCTCTCAAGAAGTACCATACGCTCCTTTCTGAAGAAATTCCTGAAGATACTCCATATCTGGAAATCTCTGAAAGTGAAGTTGAAGATGATAGTGAAGTTGAAGAAGAAGATCATTTTGATGGGAACAGATCGCCTGAAGAATAACTTCATTATTTTTTTTGTATATCTGTTCTGTAACTTTTCAATACAACACTTTCTTCTTGATTGTGCTTTTAATCAATCCAACAATTTATTTTTCAAAGCTTAATTTGAATTAATCTTTCTTTGATGTTTATTTCCCTTATTCGCATAACTTGATCATATGGAGAGAAATTATATATCTTAAAGACTTAGTTTAGTATTCCCTTTCCCCTTATTATTTCTCTTCAAATGATCAACTATCGCTGGAAGTATTAGAATATCCTTCTGAATTTATCTTACGAATTTTCTTCTTATTGTGATTATGAATAAAAAATCCTCCCTTCGAAGTATAAGAAATATAAGCCTTTTGCTTTTTACGGAATGTTGCGAAGTAAATAATAAATCTCCCTTGAAGTATAGAAAGTATGAAGTATACAAAATATGAAATACCCTTAAGAAGTATAAGAAGTATTAGCAGCATTCAATTTATGAAGAATTGCCCAATATATGAAGAAGTATAAAAATTATTACTCATTGTATGAAGAAGTATAATAAGTACTTAACCTTCGCAAAATTAAATATCCGTTGAAGAAGTATAATAAATATGAGATATTCTTGAAGAATTATAAGAAGTATTCAACTTTTTGGAGAAGTATTCAATATATGGAGAAGTATAAGAAGTATGTAATTCTCGTAAATTTTTACGAATATGAACTTATCTGTATTTGATTGCTATCAAAATCGCATCTTTTGTTAAGTCTTCATTAAAATTCTTCATTGATGTTGTCTTCCTTGATAGGACTTCTTGTAAAAATTCTTCAATGATATTGATAGAGCTGTCTTCTCTTCAAAATTTCTTGATGTATATTCTTGTAAAATTTCTTCAATGATGTTGATGCAATAAATTTCATTAATTTATGTGGTCTTATCATGCCTTCCTAAGTAAAGGTCTTATTTTTCCACCTCTTTTGTATTAATTATTTGCGATAATATGACAAGTCTGAACATTCTTGCGAACATACAACCTCGTGACATTATCGTCTTGCGATGAAATCGCAGGACGTTCTTACACTTTTATGCAAAAACCCATTGATCTCATCTTAACTTCTTTGTATAGTATTTTAGCCTCTTCAGGAATTGTTGCGACAATATGACAGGCCTAAATATTCTTGCGAACATAAATCCCCATGACATTGCCGTCTTGCGATGAAATCGCAGGACGTCTCTACACTTTCATGTAGCGACCCATTGATCTCATCTTAACTTTATTATGTTCTGCGAGTTCTTTATTCTTTTCTTTCTTTCTTTCTCCTTTTTTTTTTTTTTTTTTTTTAGAAGGCTCGCAGAACTTCATTTGTTGCACAAATATGACAAGCCTTTATGTTTTCGCAAACAAGAAGCCTCGTGACATTTGCGTCTTATAACACTTACCAGCTCCCTAATGGAGGGTGCTGCCCTTTATCTTCCCCCTGATTGCCCCTTCAAGGAAGCGTACATCGACCATACAAGGTTAGCTCTTCCCAACCGGTTCTGCCAACAACCAGCTTTTGATCGCAACCTCTTATCCTTTTTGCCTATAAGGCTTATAGTTACGAGGTTGCACCCTATGGAGTATCTTTGGACCAAGTGCATCATTTGCCAAGACTTGTAAAAAATGGCAGATGTGGTTCAACCTCACCCGGCACTCTTGACTCAACCGTGTACCTCGGCGCCTTGATCGTTTTCTGCACTTCTTGGGAAAGACAATATGCCTTAGTCGCCCAGCCTAAATCCTCTTACACCGCATTTTATATTGCGTAATGTCGTTAGATTAGGTGAGAATCCAAGGTGTCTAACCCGGATAGGTACCCCATTATTGGGTTGTACCCCAAAATTTTTACCATGTACTAAGGGCCCTTGGTGGTGTTCCGGTTACCCTTAGCCACGTTATAGGTACCCCCTTAAATGACGTACTTTAGGAATTTGCCTCTTACGAAATATAGCTTCGCGAACTAGGGTGTATGCCACAAAGGTTTGCCTGTATAAAATTTTCTGCGGCTCTCTTTCTTTTTTGGAGGCTGATCACATATTGCGGTCTTTTCTTCACAAATTAATGAAATTTTAATCGGAATATAAATTCTGAAAATTTGTAACTTTTTCCCAATTTCCTGCGAGCAAACAATATTCATAAAATTTTATCACGAAATAAATTTTTTGTTTTGCCACATACCTCATTTTCACGAGCAAACATATTGATAACCTTCTTGTTTTATTATTTTCCTTCTTTTTTCCTCGCAAATCACAATCCCTTATTATCATCGTAAATTTCTTGTATGATTATCATCGTAACTTTATTCTATTTTTCCTTAATCCTCTGCCATTAAATTTTCACTTCTTTTCACAACCTTTGCTCTTTTTCTCCAATTTTCCTTCTCAGCAGTTTTTCCTTCGCAAACTTCTACTTCTGTATCGTAACATTTCTTTCCCTCAGCCCAATCACCCTTGATAATTACAATACCCTTCATATGAGGAAACTTTATGCACTGATGTAGGGTGGAAGCTACGCCTAGAATTCCGTGAAGCCATGGCCTTCCTATCAAAGCATTATATGGTGATTCAACATCAACAACGCAGAACAGAATTTCAGTTCGCATTCCACTTAATGGAATTCGCATGCTCACTTCTCCTTTGGGCTTGTTGGAAGTTCCATTAAAACCATAAATTCTGTAAGTAGAAGGTATTAAATCTACATCTTTTCCCCCCATAGTTTTGTAAGCAAAATATAAGAGGATATTGACAGAACTTCCCGTATCAATCAAAATCCTATTAAGACCAATTGACTCTTCCTCCATATCATCTTCGTTCTCCTCCATATTCATGTAGATTTCCAGTCTTACCACCAATGGATTATCATGTGCTTCACAACCTTCTGGAATTTCAGTGGCTTCAAAAGAAATTTCACGTTTCTGCCAATCTTCAAGTCGTGAAATCTTTGCGATGTTCATTACTTCCTTTCCTTCACCATCCCTCGCATATACCCTGCTTAACACATTATCATGAAAATCCTCTATGGTTTTATATGAATGAACAATGGAATTACAGAAAACATTCCTTGCTTTTGACCCCACTTCTATATGTAGGATTTCTTCTCCCTTTTCTTTTGTCGTGTTCTCCCTGCGAGTTATGGCTGGAGCCCGTGGTAATTGTTGCGACTGTGTCTGCTTAAGTAAAAATTGATTTAGTTTTCCTTGATCAATCATTCGCAAGATTATCCTCTTGATAATATGGAAATTATTTGTAGAATGTCCATGAAAATGATGATATGAACAAAATTCATGACTTCTTGGACCCATTGGTGGTTCATTTCCCATATTCCATGGAGTTGGTATATTCTCTACCAGGATAATTGCTTGCCATATCTTTTCTACACTTGTATTCAAAGGTGGCAATTTTATCTCTTCCCTTACCATTCTTTGACCTCCTTGACCGTTGTTATAATTTTGTCTCTGGTTTCCTTGTCCAAAATAATTTGTCCTTTGTCCCCCATAATTTTCTTGTTGTTGATCTAGTCTTGGAATTTGGTTATTTCCTATTCGATTATAGAAATTCTTCTCTCTATCATACTCTTCTTGATCTCTACTGCCCATTTCTACCATCTTTGGCTGGCTATCATTGATTTTCTTCTCTTCTGAAATTTGCGAAGAAGTTTGTGAGGATGTTTGCGAAGTACCTGCTACTACATTGATTATTTTGGGAAGTAAATTTGCTCCTCCCTCTTGATTGCTAGTGTTTGTTACTGGATATGACTCCATATTGTTTTCCTTTTCTTCTAGTGTAATGTATTCTTCTTGCAATTCTCGTAATTCTGTCATCATTATGGAATTCTTTCTTCTGAAGATTTGAACATATAATTGTTTAGTTGCGAACATCGCATTTATGAAGGACAGAATCAAGTATCTCTCATCTACACGCCCTGCCATATCACTGCACATAGTCTTCCATCGTCTTACCAAATGCTTCAGACTTTCACCCACTCTTTGTTTTAAACCAAATACATCTTCAATACCAAGCCGTGAAGAGTGATTTGTGATATATGCTCCAAGGAAAATTGCTTGCAAATGATTGAATGACGTAATAGTGTTCTTAGGGAGTCATTCGAACCACTTTAGAGCTTCCCCTGTTAAACTTGATGCGAAGTACTTGCATAACACAGCATCATGATTCTCCCATTGTAACATGCATCTTATGTATGCTTTAATGTGCTGAATAGCACATGAAGTCCCATCAAAAATACTGGTAAGTGTGGGCAAATTAAATTTTGGTGGAATTCCTCCCAACTGCACTTCTCTAGCAAATGGAGTCCTCGCAGCTTCTTCTATTGCTTCATCTAATTGCCTCCTATCTCCTCCTCTTCTATTGTTTATCATCCCTCTCATTTCTGCTAATTCTCGAAAGATTCGTGCATTTGCCTCAGAATTCTCATCCATTGGTCTTTTTAATGCAGCTTCTCTTCTTCTACATTCTTGCGCTTCCTCCCTTGCGATCCTTCGCATTCTATCATATTCTTCATTAATGTTTTCATTTGCATAATTTTGCAAATATCTTCTTTCTAAATTATCATAATTGTTCAGTTGTAAAGCATCTTGGAATTCTTGTTCTTCCCTTTCTATTCTTCTCATTCTTCTCATGCGAATATCAGGAATTTCTTCTTCTTCATTTCTCCTTCTTCTGTGACTTATTTCTTCTTGATTTACTTGTACTCTGATTCGAGAATTTGGTTCATTCCTTTCCACTTATGTTTGTTGATTTACAATTCTTCTCTTAATTCTTTCATACTCAACATTTTGTTTGTTACGAACTTCTTCATGTCTTCTTACTCCATTCTCGTGATTGTTTTGATGTATTGCTTGTTGTCTCTCAGTTTCTTCCATAAGTTGCTGTTCTTCCTCTCGATTCTGATTGTTTTCTTTATGATTTGGTCTTGTTCGTAAATTCTCCATATTTTGTTCGCGGTTTGGTATTAAAATGAAACTATTTTCTTGATTTCTATCACCTTGATTCTGCGCTTGTTCTTGCATATCATTTTCATTATTGATTATTGGTGAATTTTGTCCTTCTCTTTCTATTCTAACATTTGATCTTGCAACACTTTGAGATTTCCTCCTTTGTAACATCTCATTTTCCATCCTCAATTCTTGATTTTGTCTTGTTAATTTGGCACGTTCTTCAGCTTCGATCATTCGTTCTTTTTGGATTCCTTGTCTCAATGTTTCTTGCATCTCCCTTTCTCTTTCAAGAATTGTTCCTCCCATCAACCTCCCATTTTCTCTGATTTGTGGTTCTCTATCTTCTTCTTCTGGTGTATTAGTTCTCCAAGTGTGTATACTCACTTGATCATGATCTTCTACTTGTTGAGCTTGATTTCTTCGATTACTCCTTCTTCTACTAGGTTCTCCTGTTATATTTGCTTCTCCTCCTGCTAATCTTACACTTCTTCTTACTTCAGTTAATGGTTCTGATGTGTTTCTTCTTCTTGTCATTTTTCTGGTACAGGAATTCTTCAAGTCCCTGTTTCTAGCGCCAATTATGTAGTTGCAGAATAACCTACAACTACACCCTCAATAGAATTAGTAAAAACTCAAGAAGTTCTTGATGATGAATAACAATTTTCTTATTAATGTTCTCAATTGATTACAAAGAAGTATCTAAATGGAATTAGAATAGTTACAATTTTCTCTATTCTCTTTCCTAAGATATTTTCTAACACTAACTAAAAGAACCTCTCGAATTTTACATTTGAACTCCTATTTATAGTAAAACTTATACAGCTGTACATGAGTTACGAAGTATCACAACTCATACTCGCAAAATTACTCCATCCTCGCAAAACTTCATATTTCTCCGCGCTTCTTCTATCATCGTAACATTTTATAATTCTTTTCTCCTTTATTTATTACGATACTCGTGAACTATTATCTTGCGATATTCAGTACTTACAATAGCATGGATAACACAATGTATAGATATAGATGGAACAGGCCTATACCAGAGAGGAATGTCTTCTAAAAAGCATCTTAGGCACTCGGCCCCCTCTCGTGCTTTATCTAACGCAATACTCTCAGATTCCATAATGAATTGAGCAATATATGTCTGTTTGGAAATCTTACAAAAACAAACCCTCATGCTAGAGTGAAACCATATCCACTCGTAGACTTATACTCCTCTGAGTCAACTATCCAGTTTGCATCATAAAGTCCCTCAAGGATAACAAGATACCTTTCATAAATCAAATAAAAGGTAATAGAGTGTTTTAGGTACCATAATACTCTACTTAGTGCATCTGAATGCACTTGCTCTGGAATACAATTATATCTACTTAACTTACTCACAATATAGGCAATGTTTGGACTCTTACAGTTCATTAAATTCATCAGACATCCTATAACTCTTAAGTATTCAAGTTAAGATACTCCACTACCCCTATTTTTCTTGAGTCTACAAGAATAATTGTACGGAGTACAAGCAGAGATACAATCAGACTGATTGTATCTCTTAAGCACAATTCAACATAATGAGAATGACTAAGACTATAAATGTTTGATTATCTTCTAATACGCATCCCTAAGATTACATCAAAAGGTCCTAAGTCTTTCAAGTCAACGTTCTCATTTAGTGCATGTTTTAGTGGAATTAATCATATCTATGTTTGTATCAAGTATAAGCATATCATCAACATACAAGCATACAATTGTAGGATCAGAATATCACCATAGCAATACTCCTGTGAGATTTACAGCGATAGTTCTGCGAGCTCTTCCACAACACATTGCGAATGTCACAGAATGATTGAAAGAATGACGTACTGGATGACGATAACAGAAACATGAGAAAAGCGTGATAATGCTGCGAAGCTTACAAACATCTACGAGGGTTAACATTACAACTATTGCGAGAGTATCGCGAGTCGGATCCGAAATTAAAGGATAACTTAGCTGTCATCCACTACGTAATTTCCTATATAAAGAGTCGAACAAGTGAAAAGAAAAGAGAGATCATTTTTTGAGTACTGGAGAAAGTTTTTAGGAGAGAGAAAGTTCTTGTGAGCGATTGTATTCTTGATTTCTTCCATTTTTTGTAACATGTCTGAGAATTAATCAATAAAGTGTTGTTTTTAATCTTCAAATATGTGTTGATAATTGTGAATTCTTGTGAGGGGTGTAGTGTAGGAATTCCTGCAACTACATAATGGCGCTAGAAATTGGGAAGTTTCTAAGCAAAGATTGAAATTGTGATTTGTAATAATTTGAAAAAATTGGAGAAGATTTTTACGTGATTACAGTAATACATCAAAATTGAAGAAATGGCTAGAAGAAGAAATACATCAGAACAACCTCCAACCGTAAGGAGGAGTAGGAGAATTGCAGGTGAAGGGACAAATGAAATAGGAGAATCTTCAAGATTAAGAACAAGGAACAATAGAACAAGGAATAATGGAGAAAATCAAGTTCAACAACCAAATCATCAAACACCAATACAAGATAGAACTATGGATTATGACAGAGTAAGCGTGCATACTTGGAGATCAGATTCAATGGAAGAAGCAGAAAACCGACAATTAAGAAATGGAAGGCGAGAGGGAAGAGATCAAGAGGCGATTGAAGGATTAATTCATGGATATGACGAAAATGAAGCAATAGAGGCTCTAAGACAAAGAATACAAGAGGAAAGGAGATTAGAGGCGGAAGAACGCGCAAATTTAACAAGACAAAATCAAGAGTTAAGAATGGAGAATTTGAGATTACAAAGTAGGAGATTGAGAAGTACTGCGAGTTCAAGATCATATAGAGAAGAAGCAAGGCGAAATTCCCATCTGAGAAATGCTGGTGAATACATTCGAGAGGAAATGCAAAATCCAAATGAAGAGCAGCGTTGTGGAGAAGAAGAGATGATTAATGATCGCTACATTCCGCGTGGTGAAGCCGTGGATGATAGACGTGATAAAAGAAATCAAGGAGGTGGAAATAACCAAGACGGTGGAGAAAATCAAGAAGAAGGTAGGAGAACATTACATGAGTGAGAAATTCAAAGAAACCGGAGAATAATTGAGGATGAAATTGAGAGACATTATGTTGAACAAGCACGTCTAGCTTGCGAGAGAGAAAGATTGAGAGCAAAAGTGGAAGAACAAGAGTTTCAAGAAGCATTATGTCAGAACAATCATGACAATCGAGAAAGGAGACGCGCAATAAATCGCAACAATGATAATATCAATGATGAATATGATAGAATACAAAGAAGAATAGAAAGACAACGAAGAGAAACGATGAGAAATGAAGAAAATCGCAGAATAGAAAATGAAAGGCATAATCATTTGCGAATTCAAGAAGGACGTGAAGAAGAAAATCGTGGAAGAAGGCAGAGTGAAGATGCAGAAGAAGAAGCACAAAATCTCGAAAGGCAAGAAAGACATGAACGCGGAAGAAGGGAAGCTGCACTGAAAAGGACAATGGAACAAAGTTCGACTGGGAATGAACAGATCTTAAGAGAGTTAGCAGAAATGAGGGGAATGTAAAATAACAGAAGAGAGGGAGGCAGAATACAACTTGATGAGGCCATTAAAGAAGCTGCGAAAACTCCATTTACCCAAGAAGTACAATTGGGAGGAATACCCCCAAAATGTAATTTGCCAACGTTAACCAGTATCTTTGATGGAACTACTTGTGCTATTCAACATGTTAAAGCTTATTTTAGGTATATGCTGAAGTGTTTTAACCATGATGTTGTATTGTGCAAATATTTTGCATCTATCCTAACTGGCGAAGCTCTGAAATGGTTTGAAGGGTTACCCAAGAACAATATAACTTGTTTCAATCATCTACAAACCACATTCTTGGGGGCGTATATAAGTAACAATTCTTCGCGACATGGCATTGAAGATGTATTTGTGTTAAAACAGAGAGTTAGCGAGAGTTTGAAACATCTAACCATAAGATGGAAGAGAATGTGTAATGAAATTACAGGAAGAGTGGATGAGAGATACCTAATTTTATCTTTCATTAATGCTATGTCCGCAACCAATCTGCTGTACATACAAATTTTCAGAATCAAAAATATAATCACCATGACGGAGATGCGAGAGTTACAAGAAGAATACATTGCATTGGAGGAAAAAAAACACGAGATGGAGTCATATCCCATTGCGAACACCAGTTTAGGTGCAACAAACGCAAGTTTACTTCCTAGGTTAATAAATACAGTAGCGAGCACTTCGCAGGTGAAGCAAGAAAAAAGTATGGATGGTGGTCAACAGAAGTTAGTAGCCATGGGAAGTATAGATCAAGAAGAATTCGAAAGGGAAAGAAATTTTTTCAGTAGAAGTGGAAATAATAAAATTCAGAGGCTTGATCAACCACAAGAGACTTATGGTGGACAGAGGCAAAATTATTATAGAGGACAAGGAAGTCATAAGATAATATGGGAAGAAATTAAGATGCCACCTCTAAATGCTAGCATAGAGAAAATTTGGGAGGCTATGATTTTGATGGAGGACATACCCGTACCCTGAAATATGGGAAAAGAACCACATCCAAATAATCAAAGTCTAGAATTTTGTTCTTATCATCATTTTCATGGTCACACAACAAATAACTGTAGGAATGTAAAAAGAATCATTTTGAGGATGATAGACCAGGAAAAATTAAACCATTTTCTAAGGGATCACCCACAGTCTCAGCAACTACCCCAAGCTCCAAAATTCGCAGAGTAAATACAAAAAAAGGATGAGAAACATTTATGACAGAAGTAGGAGCAAAAACGAAGAATCTATCCTGTAACTCCATCATACATTCATACAAAACAATAGAAGACTTCCACGACAATATTTTAAGAAGAGTCTTTGCGAGAGATGCAGGTGGAAGAGAGATAATGAACATTGCGAAAGCTTCGCCATTAGAAGAGTGGCAAAAGCAGACTATTTATTTCACTGCACAAGAAGTACCTGAGCCTTGCGAGATGCATGACAACCCTCTGGTAGTAAGATTAGAAATAAATCCAAAACAAATAGAAGAAGAAGATGAAGAAAATGAGGATGGTGAAACTGAAGATTCTTGGGCCATTACCAGAGTTCTGATTGACACGGGAAACTCAGTGGATATCTTATTTTATCATACCTACAAAACCATGGGAGGAAGAGACGAAGATCTAATACCGTCAACTTATAAAATCTATGGTTTCAATGGTACTGCGAACAAGCCCAAAGGGGAAGTTACAATGCGCATTCCATTGAAGGGGATATCTTCTAAGATTCAATTTTGTGTGGTTGACGTTGAATCGCCATACAATGCTCTGATTGGCCGACCTTGGATACATGGGATTCTAGGTGTAGCATCGACTTACCAAAAATGCATTAAATTTCCACATCCCAGTGGTGTTGGAGTAATAAAGGGAGATTGGGTTGAAGGAAAAAAGTGTTATGAGATTGATATGAAATCCTGCGAGGAAAGGGTTGCGAAGAACAAAAACTGGAAATATAACATCAAACAAACACAATGAAGTGAAAGGTTGATGGTGGATACAGTAGAACGACGAGAATAAGGAATGTTGCGAAGTCAACATGTGATGAAACCAATAGACGGCGAGCGTCTCGCAGATGGAGAAAACGTAGCAAAGCACAACAAAAAAGCAGAAGAAGAAAATAGTAAGTAGAAAAGGTAAAATTTCTAGATCGTGAAGTATGAAAAATGTATGAATGATTTGTTGAAGAGAATTTCACAAAAATATGTTTCGATGAAAAAGATGAAATTGAAAAATTATAAAAGAGCTGAAATACAAAAAGAGAAAATCAAAGACTGAAGAAAAGCGAAAATTTCGCAGAAACGCGAATAAAATTTCGCAGAGACATTAGAATGGGATGAACCTTTATGGCGTACACCCTAGTTCGCGAACAAAAAATTAGCAAGAGGCAAATGTAAGACCTAAAGTACGTCATATAAGGGGGTATCTGTAAGCATGGCTCAGGGATAAGGTTATGCCACTTCTGGAACCTGAGTCATGAAGATGTTGGGGTTAAATAAAACCTATCCAGGAGAGATACTTTGGATTTCCAACTATATATATTAACAGTTAGACGATCGAAGGTCTCTCCTAATTAAGGAGTTCAAAGTATGACCAAGGAGCCGAGGTACACGGTTGAGCCAAGGGTGCCCGGGGCATATGAAACTACCCTGGCCATTCTTGGCAAGTCTTGGCTATGATGCGCTCGGCCCAAAGAAAACCCCACCTAGGGTGAAATCTCGTAACTATAAGCCATATAGGCAAAAAGGATAAGAGGCTCCGAAAATAACTGGTTGTTGTCAGGACCGGATGGGAGGATATAGTCTTGTATGACCGATGTACGCCTCCTCGAAGGGGCAACCAGGGGGAAGATAAGGGCGGTACCCTCCATTAGGGAGCTGATAAGTGTCTTAAGACGCAAATGTCATGAGGCTTTATATTCGCAAGAATATTTAGGCTTGTCATATTTGTGCAACAATCATACAGAGGCAAAAATCCAAGAGAAAAAGATAAGATAAGATAAATGGGTTTTTACATGAAAGTGTAAAGACGTCATGCGATTTCATCGCAAGACGGCAATGTCATGGGGCTTTGTTCTCGCAAGAAAACTTAGGCTTGTCATATTGTCGCAACAAATTGACAAGATAAAGATAAGACAAGATCAATGAGTCTTTACATACAAATGTAAGGACGTCCTGCGATTTTGTCGCCAAAACAAAATGTGGCTAAAATAAGACCTTTAACTAGGAAGGAAAAATGAGACCACAAGAGATCAAGATTGAATGACTGCGATATTTACGCATATATCATGAGACTAAGCAGATATGACTTGCGATATTTACGCAGATATTGAGGAAAACTTACAAACAGATCTTATTCGTAACTAATAAGCTCAATCTTTCATATTGCAGATGAATAACAGAGGCAAGTATGGGAATGAACAGAATGATAAAATTATTATTCATATTTATATGATAGATTTATGCAGATAATTAAAAAATTAGTAAGCATATTGATTAACCATATTACAAAAAGGAATTGTTTTCTAATGTATGCAGATCTATACACCAAAGAACATTAGAATCTGGAGAGATTCGCAACAATATTTTACAAGAAGAAAGGGATAAATGTACAAATATTACAAAAAGTTTAAAAAGGAAGACAAAACTATTTGGATCCATCATTGTCTTCACCAGATGTTTCTTCATCTTCAATTTAATCTTCATCTTCTTCAGACTCTTCAGCTTCGCTATCGGAGATGACCAGGTCAGGAATATTCTTTGGAATTTCATTCGCGAGATAAGGGTAAGTAGAATGAGGAATTTTATGGTAATCATAGACCATCTTAATAGAATCATTGCGATCACCAACAAGCATATTGCTGAAATTCACCAAAGAAATCTGAAGTTGCTTCTTGAATTTGGAACACTTCTCATTACGAGAAGACAGAAGTCTTGCGAGATTTCCCTTTTCTTCTTCCAACTCTTTCACTATTTGGCAAAAGTTTCCTTCAGATACTACGAACAGATGACAACATATCAATGAAATAGTGAAGATACAACTACAAAATGGATTAGTGGAAAAATAAGAATAACAACCTTCTCTTTGCAGGATCATATCCTTAATCAGGGCAGAATGATCATCTTGAAGACTAACATCTACGTCTAAATTATTTCTGGCATTGTCAAGAATTTTCGCATCCCAAGAAAACTCATCATCATTACTAATGAGAAGGC
The DNA here is from genome assembly GCA_023529315.1 of Papaver bracteatum. Taxonomy (NCBI): domain Eukaryota; kingdom Viridiplantae; phylum Streptophyta; class Magnoliopsida; order Ranunculales; family Papaveraceae; genus Papaver; species Papaver bracteatum. Next base: position 40,152 of record JAJJWX010001283.1, read on the forward strand.
GGGAGCGAAATTGGTTCTCCCTTTCGACAAAAGCTCTATTCTCGCAGATAATTCTATCTCTTTCAATATGAACATCGAGAAGAGTTTTATGGAAATCTGCTAAAGCTTGAGCACTATTTTTAGTAATGAGGTCTTTCTCGTCAATAAGATCACTATTCTTGCTTCTTAATCTATTAGTTTTCTCTTTTGAATTAATATAAAGGCGTTTAAATTTATTGGTTAAACCCAAGTCGAATCTATGCTCGATTTTTAAGAGGTGAAGCTTGGATCTAAGTTCATCTATGGAAAGAGATTTAATTTCATCATTTAAAAAATTGTTCAAAGAATTATTAAGGCGATTTAGGAGAGTATCATCATCCATTGGATTTGGAAAAGAACGAAGGGATACAGCTTCATCAGAGAGGCCGTAAATATCTGCGAAGAGGACTAACTAAATAAGAAAACACAAAGGAATACAGGGATAAAATAAAAAGAGAAAAATTTCTTACCATAAAGTTGATCATTCGCAGTTTGGAGACTAGCAACCTTATCTTGCGAAGAAGAGAGTTCAATCTCTAATCGTTTGATCTTCTCATGAAGGCCAACAGATCCAGATTCTAACTGCTCGCGAAGATTGACAGATTCAGACTTTAATTCTTCATTCTCTTTGCGAAGATTAGCATTTTTCTTTGCGAGAACCGCACGCCTCTTTTCCAAGTATGAGACAATAACAAAAGAAGCTTTCTCAGCCTGCGAAATAATACAACGAGCTTTAAGAGTTAATTATAAATTCAAAGTGAAAATAAAGAGAAGGAAAATGCAAGTATGAAAATTTACCAAGCTGTTAAGTGAATGCAAGAAATTTGGAGATATAGATCTTGATACCCTGCGAAGAGATTCATTATTCTCTAGGAGAGGGGCATCGCAGATGGCATCTATAGACTTGCAAGCATCAGTCAGAGGGGTATCACCAATTACTTGCATGGTATTAGAAAAAATGCCGGATAGATGAGCCATAAAATACTGAGGATGAGAGGATTCCTTCGCATAAAAGATATCAGCATCACCATCATCATTGTCATTGTCAGTATTGTCACTTGAACTTTCAATATATTGAGGAATTGAAGGAGAATGAGATTGATATTTTCTTTTCTTTGAAGGAGGAGCACCAGACTTCTCCTTGCGAGAAGCATCAGATTTCCCCTTACGATCAACACCTTTGTCTTTTCCCTTGGTCCTTACAACTTTAACATGATCTAGTTCTTCGATAACCTTCAAGCACAGATAAAGATAAGAAATAGAGGCAACAATATATTGTTAAGAATCACAAAGGAATATTTCTTACTTCATCTATGAGTAACTTAAGAACTGATAAAGTACTGGGTTTCCTAAGCTTCTGATAGCTAGTTTTTAGCCTATTAATCTGAAAAAAAGAAGAAAAAAAATTTGGAGTAGTCAGCGAGAGTATAAAAACATGAGTAAGATGATAATGATAATTTATGTAAAAAATTGAGAGAACATACCTCTCTATTCCTTTCAGGACAGTTGAACACCCAAGTCTGGTACTCTGCGAGATTCGCAGGTAAAACATGAGGACCGCAGATGTAGGGACCCTCTAGAAATAGTGGGAAAATACACCACTTATCATCACTAGAATGTCGCGGACCTTGATTATTACCCGGATGCCAGTCAATATCCAACATGAGAATTTTATCTTCAGCAATGTCATCCTTCTTTTGCAAGCGGACACCCCAACAAGTGCTATCTTTTCTCATGGGGATTATATCATAATTCGCGAAGAAGTTCTCTATGGTATACTTCGCAGGAATAATTAGAACATCAGCGAATTTAGGATTCTTCGCTTTATCAGGTTAAAGATATTTCTTACCAGCACCGCGAATAGCATACTCCAGCATCAGACGAATGCAATCCCCACTCAACTAATATACGGCACGTGATAGTCTCGCATGAGAAAGAATTTCATAGAATAAAGGGAGCTCAACATCATAAAGAGGAATGGGAAGACCAGCTTCAAGCTGACCCAGCGAGACTATAATTTTCTCGCGAGAACATGAATGATCAGAAAATAATTTAATGGAAAGTTCGACTTTAGGGTTTTGATCAGGGATGGTAGATAAAGCAAAACCTTCGTCCTTAAGTTTTTTTTGTAGTTGCTCAAAGGCGATGAGGTTTTTACAACCAGCTGGAGCCATTCTTAGTAAGTATGGGAATGAAGAAAAGAGTAGAAGATCAAAAGAAAGGTTGCAACAGCGGCGGATGCGGGATTTACGGAAGAACAGTGAATTTGTAGAGAGATTGCAGAGAGAAGGAAGAAGAAAGTAAAAAGAAGAAAAGTGAAGAGTGAAGAAGATACATATAGAAGGTAAAAATTCTAAAGAAGATAAGTGCAATTAATGCAAAGGAAAGACGTGAACGGTTGGAGCGCAGCGGTTGAAAAAGACGTGTAAAAAGTTGAATGGATAAAAAGATACGTGTAATAAATTTGGCGATTGATGCAGATACGTGTTAGAACAAAAGAACGTGAATAGATAGACATCTGCGGCATTTCATAAGATTTTAATTTCTCATGATCTTTACCCCTTCGCAGAAAAGACATGAGAAGAGGCAAGATGTAGGATAAGAATATCGCCACAGCAATACTCCTGCGAGTTTTACAGCGACAGTTCTGCGAAGCTCTTCAACAACACACTGCGAATGTCACAGAATGATTGAAAGAATGACATAGCGGATGACGATAACAGAAACATGAGAAAAGCGTGATAATGCTGCGAAGCTTACAAACGTCTGCGAGGGTTAACATTATAACTATTGCGAGAGTATCGCGAGTCAGATCCGAAACTAAAGGATAACTTAGCTATCATCCACTATGTAATTTCCTATATAAAGAGTCGAACAAGTGAAAAGAAGAGAGAGATCATTTTTTTAAGTACTGGAGAAAGTTTTGAGGAGACATAAAGTTCTAGTGAGCGATTGTATTCTTGATTTCTTCCATTTCTTGTAACATTTCTGAGAATTAATCAATAAAGTATTGTTTTTAATCTTCAAATATGTGTTGATAATTGTGAATTCTTGTGAGGGGTGTAGTGTAGGAATTCCTGCAACTACAACAATCACACAGGCATCCTTAACAATTTACTTGTAAATATACTTGTCAGATTCATTAACTTAAATCCACTACACATTATTACATGATCAAATTTTCCATGTCACTATTTACGAGCTTATTTGGGACCATACAAATATTTGTTCAACTTACAAACTTTGTCTTCATAACCTTTCACTACAAAGTCCTCAGGTTGGTCTATGTAAATTTCTTTATCTAATTCACATTTTTAGAAAAGTTGTCTTAACATCCATCTGATGTATCTCCAAGTTGTTTATGGAAGCAATATCAATTAGCATCTCAAGAGAAGTAATTCTCGTCATAAGTGAATAAGAATCAAGGAAATCTACACCTTCTTTTAGTTTATATACTTTATCTACCAACTTAGCCTAATATTTTTCTACAGTTCCATCTGCCTAACGTTTCCTCTTAAAGACTCATTTACATCCCATGGTCTTACTCCCTGGAGGTAAACTAACAAGCTCCCAAGTCTGGTTCCAAGGGACTAAGTCAATTTCACTAAATGAAGCTTCTTACCAGAATGGGGTTTCAGTAGATGTCAAGGCTTGTTTACAAGTCTGGAGCTCAGACTAATCTAGCCATTTTATGAAATCGGCTTCATAAGAAGTCTCAAGTCTCAATATTTTACTTCTCTTAGGTTCAACCTTAACTTCATCTTCCTTTAAGATAAGTTCTGACTATTTGAAAAACATCTAGGGGATCAATAACACATCCCTAAGAAGAGACATGTTTCAAAATAAACATGTTCAAAGAACATCCCTAGACTCCATAAAAATATTCACACCAATGTCAGAAAAATCACACCAAAGTCTGAAAAATCAGAACACACAACCAAAAATCTATATGCAGTAGGGTACTCAAGAAACCTTATCTAAACACCCCCACACTTTGACGTATGCATAAAAATTTTGTCTATCTTTCCATAATCATATGGATTTTTATCTGATCCTTTAAAGGTTACTCTATTCAGTATATACAAAATTAGAGAACGACCCCCCCCCCCCCCCCCACCACCACCACCACCACCACCACCCCCCACAAGTTTGCGGTTATCCTTTAAAAAACATGGCATAAATCATCTCCTTAATAGTTCTGTTCTTACGTTCAACTATACCATTAGACTATGGTGAATAAGGAGGTGCGGTCTCATGAATAATGCCATTTAACAAGTAAAGTTCTCATATATGAATTTCATACTTTCCATCATGTTTAAACCTAACCAATTTAGTGGTAACATATACTTCACTTTCAATTTCAAGTTTATACTCTTAAGGATTCTAAGGAATCATCCTTACCCCTAAGCAAGTATACAACAGAGTACCTCGTACAATCATCTATGAAAGTTACAAACCACCTTTTACCACCTTAGTTTGGGTTGAACTCATTTCAACCAGGACTAACTGAATTAATTCTAAGGGCTTAGAATTAATCTGAACATTTTTGCTAAAAGATTTTATAGCATATTGATTTCGCTTTTGTGTTCAAAATTTAAACTAAATTTGGGTACGCAGCCTATGCTAGGAAATTTATGCATTGACTTATAATTTGACGGTTTCAAGTCTACCATGCAAAACATTCAAAGACACACAAAATAAAGCACAAGAATCAACTATGTTCACTTCATCATATTTCCTCTAAGCTTATATAGATCCTAAGTCCTATAATTGTTGCCTAAAAAACCACTGCCCTTTACCATATTCAAGAGAACAAGATACAAGATTCTTGCATATGCTCGGAACATGAAAACTTCATAAAATGTGAGAATATTACAGATATGAGCTTATGCTTGACCTTTCCCTTTTATGCAACCTCTGTCGCAGATGAGTTACTCATATTGAGCTTCTCGACATCCATTATCCTCTGATAAGAGGTGAACAGGTCTTTGTTTCAACAAACATACTTAGTGGCTCCAGAGTCCACCCACCAGTCTCTCACATTGGTTATTAAAATAACTTCTAACATCATGTCAATGAACTCGTTCTAATTTGTTTCAAATAAATTAGCATTAACTTTCTACTTATTAATGTTTTATGTTGTCTACACTTTACTGCCGTATGGCCAGGAATTTTACAAACATAACAATCACCCTTAATTAAAGTAATGTCGGATTCAGTTTTACGATACATACCTTTCTTATGAAGACTACGCTTAGAGTTGTGTTTGATGCTCTCGCCTTGGTCAGCTTTGGAAGACCTGTATTCATCCACATGCGCCTGGTAGCCATGTTCCTTTTCAATTTCATGTCACAATCTTCGTTTATACTCTGACCATGGTCACGGTAATTTCCCAATCACCTAATACACCACATCTCACAAACCTTAGTTCCGAAACGGAAGATAAAATATGAGTTTTGAAGATAATATCTAGATTTACAAACTTCATTTGAACCACTATATCAAAAAACTCATGGTTACCCCATAAAAACTACTTTAGTTAACAATAAATTTCTGCCCGTCAGAATTTTTCAGGATCGTTTCTCTGTTTTGTAAAATATCAAAACAATACTTTTACAACTCCAAAAATTCTGAAATTTTACGTGGGTAACTATCAGGATGTCCACTACGTTTTATAAAAAGGGTTCATCTAAATTCCTTCTAGGTTGAGAGATAAATTCGAAACTCTACATATGACCAAAACTTCGTTTTTGTTTTTCACTCCATGATTATTACAAATAATAATGTCTTAAGATTGTTGGGTGCAATAATCATAACAAAGAAAAATCAAATAAGCAAAATTTATTGATACTTAGCTCCTTTGTAATGGAAGGGATGGATTTGAAGAAACGAGCGAGCTTCCCATATCTCCACAACAGCAACAAGGCAAAACTTTGGAAAAACAGAGTGAGTCACTTGTTCAACACGTTGCCCTTAAGACATTAGCGCCCGGCTACACTCAAGAGTGATGCTATAGCCCTTACAGGAAGGATATCTCCAGGATAAAACACCTTACTACACCTACTACTAGCATATGTAGTAGATGCTCAACTTGAGCTTGGCAACTCCGAAAAACCATAAAGGAAAATCGCGAATGCTTGAGAAAACAATATAAAATATTTTTTCCCTTGGGGGTCTCTCTAAATATATAGCAACCCCTTTCCCATAGATTTTACAAAAGTAGTGAATTTGTTTATATAATTGACAAAAACAACTTAAGAAGAACAACTCCCCAATGTGGGACTAAAAATCTTATATAGTCTCTTAAAACAACTAAAAATTGGAAGCTCCATAATGTGGGTCTAATAAGTTTCATTCACAAAAGAAAAAAATAAATTATAAGTTTTTATTAAAACTTTAAAAGTCCTTTTTTTTATTAATCGTTTTCCAACATCACCATCTCGTTAATTAATCAACGTGTATTAAAAATAGAATAAAATAATAACAGTAGAAGATAAAAGTGACATTTTTTTGGGGGCGTGATAGTTATCCCATAGAGTCTACCGACTCTCACAAATATGGGACGGGAGATTAGCAAGGGGTCACTGTTTTAGTGGTGGGTCTCCCAATCATATGAGAGGCGGGATTTCTGCCCTCGGTAGGTTAGTTATTTCCGCATTTTCTGTTGCAAAAATAAAATAAAAAATTACGGACGCTAATTCTACATACTAGATCACCGCTGCTACGGTGGGGAGGGCCGACCGAAGAAAATCGAAACACCGATATGCGTAATGGTGTTATAAGACTAAAATTGATATGCATTTAATTTATGGTAGTTTACGTAAATTTCCACCATTTTTTATGCATCTTTTGTGGTGGTTTGCATCAATTTACCCCATGTGTTATGTATCATTTGTGGTGGTTTGCATCAATTTCCCCGTGTATTATGCATCCTTTGTGGTGCTTTGCATAATGGTTATGCATTAAATTTTAAAAATCACCATCGAATTTTTCGTAAAAACACTAAATTTTATATCGTTGTTTGTACTTGTTATGTAGATTTTTTAAAATCCTTTCCAATGATATAAAATTTGTAAAATTCTAAGGCACGGATTTTTAGATATGTTATATTAAAGTTTGGTTGCTAATTATATCTCTGAAAAAATAGGATGTACAATGAGTTATAATAATTAGAGTAAAATGAGGGACATTTTAGACTTTTCATGTCCCAAAGACTACCACCAAATTAATTTCCAATCTTTTTATCAAATTGAACATTTGTGTTGGGTTTCATTTGACAAAAAAGTGGCCATAAAAGGGACTCCCTCCATACGGGCCCTCCGGTCGGTCGGCCCAAAAATGTGGGATATCCGGCGGCGACAAGCTAGTTTTCCAAAGTTTAGACTCAAATACCCAAGGCCTGCCAATTAATGACATTCATAGCCAAGGGGTAAGGTTGTCCCAAAATAACTTCAACCGGAAAGAATAAGGGTACGTGTAGCATAATGCCAAAATATAAGGCTGTCCAAAAATGATTTCAACCGGAGAAAAAAGAAGGGTACGTATAGTTGCTTAAAAAAAAAGTGTAGCATAAATTTATGAACAGATAACTAATACATATGCTTCAAAATAAAATAAAATAATAACTAATACAAATTTCTACGCACCCATATCATATTTCCAAAGCCTGGTAGAGCCAATGCTAGTTCCATCTCCTCTGGTGACTTCGACGCTTTTGAACCTACTAGGAACAAACTTAGGTAGTTGAGTTACATTGTAATTACACACAAGGACCGACCCAGAAATCTTCATAGGGTAGGGCTATAATATCAGTAGTTGTCAATGCGGCCGAAGGCCGTGGCAATTTTTTTAAACGGGTTAAATAAACAGTGGTTTTATTGAAATTTGCCTATAAAATACTAGATATATGGACAAATATAAGATAAAAATTCATCAATTTTAATCACGAAAAGAGATAGTAGAATTTTTTTTTATGTTTTGTAAGTTAAGAAGCAATAAAAACTAACTTAGGGAGTTAGAAACCCTTACATCACAACTAGTAGAACCATCTAGTACCGGGTTTATAGATACCCTAGCATTAGATTTATCCACTTCTAAAGCATATCTAATACAAGAGGGAGGAATTGCATTCCAGTTGAAAGCAGTTCTGAAATTTCTAGCTTCTTTAGCCAGAGTGTCTGCAACATTGTTTGCAATCCTAGGAACAAAATAGAAACCTTTAAAGTTATTACAAAAAGGGAGTTCGTTTTTCACTTCATCCATTATAGTTTGGTTTTGCCAAGAGATTTGAGAGTGTTCTCTATTCAAAAAATCAAACAGATTTTTGCAGTCGCCTTCCATACTGAAAAAGGGTAAGTTGTTGGCTCTTGCCTACTTAGATACTTGTAAGTATCCTAGAGCTTCTGCTTCTTCAGGTTCAGTTTTTGAGATTGGTCCTGCTCTCCCTTGAGTAAATTCTCCTGCATCATTTCGAAAGATTATAGCAAAGCATGCCTGGATATCATCAGAAATCCAGGAAGCATCGACATTAAGTTTATGATGATATGGGTCTGGAATTCTCCACGTAATGTTACTAGGATTTCCTCTTATTAGATCTTTACTTTTTACTATGTATTTCCCTTTGTGCCAATAAGCTAAATGTCTCTGTATCTCCAAAGCTACCTGTTGATGCGTTTGATGATGGTTATCAAAGGCTCTATTACATCTTTCCTTCCATAAGAACCATATTTTGGTCATTATTATTTCTACAGGTATCAGGGGATTTTCTCTTTCGAGACTTTCCTTAAAGATGCTAAAGAAGGTTTTACTTCTGCTAAACTGAATATCTACTGGGTCTGGGTCAGTAGCCCAAACTGCCTGTGCAAACTTGCAATGAAAGAAAAGATGTTCTATTGTTTCAGGTTCATTGCATCCAAAGGAACAAGAAGCAGAAATATCTTTAAATCTAGATAGCTTTGCATTAGTTGACACAACATCTTGGAGACATTTCCAAGCAAATATTTTTATTCTTTGGGATGTTTTTGTAGCCCAAAGTTTCTTCCAAAACGTATCCGGTTGTCATAAGTTATAGTAATTTATAGTTTTTTCATTTAACTTGTTATACATGGATTTCACTGTGGATTTTCCTGATCTTGTGAGAAGCCATCTCAGAGTGTCTTCTTTTTCCAGTCTAATATTGCTGATCTTATGAGCTATGTCACTAGGGAAGAAGGAACGAATTAAGGTTGTATTCCATCTTTTTGTATTTGTGTCTATCAGATCTCCAACTAGAGTTACTGAGGAGTTAATATTGGTTTTGTATTGGTTAAGTTTTTCATTTAAATCAGGAATCCAGTTATCCTCCCATTTATTAACTTTCATTCCATCCCCTATTTCCCAAATACGATTTTGTTCAACTAATTCAATTCCTTTGTAAATACATCTCCACATCCAAGAGCTGGATGAAGGAATTTTAGCTCTAAAAGCAGAATTTCTCTTGAAGTATCTTGGTTTTAGTTGTGTAACCCAAAGAGCCTGAGGTTTTGTCATAATTCACCAAGCTAATTTGGCTATAAGAGCTAAATTGAATTTATGGGAATTTCTAAAGCCTAGCCCGCCTTTACTGATTGGTTTACACAGACAGGAGTAGCATTTAGGGTAATATCCCTTGTGATTTGCTTCTTTTTCCCACCAAAAATCTCTTTGGAGGGCATCTATTTTGTTGGTTATCTTTTTTGGAAAAATAAAGCAGCTCATTTGATAGTTAGCCACATTAGCTAAGGTTGCTTTATTTAGTACCATTTTACTGGACTGTGCAAGAATCTTACCTATCCAACCTTGTATTCTGCGCTCCATTTTTTCTATTATGCTTTCAAACATTTTTATTTTTGTTTTATTTACAAAAAGAGGTGTTCCTAGATAAGAGTCTTTTAAGTTTATATGTTTAATTTTTAGTATCTTACTAATCATTCTTTGGTGTTTTGCCTGGACTTTCTTGCTAAAGAATATTCTAGATTTATCAAAATTGATAAGTTGTCCTGAAGCTTGGCTAAAGATGTCTATTAAATTTAGGATGTTATGACATTCTTTCAAGTCATCCCTAATGAATAGTAAACAATCATATGCAAAAAAACAGATGGGAAATGAAGCTATTTTTAGGAGTTAACTTAATACCATGGATCTCCTTCTTTTCCTCTGCCCTGATTAGAGTTCTTGAAAGGATTTCCATGCAAATTATGAAAAGATACGGCAAAAGAGGGTCCCCCTGTCTAAGACCTCTAGTAGGTTTAAAAAAATCTCCAGGTCTCTCATTTAGCAGCACATCTATAGAGGTTGTAGAAATACAAGTCCTAATTAGATTACAAAAAGATTGATCAAAGCCAAAGGCTTTAAGAGTATTTATAAGGAAATACCAATTGACTTTGTCGAAAGCTTTCGACATGTCAATCTTGATCCCCAGTCCAGCATGTTTAATTTTCTTCTTTTTGAAAGAGTGTATAATTTCCTGAGAAATTATAATATTGTCAGTTATTTGTCTGTTTTTTAGAAAGGCGGCTTGGAAGGGTGAGATTAAAGAGTTCAAATGCGGTTTAATTCTATTTGCTAGTATTTTTGCTATAATCTTATAAATAGTATTACAAATCCCTATGGGTCTGAACTGACTTGGATCTTTCTGATGCCTGATTTTGGGAATAAGGAAAAGGAATGTCTTGTTAAACTCTGGGTTCAGATTCCATGTTTTAATAAAATCTTGTATTGTCCCTACAATGTCCCAATTCATCTTTAAAAAGCTTGTCGGGAATCCGTCTGGTCCCGGTGATTTATTGGGTTTTAAATTTTTTATGACAGCTCTAATTTCATCTGGGGTAGGAATAGCGTTTAGATATGAGTTTCCTTCTTCAGTAATAGTAGGGTTAATGTTGCTAAAAAGATCTACATCATGTGAATGGTCCCTATTATCTTCTGAAAAAAGATTCAAATAGAAATCTTTCAAGGTATTCTTGATGTTATCTCTTTTGAATGTTATTTCACCATTACTTTGTTTGATGCATTCTATATTATTTCATTTTCTTCTCTTTGGGGTTTTGGTATGAAAGAATTTTGTGTTTCTTTCACCTAAGTTTACCATATTATCTCTTGATTGCTGTTTTGCAATCTCTTCTTGTGTGTCATACAACTTTTCTAGCAAGAACAATTTGTCTTTTTTTTTTCTTCTTTTCTATAAACATGACTATAGATATTAATTGCATATCTATCCGATGAAGAATCTTCCTAATTTCTTTAGTAGGTCTACCAAAGATTTTTTTTTTTTCCAGTATTCTAAGTTATACTGCAGTTCTTGAAGATTGGTTAAAAGTGTCTTAGAAGAGGTTTCCCATGGCAAATTAAATTTCCATGTATCGTTTATTGTTTGAATACAGGACTGTTCTTTTTGCCAAGTATCATAGAATTTAAATATAGGCTTACTTTTATAGGCTTTAGAGTCTAGAATAAGAGCAATAGGACTATGGTATGATCTTATGGATACTAAGTGAGTAAGAGAAGAATTTGTGAATTGAAGATTCCAATCATTATTTGCAACAACTATCTTTCCTAAATGTTAGCTACACCCTCTCTTTGATTATTCCAAGTAAATTCGTATCCTTTAAACCCTATGTCTATTAAGCATGCATTATTGAGTATGTTTTGATAGTGTTCACTATCCGATTTCTTAAATGGAAGACCACCACTTTTTTCCTCCTGACTAAATATTACATTCATATCTCCCAAAAGAAACCATGGAGTGGAGTACTTATCTACTTGTTCAGAGATTTCTGAAATGAAATCCCATGCTATGTGTTTAGTATTTGGATAGGAGTTTCCATAAAAACAAGTCAGGATCCATTTCTTGGATTCCTGATTTGTCTGAACTAAGATATTTATCATATTTATGTTCCATTGTACAATTTCGAAGGCAAAGCCATCTACCCAAGCTATGGCTAGACCTCCTGCCTTTCCTATAGGATTAATGATATGTATATTTGGATAGTCTTTTAATAACAGTCTAACTAGGTGTCTTTGTGAACTAGTTTTAGATAAGAACAGAATTTCAGGTTTTTCTATATCAATTATTTGTTTAATATGGTTTTTTGTGAAATGGTTTCCACAACCCTGCACATTCCAAGCTATTATTTCAATTAAAGGCCTATGATAGTAGAGATTAGTATAACCCAATTTATCACTTAGAGAAATCAACTGAGCTAAAGCAAGATAAAGCTAAATTAAATTATAACAAGTTGTAAATCTAAGAACTATGAAATAATCAAGCACTACACCATATCAGCTATTTTGCCACGTTTTTATTTTTGGCTTTGCAATGTATATTAAAGTTGCTTAGGTTGCAACAGAAATATCCGTTGCAAACCAATAAATACGTTGCTGTTATTATAATTAATTTTACAAAAATTAAGCAACGTATTTTTACACTTAATAACGTTGCAATTATAGCATTTTAGGTAGGTTTTATTTTTGGTTTCATATTATTGAATTTAATTCCATTTTTTTTAGAAAAAAAGTTTAAAATTGTTTCCCTCAAAATTTTCCCTCTCTATTTATCACCAAAAAAATCATATATATCCTTTTAAAATTATATCAATAATTGTTTCCCCCCAAAATAAAATTTAGAATAATTTTCCCTCCAAACTTTCCCTCTCAAGTATCTATTTTTTTTTTTGAAGCAAAGTATCTACCTAAATAAGGTTTTCCCCCCTTCAATTTTTATTTCTCCCTCCATTTTCCTTAACTTCCCCCCCAAACTGAAAACTAATAATATTTAGTGTATTTGTGTCTTCCCTCAAGACTCAACACGTGTCCCAGTTAACTTTCTCACACCTCACCTCAGCCCATATCACCACTCGTCACTCTTACTTGAACAAAAAAAAAACTGGTCTCTCTCTACTTAGAAAAAAACCAGATAGAAACTGAAAACAAAAAACTCGCCTCTCCCAAATTCACCGATGTCTAAACTACAACTATTTTTCACAGAGAAGATGCGTGAACTCTGAATCAATCCTATCTAGCTTGTTAATCTTTGAATCGAAACCTCATAGAAAAATCCCTAATTGAGATTTGATAACCCTAGAAATTTGATTTGGTTTGTGAAATCGAAGAAAAACCTAGTTCAGTAATAGTTGATTGTGGTCAAATCTACAAGGAAACAGCTGCGGTATAATCCCTAACTCAGTTTGTTGTTCTTTGCATTTGAATTTTTTTTTCTATTTGATTTTTTGACCTAATTTTTTCCTTTGTTTACTCTTTCCAAATGAAGCAGTCGAGTTTATGAACAGGAAGACGACGTGCTGCTGCAAAATTAAGGTATATTTTTCACAAACCCTAACTCTATTTCTCTTCTGTGTTGTTTTGAATGTTCAGTTTTTGTTCTTATTTGGGGTTTTTTCTTTCTCCATTTAAAACTAAGGGTTTCAGTTTTGGATATTTTTTACTCATTTTCAATGATGGGTTTTTAATCAATTGTGAAATTAGGGTCTTTATAGTTGTTCTGTGTTGTTTTGATTGTTCAATTTTTGTTCTTATTTGGGGATTTTCTTTCTCCATTTAAAATTAAGGGTTTTAGATTGGATATATTTTACTCATTTTAAATCATGGGTTTTCAATCAATTGTGAAATTAGGGTCTTTGTAGTTGTTTATGAGTGATAATAACTCTATTGGTAGAGATGTTGTCTTTTATTAGTGAAGTGGTATGTGGGTTTGTTAGTGAAGATGCTCTTTGTTTGTGTGGGAAAATAGTGATAGTATTCTCTGTATTAGTATGGTCTGTTAAAAATGCATTGATGTGTTTGAAAGGCCATGTCTCCTGCTTTCTTTCAACATGTTTAACACCTGCAACACCTGATATTATGTTTGTTCTTCTTCCTGATATTATGTTTGTTCTTCTACCTGATATTATGTTTAACACCTGCTTTCTAGAGGATAAAAACTTTCGAACATATCTACCTGATATTGTGTTTGTTCTTCTTCATACAACACCTCTAGTGGTAGTGATAGAAACCTAAGAAGAAGTCAAGTGAAAATCAAAAACGTGTGAATCCTATTCTAATTTCTAATCAGAGAAAAGAAAGTGATTGATGTGAAATAAAATTAGTCGACCTTAATAGGAATTTGGGATCAATCGAAAAGGGAATTTTGGTGTTCTTGACTGATAATTTAAGGTATGAATTCAACTCTTTTGATACCTGCTCCACTGTTTAAAACTTGAATAGCTTATTGAATGGTTCTACAGATCTGATTACTATTTAATCTCGCCAATCTTTGCTTGGAAGGACCTAGGTTTGCTAATGAAATTGAATTCTTGTTCAACGATTCTTCAACCACAGTGAATCTGCGTTCCGTGATTCAAATACCTCTACTACTATCTATTCTTGTCAATTTATGCATAAACTGACTAGGGTTTCTTTTGAGTTTGGTCTTTCATATTACTGTGATGTTAGGGATAAAATTTGTTAGGGGTTGGTATTTTGAATCTACAGATCACCATGAAACTTAGGTTTAATAATAAAATTTGTTGGGTTGAATTAAACAACATCATTTCTATATGTTGTCCTGTGAATTTTGGCCTGATTCTATACATTTTAGAAAATGTTTTGGATTGAGGTTTCTTCTCATGAAATTTAGTCCTTTGAAAGATGAATCAATTGTGATATTAAGTGTCATGTTCCGAGATACTCGATGTAGGATATCCTTATTTCAGTAACTGATGTTCTACACTATTGGCCAACTCTATTTTTCAGTGATTTTGGCATATATGTCTTAAACTAGCTTAAGATTTCTAATGATAAGATTTAGTTCATCTTCTGAAATTATGCTTTTGAAATTAAGAGTTCCAGCATGACATTCGATGGTTCAGTTAGAATTATGCTTTATTATGCCAGCTTGGGTATCCACTGCCCTGCACTCTTGGTAGTTCTGTTTTCTACGAATTGGTCATGAATACATCTTGAATCAGCTTTAGGTTCTAACCGTTAACTTTTCGATCTTTTTTCAATGATTCCAGTTGGGTTTTGTGTGTTGTTGTGCGATTTATATAGGTTGTACCTTTGACTAGTTCAGTCTGTAGTACTTGTTTAGGTCAGTTTCGATAAAGTCATTCTGTTTTCTAACTTAATTTCTGTTTACTTAAGGTATTATCGGGTTCGGTAGGCGGGCTACGGAGGTTTACGTTTGAGTGCGGTTCGAGGTGAGAATTTACATTGTTTTTTTGTAACCATTGATGAATCTTTACAAAACTGCATTGATGTGCTTTAACAAATTCGATACCACACACAAGAAAAATAATCCATACCTGTTGGGGTGACACTATATGAAACACTTTTCTTCTTAATTTTAAAGAATCACATACTTAGTCATTGTATGTATTTCATCGTTGTATCTAAAAGGTTAGGTTCTTATGTTTCTTCTTGTTGATTTTTTTTTGTAGGTGTTGTACGCGAAAGTAGTCTATTGCTGCAAGATCGCTGGTGAGTAGTTTGTTGTCCAGTATTTCTTAAGACACTGTAAAGGTTTCTTGTTTCTAACTTGTAGTTGGCCTGGAGCACTCATTATTTTGTTTCTTTTGATGCAGAGCGTGTATAAAACGATTTGGGTAAACTTGAAAAGGTCAGGTAATCATTGTAGTGAAATTGAAATGTATCCTATTAATGGTTCTCTCCCTGTTATGCGGTTAGTGGGTAAGGATGATATGTTTCTGAAATCAATTATTATAAAGTAATGAAGATAATATTGCTCCATGTTAGTTAAAAGTATATGCTCTCAAGTTAGTGTTACTATGCTATGAAGTTTGTTCTGTTATGATAGATATGTATGTTAGTTATGACTCATAATGTCCCATAAGTTAGAGTTTTCTGTTTTTTGGTGCAGTCTAATTGGTGTAGTCATACTTCACTTTTTGTTTTGTTTTTTGTCGTTATTTATATTCTAATTTGTGTCGGCGGTTGTATAATGTCTGAAAAATGTGAGAAAGGATGGATGACTATCGAAGATAGGTGTAGTCCTTTTTATAGAGAGGGGGTGGCTAAGTTTATGGAGTTTGCATACAAGAATAGAACTAGAAACTCGCAGTTCTGCTCATGTCCCTGTCGTCGTTGTCGTAATAGAAAATCCATGAGTTTTGCGCTGGTGAGGGATGATTTACTAGCATATAGCATGCTTGATACGTATTTACTTTGGTCTTTACACGGAGAGAAGTTGACACTGGGATCAACATCAGCATCAGCGTCCGCATCATATGTAAATCAAAACAATGAAGCAGAAACGGTTGAAGAAACAATAGTGGAGGAAGTCGTTGAAGATAGTCGTCGAGATGATAGGTTAAACGACTTTGTTGATAATGCATTTGGGATATACGAAGGATTAAATGAGGATGTCAATGCTGGTGTTTCTGAACATCCCTTTCAGGAGCCTAACGTAGGTAAAAAATACAACAAGTACCAAAAGTTAGCAGAAGAGAAGATTTATCCAACATGTGAGAATGGTGCGACAACTCTTTCTGTGATTGTGGAACTGCATCATGTAAAGAAGCGATTTGGTTGGTCTACAAATAGCGTCACTTACCTCTTGTGATTACTAAGAAAATGGTTTCCGGAGGGAAACACTTTCCCTGCAAAGTACCCGGTAATGAAAGAGATGTTGAAAGACATGGGAATGAAGGCAGATAACATTCATGCTTGCATTAACCATTGTGTGTTGTTCCGAATATATTTGAAGGATGATATAGAATGTCCGAGTTGTGGAGCATATAGGTACAAATTCAGACAATAGAAAGATGGAGTTCAAAGAATAACAAAGGAGCCTGTTTTGGTATTGCGGCATTTTCCACTTCCTCCAAGACTTAAGAAATACTATACTATTCCATGGTTAGTCTGCATTGTTTGAAGTCACATGATTATCATGTCATTATGGATTATTTGCTGCCGGTGATGCTTCAACATGCCTTCCCACGCTACCTAGACCTCCGCAGGGCTCTTCAACATATTAGTTTATTCTTTAGAATCTTGTGCTCGAAGGTTTTAATCAAAATTGAACTACAACAAGCTAAATTCATGGTCGCCGAGGCGATGTGTCCTTGAAAAGTATTTTCCACCATCTTTCTTTGTTATCAGCATCCATCTGGTGGTGCATCTTGCTGATGAAGCTCTAACTTGCGGACCAGTTAGATACCGATGGATGTATCCTTTTGAACGGTAATACTTCAAACTTTTTTGTTCATCTGTATTTACACTAAGTCTCTATAAGCAATCTTCTTCTCTATATATCAATGTTTTTATATGAATTCAATTTCAAATGTGATACATATGCTAGTGAACTAATTTTGTTCAAGGAAGAGGTTAACAGTAGAGTTCACATTAAGTCTCTCTTACTATTTTATTTTATTTGATCTTACAACTATGTTGTTATTCAGGGCAATGAAGTCTTTTAAGAACATTCCGAGTAACAATCGTTACGTAGAAGGTAACATCAAATAATCTCAACTTGTAGCTGAAGGAGTTGTTTATGCAATGGAACATGTGGCGAACTCAAAGGATGGCAATCACAAAGCTACACGAGAAACATTCTTAGATGGTGATTCTGAGTACAGCGATGAAGGCCCTATGGGATATGGAGATAAGATAGTGACTTTGTCTAGTGTACAGTTCACACAAATAGTTAGATGGGTTCTGTTTCGTCGTGAAGTAGAAGGTCTCGCAGACTATTATGTGTGAGTACTTGTTATTTTTCCAATTAATGCATGATTATTTCTTCTTTGGTTTGTACTAATTGTTCTAATGCCTTAATGGTTTGCAGTGAATACTGTGATGAAATTTCTCTGAGTACAAATGGGATATCGAGCACTAGCAGTGAAATAGAGCGACAAACAGATTTATTAAGGTGGTTATATAAAAAGGTAACTATGCTGAGATATTATCATAAATAATTGTGCTACTTAATTAGTAAACATTATTTGTTGTTTTTCCTTGAGACTGACAAGTAGTTTAATGCTTCCAGTTGGTGAAAGAGGGTAAAATGAACTCCAAATTGTGGCGATATGTAAAAGGGCCTGTTGGAGCAAAAGAATATAACAAGTACAGGGTTAACGGATTTAACTTTGTACCCAAATCCCATGAGCTAGGTCGCGTTTCACAAGATAGTGGTGTTTGTGCATGGAAGCAACTACAACATATAGAGCAAGTCGTAAAGATAAAAACCCCATTGATGATGTGACCAAATGGTATGGTGTGGTAAATCAGATATTGGAGCTTGACTACATAGACTTTACAGAGGTGGTGTTTTATTGTGACTGGGTGAAGGTGGAGAGTAAAAGTCGTGGATGTAAACTAAGTGTTGATGGTAACCTTGTATTGGTTAACTTGAACAATTTCAGGAGTTCACAGAGTTACTTTGATGAACCTGCGATACTTGACTTCGAGGCTTCTCAAGTGTTCTATTCTCCAGATTTGAAGGATACTGATTGGTCTGTTTTAATGCACTCAAAGAAGCTTCTCACCCTAAAAGCAGATGATTTATTAAAGCCGCAGTTTGAAGAATTCCAGTCGATATTTGCTGATGAACCCCATTTGAGAGATTTGCTTGAACTGCGACGATGATTAAGAACTGTGGGTTGTGTTGTAAGCTTATATTTGGTTA
This sequence comes from Papaver bracteatum, assembly GCA_023529315.1. Classification (NCBI taxonomy): domain Eukaryota; kingdom Viridiplantae; phylum Streptophyta; class Magnoliopsida; order Ranunculales; family Papaveraceae; genus Papaver; species Papaver bracteatum. The sequence goes on from JAJJWX010001283.1 coordinate 58,825, forward strand.
TCAGACTTGTCTTTCTATTGGGTGTTTAATCTGTTTCTACCTGTGCTTGTATTTTGGATCCTAGTCTGTTATTTTTGATAATGTGTTGGTATGATAAAGTGTTCTAAATAGTTCTTGCTTACCCGCACTGTCAGTCATGTGATGTTTGAGTGCCTAGTATTATTATCTATTTGCCATTTGTATTATTGTACCAATATTGATACTCTTCTCTCTTTTTATGCAGTAAAATGGAACAGCAACAAAGCTCCAATTCTAGAGGTACGACTTCGCAGCAAAATGGATCTAGCTCTTCTGCAGTGAAACCGAAGAAGCTAGTCGAACTCACCACTGCTGGCAGGCCCAAAGGAGATAATGCAAACAAATTTTCTAGTAGGTCAGGAGAGATCATACGCCAGCATATTCCTGTTAACTACAAAGACTGGAGGCTCGTGCCGGATAACTTTAAAGATGATGTTTGGAATTATTTGATGGTATTTTTACTAATCCTTGCATTATTTATATGTGTTATTTTACTACCCTTAAGGGTATTACACTTATGTTATTAACGTAAATATGTATCTTGCCTAGGGGGAATTTGAATTCAATGTGGACTATGTCCGCTCAACTATAGAAACTGGATTTCCATCATTGTGGAGGAGATACAAGTATGACTTAAGGGCCATCATTTTTGGAGAACGCCGGAAAAAACCAAAGAAGAGATCAGCAGTACCTAGAGAGGAGGGGGACGAGGAGGAGGACTTTGAAGAACCTAGACCAGCAGTTGAACTCACTTCAGAGGAATGGGAAGCTGCAAAAAAGAAAGTTCCGGCTGGGATGGATCGATACATTTGGGAAGAATTTGTTGAGAATGAGAGGGATGATGCACAGATTGCAAAGAATGCTAAGAATTCTGAATGCCGTAAAAGGCAGGTGATCCGCCATACACTTGGGCGATGCTCTTACAGCAACAAGCAATATAAACTAGTAAGTAGTGTCTCTGTAATGGTTAGTATGTTCTATTTTGATGGTTGGTATGGTCTGTTTTAATACGATGTCGTGAAATGCGTAGGACAATGATTCTGACGTCAAAGCTGTACCCGATGGCACTATAGACAAGTGGTTGTGGGGGCACCAACGAGCAGATGGGTCTGTGCATCCCAGTGCATTCGAGGAATATGTAAGCGCACTCTATTTCTTAGAGTAACGTGCATAACACCACACTTACTTGGATGTTTTAGTATTTGTTGTCAATGCTAACCACCAATTTTCAAATATGGAAATGCAGACGAAAGTTAAAGAAGCTAAAGAGAGGAACAATGAAACAAGAGCAAGTGGTAGCACCAACGAGTATGTCGTTTCAGCAGAACTGGATGAGGTATTTGGACATAACCGAAAAGATGGGATTCGTGGATACTCATCCAATGTATCGAAGAAGCAGGCTGAGATGGCAGCGATCGCTTTTTCTTCTCTTCAAAAAAGAGACACCATAAATGAGGCAAGACTGGACACAATTCAAAGTGAAGTGGGTATTTTGTCTACTAAGATGACTGCATTTCAATGTGACATGGGTGGTAAATTTGATGTAAGTGTTTTATTCCGACTTACTAAGCATTAGTGGATAAGTTCGGTCCACCTTAAACAAATACATTAATATATAATTCTCAATTGTTCTTTTCACAGGCGATACTACAGATGTTGAAGGTTAATGGATCTACAACATGTAGAGTAGGCACTCCTAGCCCAGAGAAAGGGTCCACTAATTATCCTGGTGGTGTAAATGGTCGTGTTTCAGAGATTGAGGTCAGTGCAAGTAATGCGCACGCCACTGGTCCAGTTGAGCTACTAGACAGTGGAGGTAGGGTTGTCGCATTGGGTTCTGTAGTCCTTGGTGATATCCTTCACCCCAGAAAGTTGAATCCGAATGAGAGGAAGGTCTACATCGAGCAAGTGTATGAGCAAACAACCGTTATCTGGGATGCCACTCAAGGAGATGGTTGGTGTACCTTGAGTCAGCTACCACTGCCTACTTGGTTGAAATGGGCTGAGGATAGGTTGTCACTTGTGCGTAGACAAGTTTAATATCAGGTGAGGAACTATTTTGTTTTTTGGATTATCAGCAGACGTTAACAGACATTGCAAATCCTACATACTACTTTTTTTGGTTGCTAAAAAAGTCTATAAATCTAACAGACTGATTTTTTTGGGTAATATAAACACTTGGCGAATCCTACAGACTACTTTTTGATGTTTTGTTACTGTAGGAAGATTAGAAAAACTATGCATATGTCTAATCTATCTGTAATACATTTTGTAATCGTCTTAATATATATATATATAATTTTGTGTTTCCTGACTTTTTAATAGTAAACACCTTCTTAACTCCGCCAATGCAAATGCATTGCCGGTCCCAAGCCCGGGTAAAGGAGGAGGGGGAAGGTGCGTTATCATTTATTTTTTTCCATCTTATTATTGCCTGTCAGTGATCGCAAGGGAGGGACCAGTACTAAGGTTTCTAAGATCAAAGTAGGTGGGTGTTTTCTTATTTCAGCAAGTGATCTTATAAGTTTAGTTTTGCTGGAACAGGTTGGAGAAGCTAAAAAAGCTTGTTTGCATTCTTTTCAAGGTTGCGATTTCAAGGCAGCCTTCCGCAATCTTCATGGATGAGGTATGATTTCAAGTCCATCTTTGTCCTTCAAAACACCACTGCTCAATGGTTTTTCTGCACACATCTTTTGGGTCTGATCATTTGAACATTTAATGATTTTTGTCACTGTATTTAGTTGAATATAATCTGAGAACTTGTTTGGATAAACCGCATAGATCTGTTTCGTATTAAAGCATAATGTCATAGTCGTATGATTTATTTACTGATCTATATTGCACTGAAACAGATCCATGTGTTGCATGTTCTTCAATGTTCATTTTCAATTTCCAAAACAAATGAGTTAATATTGTAATTCTCCAATTGATCTATTGGTGATTTGTAAAATTTATTGCTGCCTTTTGAACTTATGGATATGTTATTTCCTAATTTGTAAATGGATGACTAACTTATGTATTCTTACATATGGAAATAATTGGTGGGATAGGCTATGTTATTCCTCAACTTAATGCAAACTTGGAGGCAGATCAAATTGTACGTTGGGTTAAGGAATACATGGTGATTCTTCTTGATCTTTTATTTCCAGTGTTACACATGGCTTGCATTATTTAGTACCTCTAGCTTCTGACTTGGCGCTTTCCATGCAGGAGGGAAATGCGAAGCCATTCAAAAAGTGAATGCTTTTCAAAAATAGACTTAAAAGGTCAAGCATTTTCAATACCAGGTAACACAGTTCACACATAACTACGATACTACTTGAACATGCAACCGATAATAGACTTAAAAGGTCAAGCATTTGCAAGATGTTACCTAATTAATCAGCTACTTCCATTCCTTCAGAATCAAGACTCTTATCATGTAATTCCCATGCATAGGTTATTCTGGAAGCGATTTGCAAACCTTGTGTGTAGAAGCTGCTATGATGCCAATTAGAGAACTTGGATCAAACATTTTGACAGTGAAGGCCAATCAGGTAACTATTTGAAGTTCATTTGGGATTTTTATTTTGTTCGACTGCAAGCATCTAAATACTAGTTGGATTTTTTCATCGTCAACTTTAAACTTCTCCATTTACTTCTACATTTCAGATACCTACATTTCAGATTGTATAATACTTGAGAAATACCTTGAGGTCAGTCACACTAATGTTATCAACTTATTATTAAGAGGTGCTCCCTAGACAACTTCATCCACTTCAGTTCAATTTGTCCTTCTAAACAAAAATTGCACATAATGTTTGTTAATTTCGACGCTCATGCTTTCTTCTTTGTTAAAGGAATTGGTTATGGTGGATTTTTAAAAGAAACGTCTTTATATATGATTTACAGTGAACCAATAGGGTGTGCAGGTTGAGAAGCAGGTGCCGGAAGCTGAACGGCCGGGACCTTTTTTTTTTAAATCTGATAAAAAAATTGCAACGGATATAAAGGTTGAGAAATTTAACGTTGCTGAAAATCTAATAATTTGCAACGCTTATAACTATTTCAAAAACAAAACATGATGTCATCTTTTTTGGTGTGACCCACTGACACGTGGTCAAACAATAAGGAACGGTTCAATATGCGTTGCTTAAAAACTAAATACGTTGCTTTATTTAATTAAAGCAACGAATATATACGTTGCTTTAATGAAGTTAAGCAACGGATGTTGTGACGTATAAAACGTTGCTGAATTTATTTAAAGCAACGTTTTTAGACGTTACCAAAAATTTGTGACGCCGTGTGGGCAACGGACATAAGCGTTGCTGAAATTCATAGCAACAGAAATAAACGTGACAAATCGGGCATTTTGGTGTAGTGAAGGAGCTAAAATAAAATAAATTTAGGTTAGAGAAGGTGATACATGTGTCTCCTCTTGTTGCTTTTGGGGAATCAAATCAGGGAAAGGAATAGGATGATAAGAGCATGAACTTGACTTATGGTCCGCCATATTGGAACCATACTGATTAATTTCTAAATTCTTCCCACTAATTGAAGAAAATGAACCTAAATTTTCAGAAGACGGGGAAGAAATACAATCAAGGACTGAGATTTTGAAAGCTGACTTGGGCTGAGTCAGAGGGGTATTAAATGATGGTGATATGAATGATGAATAAAAGATGCAATCTACTGTATTCGACATAAAGCTCACAGGAGCAGAAGGTGAAATTAGGGATTCAAGATAATCCCATAAAACAAGCGAAGAGAAATATAGCCTCCTAGAAATAAATGGGGTATCAGAAGACATGGAGTTTAAACTGGTTATCGGTTCCGGGTCTGAATAGTCCGACCCGGATCCGAGTACAACATGTGGTTAGGGCTCCGATTCCATTTTCGTCAGAACCCGAAAGGTTTCATAGTTCGCCGAATGAAAAGAATCCTCCGTCGAAGGAATAGGAATAAAATTCTCAGGCAAATTGAAGGGAAAAGTTCTCTTCCCCAATACCGACGAGGAGGCCAAAGGCATGTCTTCATCCGAAGCAGAATTGGGAGAATCAATAATAATGAATGGTCCTAGAACATTATAAGAGTCATACGGGTGAGTATGTGCTCCAACAACATGTTGGTTTTCGTGCTCGTCATCTCTAAGAGCCGGTTCTTCATCTACGTAAGTTCTAAAGATATCATGAAAAGTTTATCTTACCCCAGGATGATTGGGGTACTCTTATACTAGGATAGGCACTCCGGAATGATCAAAATTATCCTTAGGGTTCCAAACTTGGACTGGCACATCATTAAGACAATTCAGGTCATCACTAGGATATGGAGAGTTAACTGTTATATCATAAATATCTTCTAGAGGTTTCCTTAATAAGACAGATCAATCACCAACTTTGTGACCCAATCTCAGACAATGGGTACAAAACTTAGAAGGCAAGTTGATGTAGTTAAAATAAATAGAAGTAACAGGGTACCTATCTACCTTCACCAGCAAATGATTAATAAGTGGCTTTTCAATGTTAACCCATAGCATTACTCTTGGTGTATAGTCTGGTGAGTTCGTACCAGCACAAATTCTTGCAACTCCACCTGCTTTTCCAGCAATTAAACCAAGCATATCCTCAGTACGATATTCATACTTTGTATTTAAGATAGATGCCCATATGGGTATCTCTTTGACTAGATCAGTTAAGATTCTCATTCCTTGATAAGCCATTGTTGCAGCCATTACGTTATCAAAGGGGTACCACGGGCCATTCGATGATATCCAGTAAAAATTTTCTTTTTTCCTAAAGGTAATGATGAATAAATTTGGATCTACTTCCATAATTTGAAAGGTTATATTATTGTTCCAAAAGCTGTTAAGAGCGCCTCTTACTTCCCATTGTTGTAGAACCGTAGTAGAAAAAACTCGAGCAAGAATGTTGAAATCTTTGATACCAAAATCCCTTATGAAATAAGGAGGAGTTGGCAGAAGACTAATGTTACTATGAATAGCAAGGAGGTAGTCTAGGGCCAAGGGTTCACTAGAATATTTTACCATGGTGTAGTTACCATGGTTGAATTTTTAATCTTCGCCCAAATTTGGCCGTTATGGAAAAAAGAGGAATGCCAAGACGATAGCAAAGTACGCTTCGAAACATTCTAGGGCCAAGGGTTTGTTTCAAACCATCTATAGGAATGGCAAGGAGGTAGTCTTGAGCATCTATAGGTTCAAAATATTTTTAAATATTTTATTTTATTTTCTAAAATTATAAAATAGATCAGTTACTAATTAACTAATTTTCTTTCACTTTAATGGGACCAAAAAAAATAAAACTACCTATAAAGGAAAAGACTATAATTTGGTTACTAAGATGAGTTCATTTCAGTAACTACACACGGAATGTTAATACAAGGGTATTAAAGCGCATGCCATAAATGACATAAAGGCAAATAAATATCCATTACATATCCAGTTATATCATTCTTATGAAGATATTGATCTTAATTAGGTTGTGCTACCACTTTCAAACTTTTACATTCTCTTGACATGTGAACTTTCAATAATTGTACTTTCTATTCCACCAATATACATATAAGTATCCTAAGCCGACACAAAATCACATCATCGACCAAATATATATGGCCATTGATTATGTTTTAAGAAACCATAAATAGTGGGGTGAAAAAAATCATGGTCTTTATAATTGTCTTTAACTTCCAAAATTGAATTGGCTGATTTTTACTAATATTGTAGTTGCAGGAAATCCTACACTACACCCTTGATAAGATCTTACAGTGATTAACACATATTTGGATGATTAAAACGACACTTTTTTATTTGATTCTCAGAAATGTTTACAAGTAATGGAAGAAGATTAAAAATACAACCGCTCTTTTGTTTCTCTCTCCTCAAGAATTTCTCAATACTCAAAAATACATCATCCTCTCTCTGGACATACTGGGTCTCTATATATAGGGTAGTTACATAATGGATGACAACTAAGCTCCCCTTTAATTTCGGATTTGATTTGCGATCTTATCGCAACAGTTATAATATGACATCTCGCAAGCATTGTAACCATCGCAGATCAATCATGCTTTTCTTATGTTTCTTCAATCGTCAGTTATTACGTCATTCTTTGAATCATTTTTTAAGTTACTCTGTGACGCTCGCAAAGTGTTGTTGAAGAACTCGCGGTGATGATCGCAAGAGTGTTGTTAATCTTGCAAGAATACTGTCATGGCGATATTCTGGTCCTACATCTTGCCTCTTCTCATGTAATTTATGCGAAGGAGGGAAGATCATGAGAATTGAATTTTTTACAATGCCGCAGCTGTTTATCTTTTTGCATTCTTCCGCTTTGACATGTTTATGTATTCTTCGCCAGCTATTTTCTCGTACTTTTTCTTCCAGTAAATCTTTGACACGTCCTTTTCAACTGCTGCTATCTGACCGTTCACGTCTTTTCTTTGCATTAATTGCATTCATCTTCCCGAGAAATTTCTTCTTCTATAAATACTTCTTTCATATTTTTTCTTTTCCTCTTTTTACTTTCTTCTTTCTATCCCTCTGTAAATTCACTGTTCTTCCGTAAATTCCGCATCTGTTATTGCTGTGATTTCTTTCTCATTCTTCAACCTTTTCCTTCATTCCCATACTCAAAAATGGTTGCTCCTGGTGCTAAAAATTTGGTTGCTTTTGGTGAGATGCGGGAAAAACTTAAAAATAAAGGTTTTACTTTGTCTACAATTCCAGATCAGAGTTCTAAATCCGAACTTTCTATCAAATTATTTTCCGATCATCAATGTTCTCGCGAGAAAGTTATAGTATCGCTAGGTCAGCTTGAAGCTTGTCTTCCCATTCCTATCTACGATCCTAAGCTGCCTTTATTTTATGGGATACTTTCTCACCCAAAATTCTTGCGAGCTATATATCAACTAGGTGGGGATTGCATTCGTCTGCTGTTGGAGTATGATACTCACGCTGCTAATAGTGAATCTCGCTACCCTGACACTGCGAAGAACTCTGAATTCAAGGATGTTCCAATTATTCCCGCAATGTATATTGTAGATAATTTATTCATAAACTATGACATAATCCCCATGAGGGGGGATCGCACTTGTTGGGGTGTCCGCTTGCAAAAGAAAGATGATGTTGCGGAAGAAAAAATTCTTATGATGGATATTGACTGGCATACTAGTACTAATCAAGGTCCTCGCCACTCCAGCGATGAAAAATGGTTCATTTTCCCTTTACTTTTAGAGGGTTCATATATTTCTGGTACCCATGATCTACCTGCACATATCGCAGAGTTCCAACCGTGGGTATTCAGCTGGCCTGAGAGAAACAAATAAGTATGTTCTCTTAATCCTTTGCATAACATGTTATCATTATTAATTTCTTCATGTCTTTAGATTCTCGCTGACTATATCCTTTTTATCAGATTGAAAGGTTGAAAGCCAGCTATGATAAGTTTGGGAAACCTGCTACTTTCTTAGCTCTCAAATCTCTCACAGATGAAGTAAGAAATATTTCTTTATAACTTTTTACAATATATTGTTGCCTTTATTTCTTATCTTTATCTGTGTTCGCAGGAAATCGAAGAAAGAGAGCCTGTGAAACCTGTGAGACTAAAGATAAATACACAGGTGGTCGCAAGGGTAAATCTACTGCCCCTCTCAAAGAAAAGACTACCGCTACTCACAGAGAGAAATTTGATGCTCCTCCCTTAAAGAAAAGAAAAACCAAATTCTCTTCTTCTTCAACTCTTCAGTCTAACACAGAAAACTCGAGTGATAATTCTGATGATGACAATAATAATAATGATTTTAATGCTGATGTCCCTTCTGCGATGGAGTCTTCTCAATATGATTCCTCCATGACTCAACTTTCCAAGATTTTTGGTGATATTACATATGGTATCGCAAATGATTTTGGAGATGAAGCTCTTAATGGGGTATCGCATGCTCTCGCTAAAGTCTGCAATGCTCCGATACTGGTTGATAATGATTCCCTCCAAGGGATATCAAGATCAATATCTCCCAGTCTCTAAAAATTCTCTTGGTATTCTGGTACGTTTTCATTTCTCTACTATATTTATGTATTCATATCCTCGCTAGCTTTAACTTACATTGTTCTCTTCGCAGACTGGAAGAGCTTCCTTTGCTGTTACCTCAGACTTGGAGAAGAGGTGTGCATATTTTCACAAGAAGAATGCCAATCTTCGCAAGAAGAATGTGGATTTGGAATCTGAGTCCGCTAATCTTCGCGGGCAATTGGAATCTGGGTCAATTGATCTTCAAGAAAGAATCAAGAAGTTGGAAACTGATCTAAATTTCTCGCAAGAAAAGGTCGCAAGCCTCCAAGCTGCGAATGATCATCTTTATGGTAAGAGATTTTTCCCTTTCTTTTTGTCTTTGTATTCCTTTGCATTTTTTCTTATTATTCTTCTTCGCAGATGTTTATGGCCTTTCTGACGAAGCTATATTCCTTCGTTCTTTTATAAACCCAATAGATGATGATACTCTTTTCAATCTCCTTAATGAATCCTTAGGTAGTTATTCAAATGAACAGATTAACTCCCTTTCTGTAGATAATCTTAGATCCAAATTTCATCTTTTAGCAATTAATCATATATCTAGTTTGAAAGCGGACAATGCATCCAAGCGGCAATATCTTAATTCTAAAGAAGAAATCAAGATCCTAAGAGCCCAAAACAATGATCTTATAGATGAAAGGGATCGTATCTCTAGACAAGGAGCACAAACCTTAGCGGATTTTCATAAAACTCTTCTTCAAGTACAAATTAAAAGAGATAAACTTATCCGCGAGAGGGATGATCTTGTTGAAAGATAAAACCAAATCCGTTCCCGTCTTCTTATTATCGATGATGATGAATTTGCTTGGGCTGCTGATAGACGCATTTATGTGTCTATTTTGGTCTCAATTATGTGTATTGTTAGTGCTCGATTTTGTAGTTATTTGATTATTTTATGTTTTTGTATGTGTTTTTGGAGAAATAAACATGTGCAGAGAAATTGGCTCGAAAAGTGGTATTTGGACCGCCGCGAGAATTACTAAAGGCACCCAGAAGATGTACCGCAAGCATCCCGGAAGTATGTTGGAGACGTCCCAGAGAAGCATTAAAAGCACCCAAGAAAAGTTATAAAGGCACCCTAGGAGTTTTTCTATTTACACCTTTTAAATTGATAAGGGGTACTCAGTTGGATAAGTGGCATCTCTTTTCCAGGGAAGTACTATTGGCACCCAGTAGTTGGATAAGGGCTATCCCTTTCTTCACGGTTTGAACAACCAAATTTGGCGGGAAACAATTTTGCAGCGAGCAGAGTTTTTGGTTTGGACGAGATTTTTGTGTGGATTTTCACGGGAACAACTTGTTTTAGTCATGTTATCACGAAACAGGGGTGGTAAGGCTTTGAGATTGGAAGAAATTTGGATTTACGCGGAGTTGAAACTAAACAGGGAAGTGCATACTCGGGTATGGATTCGGCTATTTCTTAGATGAGTTAGGGCGAGATTTCTTCGGATTCGTTGGTTTGGTTGGATTGAGATAAGCCTGTTACGATAAAACAAGCTGGGTAATGAACTTGGACGTGAAAAAATAAGAAGATTTCTATACAGGTTTGGCAAAACAGGGAAGGAGTTGGTTGTTATCATGGGATAGTTGGCTGATGATTTGGGCATTATTTTTTAGTAGATTTTCTAGAGAATCAGTTGAGGTTGATTCGGTTCGTCGAAACAGGCTAGGTTATGGACGTAGATGCGAAGAAAAAGAGGAAGATAATCTTTGGTTTTCGATGAAACATGAAGGAGTTATTCTCGGCCTTTGTTTGGATATTACGTGCGACTGGAAGAAGTATATATTTTGTTTGATTCTGTTCGATCCTTAGAGAATCCAGGGACGCGGAAAGTATAGAAATAAAAGGGGAAAAAGCCGAGACTTTATCCAAAAGAAAAACGAGATTTACTCGTGTTTAAGGGATTGTTGTTGGTATAAAAGGAGTTGTGGGAGGTCGCAGCGAGGGGATCGAGTCTTTGGGAGAAGTTTGGGGCAGTTGCAGAGAAATCCAAGAACTGCAGAGGCGTGTTGATCATCACAGAAGGAAGAAGAAGAAGAAGAAGAAACAATCACAGTTTCTGTGTAACATCCAGGAACTGTCATCTTTTCTTTCTCTATTTACAACAGTCTCATTGCAACAGTTTTTTCTATTAAGTCTCTGTAACAATTTGTATCAGTCAGTCTGTAACACACATCAATCGTTGCAAACTTCCTGAGTCATTAGTTTTCTCTTGTTTTTCATCTATTTGAGCTATGAACACCTATTTTGAGCACTTGAATAACATGAGGAGCTAAACCCCTTTGCTGGGACAATGGAGGAAGCCATTCTTTATGCACATGGTAATTATATTTAATTCTTATATGACTTTTGCACTGATTAAAATTGAATTATGGTTTTGATTAATTAGTTGTTATCTCGTTTGATGGGTCATACTTACTTAGATGTTTTGATGTCTCATGCTTAGGACTTACAACTAATATTTTGAGAATCAACCTTGGCAAAAATAAGAGTCCATGTTTTTATTGAGCTATAATTGTTAAAAGAATTAATATTTGAACCTTGTGTTATGAGTTTGGTGGAATCCGAAATCCCAGTTTATCTCGATATTGTGACAATATTGTGTATATATTAAGTCTAAAATCAATCTCTACAAGTCTTTGAACGAATCTTTACTACCACTTTCTACAACAACATAAAATCACATCAATTTTTGGCGCAGGTTCTTGACAACGCCAAAGCTAACTTAGGTGTAGATATTAGTCTTCATGTTGAACAAGTGGCCTTAATTAAGGACATGGTTTTTGAAAGAGAAGGTTGATAATTGTTCTTCCTTATTAATTTCTTGATTTTATGATTTTTTCTTGCAAATTTTCCAACTTGTTATTGTATACTCACAGGAGTTGAGAAGATGTATTCTGAAAGAATCAGGGAACTCGAAGCTGATAAGAATCAACTCGCGAATACTCTTGCTGCTCGCAATGAGAAATATTCAAGGTTGAAAGATCAATTCAAGATTACTTCTGCGAACTTTAGTAATTCTCTTATTGGTGTTCGTAAAAATTCTATCAAAATGGTCTGCAATGATCATAACATTCCTCATTCTATATATCCTGATCTAGCAGAAGAAATTCCAGCAGATACTCCAAACCTTATTATCTCTGATAGTGAAGCTGAGGAGTCTGGCGAGGATGAAGATGATGATAAAGATGAAGAAGAAGATAAATCTGGCGAAGATGACGATGGATCTAATTAGTTATGTTTCTTCTTTATATCTTCCTTGTAATTTTTGTACACTTATTTTCTTCCTTTTGTAATATTGCTGCGAGTTTCTCCAACTTGCAGATTTCCTTGGTATATAAATTTCTTTTGCTTCTATCTGTATGAATTAGAAAACAATTCTTTTCTGCAACATATTCAATTAACATAATTATTACCCTTTAACTATCTGCGTAAATGTGTCATATAATAAGATCTACGTAATTTTATCGTATGATGATGAATAATAATTTCATCGCTCTATGCATTCCCATACTTGCCTCTATTATTCATATGCAATAAGAAAAAATTGAGTAGAGCTTAGATATCAGTTGTTAATAAAATCTTTTTAAATATTTTTTCCTTAATATTTGCGATGATGTCGCTAGTAATAGCTTTATGATCTCTGCGTAAATATTGCAAGTCTCATAATTTTTGTGCCGATATCGCAATCATTCAATCTAGTGGTCTTATCATGCCTTCCTATTTAAAGGTCTTATTTTGCCACATTTTGTATTGGCGACAAAATCGCAGGACGTCCTTACATTTGCGTGTAAAAAACCATTGATCTTTCCTTATCCTTGTTTTTTCAAATTTTCTGCGACAATATGACAGGCCTAAATTCTCTTGCGAGAACAAAGACCCATGACATTGTCGTCTTGCGATGAAATCGCAGGACGTATTTACACTTTCATGTAAAATCCCATTGATCTCATCTCATCTTTTCTCTTATGGCTTGTTGCCTCTGTATAATCTTTGTCACGCGAAAATATGACAGGCATAAATGCTCTTGCGAGCGTAAATCCCCATGACATTGCCATCTTAAGACACTTATCATCTCCCTAATGGAGGGTGCCACCCTTATCTTCCCCCTGGTTGCCCTTTCAAGGAGGGCACATCGGCCATACAAGACTAGCTCCTCCCATCCGGATTTACCAACAACTAGTTGTTTTCGCAACCTCTTGTCCTTTATGCCTATATGGCTTATAATTACAAGACTGCACCCTAAGTGGGATTTTCTTCAGGCCGGGTGCATCATAGCCAAGACTTACCAAGAATGGCCAGGGTAGGTTCGTCCATCCCGGGCATCCTTGGCTCAACCGTGTACCTCAGCGCCTTAGTCATACTCTGCACTCCTTAGAATAGACCCTCGGTCGTCCAACCAGGGTATCACCTTATATAGTTGGAAATCCAAAGTATCTCTCCTGGATAGGTATCTCAAAGAGATGGACCCCAGTCTCCGTGTCTCAGGTTATAGCAGCGGTATAACCTTATCCCTGAGCCACGCAAAGAGATACCCCCTTATATGACGTACTTTAGGTCTTACATTTACCTCTTGCGAAGTTTTATTCGCGAACTAAGGTGTACGCCATAAAGGTTCGTCCCATTCTTATGTCTCTGCGAAATTTTATTCGCGTTTCTTGCGAGTAATGCAATTCTGATGAAATTTCTTTTCTTTGATTTTCTTTTCATTTGCATTTCAATTTTTCAATACCATCTTTTTCATTCAAATGAAATGTTCTTTTGAAACATTTTCTACAACAAATCATTCATAAACTTCTTAAATTTCTTAATTTTCCTTACTACTTACTACTTTCTGCATCTACTCTTTTACTACGTTTTGTTTCTGCGATCCACTCGCCATTCATATACTCATGTTGATTTTGCAGTATTTTATCCTCTCACCGCTCTATTATTTCAACTATCAGCTTATCACATCTTTGTTTTTTCTTGATATTATGTTTCCAATTTATTTTTTTTGCTAAAATTTCTATTCTTCGTTGTTCTATGGTGAAATTTCAGAAAAAAATCTTCGCTTTAGTTCCAACCTCTATCACAAATGTTTCTGCTCCTTTTACAGTATTCACTCTGCGAATTTCTGGTGCTGGCGGTAGCTGCTGAGATTGTGGATGTCCTATTAGAAAATGATTTAACTTTCCCTGATCAATCATCCTCAAAATTATTCTTTTTACATTCCTGCAATCGTTTATTGAATGTCCATGGAAATGATGATAAGGACAAAATTATTTTGATTCTTGATTTCTATGCTGGCATTCAGGGGTGGCATCTTAATTTCTTCCCATATTACCCTTTGATTCCCTTGTCCTCTGAAATTATTTTTTCTCTGACCACCATAAATCTTTTGCGACTGATCAAGTCTTTGAATTTTATTATTTCCACCGCGATTGTAATAATTCCTTTCTCTTTCATACTCCTCTTGATCTCAACTTCCCATGGCTACTAACTTATGCTGATTTTCAATGACCACTTTCTCTTGTTGTGGCTGCGAGGTGCTCGCCACATTGTTGATCATTTTAGGAAGTAAACTCCCGTTCGCCGCTATTGAACTGGTGTTTGCGAATGGATATGATTCCATCTCATTTTGTTTTTCCTCCAAAGCAATGTATTCTTCTTGTAGTTCTCGTAACTCAGTCATTGTGATGGTATTTTTTATTCTGAAAATTTGTATGTACAGCAGATTGGTTGCGAACATTGCATTAATAAAAGATAAAATGAGGTATCTCTCATCCACTCTTCCTGCCATTTCACTGCACATTGTCTTCCATATTATGGTTAGGTGTTTCAAACTCTCGCCAATCCTCTGTTTTAATCCAAATACATCTTCAATACCTGGTCATGAAGAATTATTGCTTATATATGCTCCCAAGAATGTAGCTTGCAAATGGTCGAAAGAAGTTATTATATTTTTAGGTAAGCCTTCGAACCATTTTAATGCCTCGCCAGTTAAACTAGATGAAAAGTATTTGCATAACACATCGTCACGGTTTTCCCATTGTAGCATACACCTAACATAAGCCTTAACATGTTGAACAGCACAGGTAGTCCCATCGAACATACTGGTTAATGCTGGTAAATTGCATTTTGGAGGGATTCCTCTTAATTGTACTTCTTGAGTGAACGGAGTTCTTGCAGCTTCTTCAATGGATTCATCAAGTTGTCTCATGCCTCATTCTCTTATGTTATTCAACATTCCCCTCATTTCTGCTAATTCTCTTAAAATTTGTTCATTCCCAGCTGAATTTTGATCTATTGGTCTTTTCAGTGCAGCTTCTCTTCTTCTGCGTTCATGTCTTTCTTGTCTTGCGAGATTCTGTGTATCTTCATCTGCATCTTCATTCTGCCTTCCCCTGCAATTTTCCTCTTCACCTCCTTCTTGAATTCGCAACTGATTATGTCTTCCAATTTCTTCTCTACGAGTTTCTTCATTCCTCATCGTTTCTCTTCGCTGTCTTTCTATTCTCCTTTGTATTCTGTCATATTCCTCATTGATATCATTGTTATGGCGATTTTGTGTGCGTATTCTTTCTCGATTGTCATGATTATTCTGTCGTATTGCTTCTTGGAATTCTTGTTCTTCCACTTCTGCTCTTAATATTTCCCTTTCGCAAGCTAGACGTGCTTGTTCAGTATAATGCCTCTCAATTTATTCCTCAATGATTCTTTGATTTCTTTGAATTTCTCGCCCATGTAATATTCTTCTACCTTCTTCTCGATTTTCTTCACCATCCTGGTTATTTCCACCCTCTTGATTTCTATTATCACATCTACCATTCACAGTTTCACCGCGTGGAATGTAGCGATCACGACTCATCTCTTCTTATCTATGATGCTGCTCTTCATTTTGATTTTGCATTCCTTCTCAGATATTTTCTCTAGCATTTCTCATAGGGGAATTTCGCCTTGGCTCTTCTCTAAATGATCTTGAATTTGATTTAGCAGTACTTGTTGATCTTATGCTTTGTAATCTCAAATTTTCCATTCTCAACTCGTGATTTTGTCTTGTTAGATTTACACGTTCTTCCGCCTCTAATCTTATTTCCTCCTGTATTCTCTGTCTTAAATCATCTGTTGTTTCATTTTCGCATTCTCCATGAATTAATCCTTCAACCACTCCTTGATCTCTGTCTTCTCTTCTTTCGTTTCTTAATTTTCGATCTTCTGCTTCTTCCGTCGAATCCGATCTCCAAGTATGCACACTCACTCTATCATAATCCACATTTCTATCTTGTATTGGTGTTTGTTGATTCGGTTGTTGAATTTGATTTTCTCCTTCAATCCTTGTTCTATTTCTTCTTATTCTTATTCTTGAAGATTCTCCCAATTCATTTGTTTCTCCTCCTGCAAGTCTTTTACTCCTCCTCACGGTTGTTGGTGGTTCTGACGTGTTTCTTCTTCTTCTAGCCATTATTGCGTTAGGTATTTCACTAATTGTTCCGAATTCCTTCTAATTACAATGTCAATTTTTATCTTTTTCTTCAAATAATCATCAATTCATCCCTGTTTCGGGCGCCAAAATGTAGTTGTAGGAAATCCTACACTACACCCTTGATAAGATCTTATAGTGATTAACACATATTTGGATGATTAAAACGACACTTTTTTATTTGATTCTCAGAAATGTTTACAAGTAATGGAAGAAGATTAAAAATACAACCGCTCTTTTGTTTCTCTCTCCTCAAGAATTTCTCAATACTCAAAAATACATTATCCTCTCTCTGGACATACTGGGTCTCTATATATATGGTAGTTACATAATGCATGACAGCTAAGCTCCCCTTTAATTTCGGATTTGATTTGCGATCTTATCGCAACAGTTATAATATGAAATCTCGCAAGCATTGTAACCATCGCAGATCAATCATGCTTTTCTCATGTTTCTTCAATCGTCAGCTATTACGTTTTTATTTGAATCATTCTTTAAGTTATTCTGTGACGCTCGCAAAGTGTTTTTGAAGAGCTCGCGGTGATGATCGCAGGAGTGTTGTTAATCTCGCAAGAATACTGCCACGGTGATATTATGGTCCTACAAATATTTTATGCAAAAAAAATGAAGTAGAATCGGCTCACGAAAAAAAATAAAAGTAACCACCTATAATGACTAGAGACCTATATCAATTGAGTAGTACTTTTTACTTATATACCCTCATAATCATCTCTAATTCATACTTTAGGTAGAGTTTTAATACATGCAATACCAATAAGAACAACACTGGAGAATTTAATGGAGCTGCGAAGAGATAGAGAAACCTACTCGGTGAATTGAATCAATGAACCAACCTAATTTAAGAAGTCTGAAGATGTTGTTAGAAGTCATGTATGGGATTTGTGGTTGGCTCATATTAACAAAAAAATGCAACAAAAATATTAATAAATTAGTTTAGCTCTATCCCGTTGTAAGGATTTTTCAAATGAGACTTTTGCGATGACACTTATACGTAATATTGGTTGAGACCAAGGCCTGCGCGTTAAGTCCAGTTTTTTATATTATAAGTAGGATCATAACTAATATCATTTTCCATATTCTCATTTTATAATGTTGGGTTACTGATTAAAAAAAACAAATATGGTAGTCATACTGTTGAATGCATTGTTTTGAGTACTGTAATTTTAGATTCTTATAATTCTAGATGTCGAACTTGATCAAAAGACTAGACATCACACATCCATGTAACCTGTCAAAATTATTATGGGAAAAATCCCTAAAGGAACATTAATGAGATGATTTCCATTCTTTTTGTACCATTTGTTTTTCATAAAGTTACAACCAATTTTTTGTATAATCGTGTTACATTAAGTTAGTCTCAACCAGTGCCATCACGGCACATGTTATTTCTAGTTGATTATAAGATTGTAGTTGGGAACACTTTCTAGCGTTGAATTGAAAAATGTCTAAAATTAGATTATCCATATATTTTCATAATGTTATCATACGAGGAAACTAAACTATGCTAGCTAATATGCTATTTGATCCATAACAGACGAGTCAACCCAATTTGTAGGGTTTGTTGTCTGTGTTGAGTTTGACATTGTGTCGTTGGAGAACAATGTTTTGGAGTTTCTCTTGTACTGTTTCCGATGGAGAAGTTAGATAGTTTGTGATTTTTTTATTCTTTTCAATGACGTTCAGTCGAAGAGTTGTTTGGTTGTACACCATTTGAAGTCGATTGCAAAAACAAGTTGGTATATTTGTGTTGCGGGCACATTCCTACTGTGGTAAAGACCCGTTGTGAGGAATTAAGAAGGTATTGCTTGAATAAAGGTACAATACTACAATTTATTTGATTGTGTGTTTATGGGATCTAGTGCATACTACTAGGAGAAAACACGGTGCATGAATTTGACAGGGCTATAATTTTTGGCGTGTTTTTCCGACAACCTTTTATTATCCACTGACTATTTGATTTCCTGATGATCAGTGCGAAACTTTTTGTTGGGGAGAGCTACATTATAGCAATGATACTATTTGGGGGGTTTGCTTGTCTTCTATAGTTATTGGAATTATGATTTCAATATTTACCGAGCCTATAGAGATGAAGGTATTTGTTCAACAATGATATAGTTTCCGTCAAGTTATTTTCTCTACGAAGCATCAGTAAATACAACACCTTTTTGAATTGCTTTGATCTTGATGAAGTTGCCAAAGATTTCAAAATATGGCTGGGTGTTATTGGTTCTTTGCTTGAAGGACTGATTATCATATTTCGAGATGTTGGTGTACGTTTGTAGCAAGATTGGGAAAAGGATACGCACAAGATAGAATGTGTGACATTATGTATTGTTAGACGGTAATAATGAATTTTTTCAATATTAATCATAGCTCTATCCGAGTTCGAATTATGTTGTGGTTTGGTTGTCGCGAAGCGGAAACCACATGCTTGCTCAGAAATTGGTAAAAGACTAGATTGGAAATTTTGTTGAAACCCGTAAAAGGAATTTTTTTTGAATGCCCGTTGAGGTTGCTGAAGTGGTATAAAAAGTTTGGTGTGTCAGCTGTGGATGTCTCTGTGAAGCTGAACACGTTTGGTATGTATGCGATGGTTGAATATTTGGTGAGATTTTGTGGATGAGTAAACCTCAATTGATGATATATGGTCGTAGGATCATGATCCAATCAGAGATAGAATCGGGTAAAGCATGACTCATAGATATGAGATCGAAATTGGCACGCGGTGATAATGATCCATGTATTGGTTGTATTTGGTGCACAGTTGGAGTCATGCTCAATATGCATTGATACATACATGATTCTTGAAAGCTAACACGAACGTTGGTTTGTTATACACTAACATGAAATATCTCGTTAACTCTCTTTGGTGGACATGCTCATGGGAAATAACAAGTGTGCAATCAGTTGTTTGAAGAATCAATTAACTCAACTGAAGTTTAGAGATAAAGATGAAATTTATGGTTATAATAAGTGTGCTTAGGTATACGTTTGAAGGCTACGTGGTAGTTTCACTCGATGATGATTAATATTGAAAAATAACAAGTCGAGAAAAATAACAAGTCGAGAAATAACATCTAGTGCATACTACTAGGAGAAAACACGGTGCATGAATTTGACAGGGCTACAATTTTTGGCGTGTTTTTCCGACAACCTTTTATTATCCACTGACTGTTAATTAACTTAACAATCAGTTAATTGTATATATATGGGATTTGCAGTAAAAAAAAGTGGGTCCATAAATTCCCTAATCAGTTTCCCATCAAATCTTAGGGGGGAGGGGTCGGACTCCATATGGAGGATTTGCTGGAAAAGTGAATCCCGTTGGAAACGTAATTCCAGGGATTTGGCCAACCAAACGTGCCGAGGGAAACGTAATTCCACCAAATAACATGGACCCATAAATCCCATCTTTAAAATTCTACATCCAAACCCATCATTAAATTATAAAGGGTAAGGGTAGTATTATAACTTCACCCATATTTGACATCCCCTTGGTAAGGGCAGTATGACCAATTATTTCAGTCCAAACATGGAAATCGACACTTCAAAACCTTACGATGAAGCACCGGATCCGTAGATTTTCATGAATTCAAAGGTACCTAAACCATGATGGACCGGCCTGATGTCTTTTTAACTTCCGAAAATGGATTTAGCTCCAATGAGAGCTGATGACCTCCGTGTGTATTAGTACTCATAAGTTGTGTTTACTATTTTACTGTTTCATTTTGACTTCAATTTCAAAGGATTGATAGACAACCAAAACACAAGCATACACTCCTGCAGTTATGCAACGTGAAACTGAAAGATTCGAAAGTATATATGCTTAACCAACTAATTAAGTTGGCTTTTATTCTATAATATTGGTTATACAACTGGCGTTCAGCCGAGCTGAGAACTCAGTTCCATGGTGGTTAGTTTGAGTGCATCGATATAAGCAGTTGGATTGGGGACATCTTCATTAACCTTCTCAAACTCTAGAGACCATGTCACCAAGCTCGCATTCCCAGCTGCACCCTGCTTTGGAATGACATCAAGTTTCACGGATATAGCTTTATAGTAATTGGCAAGTTCTCCTTCGATTATCTCATAAGTGATCGATCTCTTTTCTTTGTCGAACGCTGTTATTCTCTCCTTGACTGCCATGTCCTTCCCCTCTGTATTGATTCACAGTCGTAATTAATTGATCATTATATGCATATATATATGGGAAATGCTTAGTAAAATGAAATAAATATGAGCACAAGCAAGTGGCATATTCAAGGTAAGAGATTTAAAACAATGGAGTAATATTTTTTACCACGATTAAGGGGGCAAATTCAATAAGCTTTTCGAGAAAATATATTTAGAAGCCACTAAAATATTTGACAAATATAGGAAAACTGCCCTATATTGGCATGTAACTCCGCGCTGATAAATAAGATGCAAGACATGTTTGACTTCGCCCTTGTATAAAAGATGGATGGAATGTTTTTGCCGTACAAAATCATAAGTGATACAAAAATCTACTGACCGACATCGTATTTCCAAAGCCTGATGGAGCCAACGCTAGTTTCATCTCCTTTGATGACTTCAACACTTCTGTAAATATTAGGAAGACATTTAGGAAGTTTAGTTACGCTGTGACTAAACATGCCAAAGAACTTATCCGCACTGCATTTTATTTCAGTTTCAAATCCAAGCTTATGAAGTTGAGCCATTTTTTTATGTATATCAACTAATTGTGCACTTATATATAATATATAATAATGTAAATGTATCTACCAAGTTTATATAGAGAGACTGAGAAGTGAGAACACTACACAGAAAGACTTCGAGTTGCAGAAATAAAGCTCAAGTGGATTTCGTGTGATATTCTAATCCTAGCTAAATTATTAAATGGACCACCCAACATTGAAGATTGAAAATTCGATTGCCTCATCTTTTGCTTGTACTTGGGCCGGGGCTTCTTTAAGAGGGAAAGGGAAAAATGTTCTGAAAGACGAGTATATTTGATCCCCAAGAATTTATGCAACTTCAGAAGATGCACAAAAGAAGCTTGGTAAAATTAAAGTAGAGGATTTCTACCTGTGCTGCTGGTTAGGCTGCAGTTAGAGAGATTATCCTAACTAGCTGGTTGGCAAGGGAACTACAAAGTATATGTACTGAATAAGAGATGGCAAACTATTGTTTCTACGGTATAACAAAGTATAATCTATTGTTTCTATGGTGGAGCTCCTACTCTTGACTTCCTTTTCAGAGCAGGTAAAGTGGAGCATGACACTTGCCTTTTCTGTTACTCTGCTCAAGAAACAAATAACCATATGTTTATGCATTGCTCAGAAACTTTGAAGTTGTGGAACTACTTCTTAAGTAGTTTTGGCATTGATTGGGTATTCTGTGATTCTGTTAAAGCTACCTTATGGGAATGGCCTTCAAAAAAAGGCAAGTCAATGCAGAGAAAGATTTGGGGTCTCCTTCCGTTTGCTATTTGGTGGAATATCTGGACAGAAAGGAACAATAGATTATATGGAGGCATGAAGAGAAATTACACCCAGCTTGTTATTGCAGTGAAGTGTACCATTTATAATTGGTCCAGAAACACAAAAATATTTGAATTTTTTTCTCTTAGTACTCTGATTTGTAATTGGAATGTTGTTTTGGCTTGAGCCTCTAGTAGCATTGCCTCCCTTTGTAGCAGTTGCGGTCATGCTCTCTTATGAGTGTCTCTTTTTCAATATAATTTGCTTTTTCGTCAAAAAAAAAAAAAAAATGGCAAACCGAGTTATGTGCACCTTTGAACATAAACGGTTAACAAATGCACAACTGAGATTAGAGATAGATACCCTTTCTTAAATTGGCAGCTCTTTAAATAAAGAAATGTGGTTAGTGCAAGCTTGCACCAATATTCCCACTATCATTTTTTAAATATGTATTTAGTCTTGAGGATTCCTTTTCACACATTTTGCTGTTAGGTTTGTTGTCTACTCTTGGGTCGATGTCTTCGAGCTTGGCCCTCAGATTTTTACTTGAATGTTGAATCACCTTCTTCAAGAATGCTTGCCTTGCTGTGTTGCATATCTCCAAGATCAGTTAAACAGGGAGCTTCATTGGTTAGCTTTGAATACCTTACATTCCACTTTTTTTTTTCCTTGGCGAACCCCACAAATATTCTCCCTCAAGTATATTGATCTTACTAAAAGAGTAACAAAAAATATAATGCGAGCTCCATGAAGTACTTGTAATAATTAGTACAATTAATTCCAGACATACAATCTTCTTTTCCATAGTGTTTTTCTTCTTTCTGTCCACAGCTTTAAAGGATTTTATTATTTATTATTTTTGGGTAGAAATGGAGAAATATTATTAGAGCTGTACAAAGGTCTACAAGCAGGTAAAAAAAGTGAAAAATTACAAACATCCCATTTTAGAACAGGAAGAAAGACTTGAACACCTAGTAAGATGAACACAATTCTTCCACACAGATTTATCACAACTGACCTTTGGGAAGGATCCTCTAATCTTATCCACAGCCCCGACCATTATGAACTCTTTGCATTTATAGTCCAAATTCTGAAATCTCTGTTGCAAGTGGGAATAGGCAAATTAGAAACCCTAATATTCACAGACCCCAGAAACTAACAAACATTTCTAGGAATAACCCAACTCCCTATTCTGAATCACTTCACTCGCTCATGACTTGATACCATTCATATGCTCAGCTCCAGCCATCTGACATAAAGACAATTTGCTCTCTAGTTCTTACAATCCACTTCGGCATCCTCAGTTAAAAGTAGGTAAAACCCATTTAAGCTCAGGACATATAAAAGACTTCCTGTAGTATTCTATCAAACCACCAGCCTTATTGATATATTTAGCCAGCGAGAATTTCCACCAATCATGCTCAGAGTTTTGAAGTGGTTGACAAGAGTTTCATTAATAAAGATTTATTCGCCACTTCTAGCCTTCTCTACCCAGCCCACCTTCATCATTAAGGGGAGCACACCTTATCCCATGCAACAGTCACCAATTTCTTAGCCTCAGGATCACCCCCGCCCATAAAAAAATTGTGATTCTCTCACAGTAAATAACCACAGTTTGCCCAATTGTAAATAGGCATTCTGTAAATGGGAAGCACAGACTTAATGAGAACAAAGTATAGCTTGACAGAATAGAGTCAGCATTTTCAACCAGCCAGCTTAGTCTCTGTGATGTCCTCTAGACACCAGGTATTCATCTTGCCAGGCATAAGAATTGCCCGCAAGTACTTATCAGGAAACTTAGAGACCACCATTTGAACCTGACCAGAAATCTGAGTCTGCATCCTCTCGGAAGTAGATGGCTTAGGTACCAGCTTTACGTTCAATAGCATTCACTGCAGCGGCATCCAACTTCTCAATTCCTGATGGATGAACAAAAACTGTATTTAGGGATATCTGAACTACATCGAGGTAAACAAACACAGCCTTAAAGACGATTCCAACAACACAGAAGATTATCGAATGCAGATTTTATACAAATTTAGAAATAGAAGTTTAACATGTGAGAATATGAGACAAAACAAGAACAGAGGTAATAAATGGGAAGGCACCAGCTTTTCTGTTCAATCGCGCCCTCTGCAGCAGCATCCAACATCTCAATCATTGATGGATGAACAAAAACTGTATCCAGGGTTTACTTTGCGATATCTGGGCAACATTGAGGTAAAAAAACGCAACCTTAAAAACGATTCCAAGAATACAAAGGTAATAGAATGCTAAATTTATTTTGTTGCTGCAAACATGAATTTTTAGAAGAATAGATACCTGCAAGTACTGCTTAGGCTGACAAATTGCGAGCTAGCAGCTGACAAGTGAATTTTGAAATGCAAGATAAAGTTAGGTAGAAAACAGATGGTATGAAAAATCTGCAAATGCAACTTACAGAGCTTTTCAAGACGCAAAAAACTATCCATTGTTACTTACTGGTTGGAAATGAAACTGCAAAAGGCAATTATCATCGTTGGCTTCTACGGATGTACAGCTGACACTTCAAGGGTGTAAAACAACACAAACCCCAGACTGTAATATGTTGTGCTATTGACTTACTCCCAAACAAGAACGAATATTCTTTCAGAAAATATTCAACTCATTACAAATTTTTATACACAGAAATGTTTGTTTTACCACATCTGATAAGTCATAAGAATCTTACATAAAAAAACAAAGAAAACAGTTGTGTCAAGTGATATCGCTTCTCGCGATTAGGTTAACCGCTAGATTCTGAAGATCCCAATCAGTTATCACTACTAAGTGACAAAATGTAAACTGAAAATGGACAAAGTAACCAGAGCACCAACTAATAAAACTATAAATTTACCTTTGGTGCGAGGGTTTAAATTGGTATATTTAGCTTTAGTCATCCTCGTTGTGGCTGCTCTTACTAGATACTGTTTTTATTGACGAATTCCACCATTTAGTTTTTGATTCCTTTTGTTAGTTTTATAGACTATGCATCTTGGCAATTAGCTCTTAAATCTTAATGAATCTATCACAGCACTGATTAAACTAGTAAGAAAAAACAAATCATCTAAACAAGGACTAGCAAATACAAATCAGCTAAACTAGGGTAGAGTTATCGACCATTTAGAGCAACTGGTGAGAATCCTGTGTAACGGACAAACATCAAACTCTCCAGGTGGCGCTGTGGGAACTCGCAAAGAAAACCTGATCTATTGTGATAGAAAGTAGCTGGTCTCAAGGCTGCTTGAACTCTTAAAAGCCTCATAATCCATACTAGAAAAAAAATACAGGAATCTGAGCCAACAACAAATTAAGAACTATATAAACTAATAACAGCAGAAACCAGTACATTTTTACGAAGGAGGCTGAACCCAATCAAGCTCTTGCGGTTTAGACTTCAACCAGTTTGGTTCAATACAAGTGCAGCTTGAGAACCAGCCCTCTGTATCATAAAAATTGATCGCAGAATGCTGTTCTCCACAAGATTGATAATTGCCTGTTTCAAGAGAATAGACTAAAACACCGTCGCCATTCAGACATAATCTAGGGAAATAAATTCTGTTACTCATGCGACTATTTGGAGCAATGGCTGAGAAACATGAGATGTAGCTGATGAACAACATGTACTTTCCTATATTATCAACTCTAACCCACCCAATCCATCTTGGAGAAATCCAACTTAAAAACCCCAAACAAAGTTCCATGACGTCCTAATTTCACTGATAAAAGCTCTCCTCCACTCCACCAAGAAGTTTGGATATACAGCACTAAATTGTGGACGAGGTTTCTCAAGAACTTTCCAACTACTATCCTCTATGTTAAATACTCCTAAAGTTCCGTTATAATCTACGCAGTAGAAAACTCCTTTGTAGAAAACTGGAGAATTATGTAACGAAAAGTACTTATCGAAATCAGTATTAGGAAGGATACGAAGACTCCAAAATGCATCTCCCTTTCTTATGAAGAAGGGAGACACTTCGTCTCTTCCTTTTGCTTCGATGGAGAAAACTACACAGTCTGATAAAGTTGGTAAGGATGAGAATGAGATACCTGAAAAGCTATAGTCAAATGGCAATCTTGGAAGTTTGATGGTCTCTCTTGTGAAGGGATTGTAAAAGAATAATAAAGTTCCCTGATCTTCAGCAGACATCAGTAGCCAACCTCCCTTTTGAGAACGAACTAAAGCACCCACGAGATCTGAGTGGTTCATGAAGTAGCTCTCATTTTCATGCATCGGATTTGCAAAATTGAAGGTGGTGGAACTATGATCTCTAGAAAAGATCGTTCATGGAGATATATATATGCCTCTAGAAGTAGAAGCGGATGTAATCTTTGCCATGGGCATTATTGCTCGATTTGCTTTACAGACTGCACGAAAATGGATGCAATCCAATCGATGAAGAGAACTCACTATAGACTCCACCATTTCCTCGAGAAGGATATTCCAAGCACATGCTTTCTCTAAATCTCCTCCATCGTCTTTTCCTCCCTCTTTCCCATTCACTGCCTTTATTATGCTCTTCTGTAGTCCATCTCCACCCACCATTTCTTTCTCTCTTTTCCGTCCATTAGGCACCATAATCCAATTTGGACAGAACCATGGTGTTGGCAGCTTTAAACACGGCAAGATAACTGAATTACCAGTACTCTCGACTTCAAATTTGTACAGACTCTGATCCTCAAGAAGTGTATAATATAAACAACCCCTTGCAAGGCCCACCTCGTCTGCAGAACAACAAGCTGTGGTGTTGGTACCAATAAATAGAACATGATCGCCTAAACAATTCACCACCTCCCACTGCATTGCAGAAAAATCCAACTTCATCACAGCTATTTGGATGACTACCTTATTATGTGCCCTTTGATTGTAACGTATAGTAACATAGAAGAGGTCTTCAGACGTTTCCACAAAATAATATCTCAGAGAACAAGTCTCCCATCCTCCTACTAACTGATATAGGTACTTGAAGCGTCTTGATAGGAAGTTCTGTAATTCCATCGTCCTTATTCCAAGTTTCTGTTTATCGATCTCAAAGTGCTGATCTTCAAAGCACATTACATACAACTTACCTTTAAAACAATGAAGAGATACCATTTCCCATGAGGGTATAATGTCTAAAGCCAACTTTTTTATGCTCCAATGCTTATCCCCAGACGACAATGTAAAAAGACATGATCAGCACTTTTATGCTTAGATGAAAATAGGAATAAAACCATTGAATCAACATCTTTGGGAGGAGAGGACAAAACACAATCATGAATAGAGATAGATGAAAAACAGACAGTGTGATATACCCTAATCTAGTCTAGAGTGAAAATGGGGTCTTGAAAAATGAAACTCTGAAGCAACTAGGGCAAACTATATACACTTGAATCAAAATTCTTACCTTTTTGATCAAAAATCGCCATGGGAAGAGGTAGAGAGAGATGGAGAAGTCTGTAAATCAGAAATCGAGAGAGGGGAAACAGTCTCACATCTCAGATACCTTCAATTTCAATCGAAACTCCAACGTTAGTAGCGAAAATGCCTTCTTTTTGGTTTCCTCTCCACAAAAAAAAAAATCAAAGCAGCTCTCTTGTCTTTCAGAACAGTACACTGGGCTGTTTTCACAAAAACCAAAAAATAAAATAAAATTTAGCTTTGCACCCAATCTTTTTTGCCTGCCATTTTTAGGGGAGACTCAAAAGCAATTAGGGCGACTTTTTTATTCCCAACCCAGAGGCAACGTTAAGGGATGTCCAAAAACGTGGAGATTACGTTAATGCCCTTATATAATCGGAAGAAATTTTGTGTCCGATTGTGTAATACTTAATCGGAAGGTTAGTAACGCTATTTGACTACCGATTAATATAGATTTTGTGTCAAACACGAATCTTGGTCCTATAACAACCGATTATAGTATCTCCCAAAGAAGAGATTTAGGGCAACTTTATAATCGGTAGTCATATTAACTACCGATTATTATAGTTCTCAAATTCATAAAATTTGAGAATTTTCTCAAACCAAAATTTGGGGCAATTGTATAATCGGTAGATAATTACCTTATTTGGCTACCGATTATACAGTTTCCCCAACAAAAAAGAGCCGTTGGAACTCTAAACCCTATATAAGGATTGTATCCTTGTACCCTCTATGGAACACAAATACCTTTTAACTCTCTCCAACTTCATCTTCAATATAATGGCCCAACCATTCATTAATCCAACGGAGTTCACGATTGAATAAGATTTATCTTTATGTAGGCGCTACGTTCAATTCTATCCGAGACGGGGATCAGAACGGAGGCAAGGAGGCATAATGAGTATGAGTTATTTGGGGAGAATTCACGAAAAATTCTGCGCCGACACCGGTAACCCAAACAACCGTCACTCTGCTGATCTTACTCGTTTTTGATACGTCCATTGAGGAAAAGCATCCTTAACAAATCGTTCTTCATCTTCAAGCTTGTCAATCTCCTTATCGACCGTCTTCTTTCTCATCTTAATGTCATTGGATGATCTTCGAATTCAATTACCATCTAACGCCTCAAATACCATTAAAATACGGTTCCATAACTGCTCTTCGGATTCCCTTTTGTGGAGCTTGTAAACAAGATCATGAACAGTTACCACAACCCACGCTCTATAAATAGCACAATCTTCTTCTTCGGCAAAATTAATATCCATGTTTTTGGTTTTCTAAATTAGAACTGAAGAGAGAAAAGAGTTTGGTGCAATTGGGGTGATAGATATGAGTTTCGTTATATAGGCTTAGGTTCCAACGGATCTTTTTCCTTTTCCCAAAAACTCCAACGGCTATTTCTGAAATTTGGTTCAACATGCAACGGCTAATTTGACGAAGGTTGAAAGAGGAGAAACCAATAATCGGTAGGCATGTTATTTATTGTACCTACCGAATATGGTAGCTTTCAAAATTTGAATTTGGGCCAACCTATATTCGGTAGGTTGTGGAACCTATTTTCCTTACGAATATGGCTACATTCAAAACACGAACCAAGTGGTTATGCCTGGCTCTGAACACTCAAAACCTATGGAATTTGGCAATGGTTCGATCTGGGGCTCCATATAATCGGTAAGTTTTTTAAGGTGGATACACTACCGATTATAGCAGATTTCAAAATTCAATACATTAAGGATTTTCGAAAAAAATCATTTTGGGGCTACTTATGATCGGATGGTTTTGTAATATATTAAACTTCCGATTACCGCTGCACCCAAAACACGCACCAAGTGGTTATGGCTGGCTGTGTACACTCAAAACCTATGAAATATGGCAAAGGTTGGATCTGGGGCTCGGTATAATCGGTAGGTTTTGTAGTTGTATAACTTACCGATTATAGAAGATTTCAAAATTCTCTACGTGAAGGATTTTAGAAATAAAATCATTTTGGGGCAACTTATAATCGGTATGGTTGTAACATATTATCCGTATGATTACCGCTGCATCCACAGCTCAATCCAAGTGGTTATGGTTGGCTCTGCACCCCTCAGAACCTCCGGATTTTGGACAAGGTTAAATATGGGGCTCCTTATAATCGGTAGCCTTAAAAGTTGGATAAGCTACCGAATAAACAAAGGATTATTTGCCGAAGTATCTACATAATATTCGGTAGGTATAGTTTCAATTTAACCGATCGATTAATATATAACCTACCGATTGTTGTTTTGTCTACCGATTATGGAAGGGCATAGTTGCCATTTTGAAAAATCGCGGATAAGGGGTAGCTTAGTTTTACATTTGGGTGACCTTTTTTGTCTTTTAGTGTCGCCCCTAATTGCGTTGGGGTCGTCCCTAAAAGTGCCAGGCTTTTTTGGGGTGGGTGGTGTTTATTTTTGGTGATTATACCACTGGGGTTAAGGGGATCCCACGGCTTAGAGCAGTTCCTATGGACTCAACAAAAGTTTGTTGATTTTTCTCCCACTATGGACTCAACAAACATGAAAAATGGATGTTTAAACCAAAAAATTTGTTGGTTTGTTCATTGAGTTGGAGGATGTAGAAAGAGTTTAATGATAAGTTAGGCGACCTTGCCTCAAATGTTGGCGTTTGAGACAAAAGCGCCAGAGCTTGTGTTTCCAGCGCCGCATTTTTCTTAAAAGCGTCAACGGCTGAATCTGGACGACTGAAAACTCTTGTTATCTAACGGATATAATTTTTGAGTTCTATAAATAATCCTCATTTCAACTCCAAATTCACACATTCTTCACTCTCAAATCATCTACAAAAATTCCTCCCAGAGTTTGTAGCGTTAGATACACTCAACAAGAGGATTTAGATATTTGCATAGCCTACGTTTTTCAAACACTAGATGTTGCCGCTATTGCCGATTTCGATAGGAATGTATCCCAATCGACATTCTGGGAGAAAGTTTATGAAATGTTCGTCGCTTAAACGATGAACATTCATGGGAGTGATTGTCACGGATTGGCGCATCGTCTTAGTGTAACTTCGTGTAATGTATCGGAATTCGCCGCTCAACTAATGGAGAATCACAAAAATAATCTCAACGGTGAAGCCAAACATGAAGTGTTACCCAGAACTCTAGCGATGTGGCCAGCATCTCACCGCGGTCGTCCTTTCGACTTCCATGCTTGTTTCAACATTCTTAGGGTGCTCAACAAATACGATCCCTACATCGCCCTAGGAATTCCACCACCCACCGAGAATTGATGCCTATGTAGTAGTTGTTTTAATTTAATGTATTTCTTTTATTCTCATGTATGATGTGGTTGTTCAATGCAGTATGTTTTTATTTATGAAATTGATGGTGCAATGTTTAATGGAGGAAATTTTTAAATTACTTATGATATTGATGGTTTTAGATAATCGTAATGATACAAAATAAACAACAAATTAAATAACATAATACCATAGTTAATCGATTTGTCCTTCAACTTCAATCAGCCCACTCCACCAAAAAACACTTAGGACATTCCCAGAAATGCCTTCCATATGTGTCTTCTTCATAGGAAGTCTGCAAATGCATAAAAGTCTTGCAATCGGGCTTTGAGCATCCACTGATTCTCTGTGGACAATGTTTGTATTCGTGATCTCCATATCCACAATGCTTGCAGTGTAATAACTCCTTCTTCAATTTGGCTTTAAGTTTGAAGTTTTTGCAGAGTGTTGCAATCTTTTCTTCTTCTTCCTTTTTAATCTTCATAGCATCATCTAGCATATGTGGTTCCTCCGGACAGTTGGGATCTTGACATTGCAAATACTTGAGCTTTTCCGGTTATCATTCAATCACAATTTTGATGCGTGAACAACCTTCCCGCGGACACTTTGAATAAGTCCAAGGGCATTGCATAAGACCGTGGTTATCCATGAAATATAATGGACAAACCTCTTTTGCTTCAACACGTAATATTTGATTCGCTTTTCCTTTAAAAAACATGGTGGATGTTGAGAAATAAATATGTTGGTTTGGTTGAGAGGCCACCCCTACTGTTTTATTTATAACAAAAAAACGGGCGGTTTTATTAAAGTCGCTCGGTTTTACTACAAATGCCAACTCATATGGTACTTCAAATAGGCGCTTAAAGAAAAGTCGAGCGGTTTTACTACCAACGCCAATGGCTCGATTTTCTTTCTCAACTTATAAATTCCATTCTTCCCATCTCCAAAATCACTTCTTCTTCTTCTTCTTCTTCTTCTTCTTCTTTTATAAAACTCTTAATCTATCTCACTCTGCAAAAATGTTTGTTAGAAATCGTGGTCCCAAGTTTACTGAAGAAGAGGATATAACTATATGCAAATAATATTTTTTTCATAGGGTAGTCACTGGTATGGGCTTTCAAGATAGTTCTTTTTGGGAGAACGTTTTTTTAATGTTCGTCTCACTGACAGGAAACCCAGGAAACCGAGATGCTCGTCGATTGCGTGCTCGTTTTCAATCTATTAGGCTTACAGTCCTGCCATTTGTTGCTTTGGTAATAGAAATTGATCGAGAAAAGTTCATCGGTATAACTAAAGATAAAGTGATCCAAACATCTCTTGATAATTGGGAGGAAGCTCGCGGCAAACCTTTTCGTTACGAAGCGTGTTTTACAATTCTAAAAGATGGTCCATCTCAAGCACATTTGTACTGCACTCGAATTCCGCTCCCAGTCTTTACAATGGAAGAATATGTTACTCTTGTTCGATGTTGGATTCATCGTTTGATGAGACCAATGAACAGTGACTATTTCTGGGAAAGGGTATTGGGACATTTTGTAGCATCGCGGACCGAAGAACTGGTGAGTATCTTACCTTTGTACTCACTGATCAACTGCATCATAAATATATGAACTTGTTGTTTTTTTTTTTTACAGAAAAAAATCGCTCATACCAAGTTTATTGAAGAAAGCGGAAGAGAGTTTAAGCATTTTGAATGTTTTGAACTCTACAAAGAGAATGTCGTTGGATTTGATGTAGTTTGATGTTTTTGTTGTGGTTTATTAAAATGTAGTTTGATGTTATTTGCAAGTTTAAATTGTAATAAACTTCGCTTAATCTGAAGTGGAAATCTCTATTTTAAAATCTAAATATTTTCATTCGTTTATGCCAATTCTTTTAAAAGATATAAACTTAGGCAATAATAAAACGTACTAAAAAAATTCAATAAAAATCGAGTACAAGTTTTGGCCTCCTGTTTATCTTCATTTGACGTATCTTCCATTCAACGTGCTCTTTGACAGTTTCGCCTTTGTTTTTGAATTTTTTGTTGTTAACTTTCAAAACTGGAGCTCTTCTTTTCCTTTCAGAGGAACATTTTCTTGGAGAAACTTCAAAAACTTGCAATTCCCTCTTACAATTTTCAGTCTTTTTAAAACTCCCACATATCTTAAAAACAGCAGCTTCAAGTTTTGCATCGCAAAAAAGTGTGATTGCCTTTTCATCCATTGAGAAATAGATTTTAGAAGAGAAAATTCAAGAGAAGCGAATTTTGGTGTGAGTGAATTGTTTGAATTTGATGGTAATTTATAGAGGTAAAAGGTAAATTTTGAATTTCAAAAAACTACTTGTTGGCATTTTTGCTATAAACGCCAGCGGCATACGTTCAACCGCTGCGTTGAAGCTTTGAACGCCAGCGCTTGTTCTACCAAAGGCAGCGCTTTACCTTCAAACTCCAGTGTTTGTCTGTAGCTCGCGCGCTTAGTTATCTAACGCCCAGTGCTTTACCATAATGGAAAAACTAGTTTGTCCATTCATCTGGCTCAACAAAGATATGGGTTTGTTCATTCCCATAGGAATTACCCTTAGTGACTCTCACCTTGGCCAAGTTCAAACCTATCTCCACCCGTGTAACTTATGAACATTAACTGGGATAGAAGGATCACCTTTTTGTAGGAATTACTGTTTAATCCATTTTTTCATGACCCAGTTAATGGCTAGTCCACCCGTGAAACTAATTTACTCACTAGTCCAAAAACATGTTTTTGGACCAGATTATTTACTCGTTGGTCCGATAACTTTGTGGAGATTATAAAGTGTGTTTTCTAAATGCCTAAAACACCCTTCCAGATATAATTAGTATCAATACATCACATATGTAGTATCATATTAGTATTGATACTTAATCGTATCAATACTTAACAGTATCAATACATATGTAGTATGTTGTAACATTAACATATGTAGTATCAATCTATAATACAAAACGGAATGGATTTTGAGCCTTGGACGGTCGGATAACATTTTGAGAGACAAACGTTGCATCCGACCATCCCAATCTCATCTTAGCCAAATACATCTGATGGTTGTGGTTTTTGTAACCTATTTCATTATGAATTCAAATTTATTAACCTTTAATTAGTGGATAACCTCTTAACTCAAGATATTTAAATAAACATTAAATGAGATCATAATACCATTTATGCATTGATTGTATTTGGTGGTGGCAATCTGAATTTGATGGGAAGTGAGACTTTTTTTTCTTTTTTCTAAAGCATAAGTGAGATATATGTTTATAAGTATATGTACCTACTATTACATTAAGTGTTGGTTGTTGGATGATTTATATGGCTAATTTTATAGTGTAGGTACGGACATTATTTTGGACTAAAAACCTAATTCATTCTAATCTTGGGTTTCAAAATAATGGTTCCCGGTAGCAGAGGGAAAGAATTCATCCTATTCAAAGACATTCGACGGATGTAAGATTTGTAACCTCCTTCAATTATGGATATATACAGTGATACCCTCATAATTAGCTCCTAACAAATTAAAAAAATTAGTATGCCAACGAAAAATCCTTACCTTTAATTGATAAAAAACTAAAATATAATTATCCTATAAAAAGCATACAAAAAAATTATTTTTCAAAAGATACCTTAACAGATTAGCCTTCTTTTATCAACCGCGAAATAAAAAACATCGTTAGAACTTTTACCAACATAAAAATTAAAATAATTTATTTATTTATTTCATATACAGTTAAATATGATTTTGAATAATAATATGCACGTATGTTGATTCAAATACAGTCGAATGCAAAAAAGATACGAGTCAAAAAAAAAAAGTTAAATTACAAAACAAAAATGGTTTTTGGGGCTTTGACGGTTGGATAATATTTTGAGAGACAAATGTTTCATCCGACCATCCCAGTCTCATCCCCGCCAAAGAAATCTGACATATGTAAGATTCGTAACCTCCTTAAATTATTGATATATGCATTGATAACCCTCATAATTAGTTCATCACAAGTTAAAAATAAATTGTATGCCAACAAAAAAATCTTTACCATTTAAATGCTATAACTATGTAAAACTCATATTTTCTATTTATTTATTTTTTTAAAAAAATTGACTCATATCTTTTTTAAATAAAATTAGCCCACCTTCATCAACCTACAACAAATAACATTAGAACATTTGTGGTTACAACATGTAAAACCCTATATCGCCTTGAAATAAATTAAGTGTCATTCATCAACCTGCAAAGAACGAAGAACATTATGTTAAGAATATGAAAAAATTATTTTCATTTGATTCATTTTTTTTTTGTTGGAAACAGTTAGAAAATAAAAATAAATACATACAATTGAGAACTATCCAAATAATGAATCGCCAAAAATTTTCACTTCAATTATGGGCCTAATTTAGTGAAAAAAAAAATACTATTTTCAAGCCATGAAGACTCGCAAGCTTGCATTCTTTGCATCCTTGTAAATGAGACAACAATCTAGCTTGGAGTCGTATTTCTTTTCAAATCTACACTTATACTGAACCCCAATCTTTTCATATACCTTCCTGACTTTTTTGGTGGTTTCTTTTTTCTTCTGAATCTGATAAATTAATTTTTTTATCTTCTTCATCATGATTGTCTTTTCCTGCATAACAACACGATTGAGCATTGTCATCTAAATATTCATATATTGACCCATCACTATCACCAGATCTTTTTTTTATTCTCACGATTCACCTCTAGCTTTTCAACTCCTGATTTGATGTTATTTTTATAGAGAAGATTAAGAGATTCAGTAGATTTAAGGGTACAAGCAATACCTTCATCATTATCGGTATTATTGAACGAAACAAAACCCGATTCTCTGCATTTAACTTTTTTAATTTCTCTAAATCAGTCATTTGGTATCTCGGTCGCTTTTGCTACTAGCCTTTTCAGAACTTACTCCACCAATAAACGTTACAAACAGGAGCATAAAAATTGAGGCTAAAATTTAGAACGTGCATTACATAATTAGGTTTCATATAACTCACTTTTTTTCCTATTTTAAGTAGATCGGAGACAAATGTTTATGGACGAAATAAGGGCAGAGTAGACTTAAGGCTAAAAGCAATGCCTTAAACACGATCTAACTCCTCTGATCTTCCTCTCCACTACCGGTTTTCTTCACTCGATTATACTCCTCATCCCCCTAATCATCCTCCCCACATACACATATTATCCACCTATAATCACTAATTTACCATCACAATTCATTTCACTGAAATACTTACAATTAAGAAAATGACGTACGTAGTATAAAGTCTGCATGCATAAGAAACGACTTCTTTATGATTAACATATTATTAGAAAACCCAAAGGAGCGCAATGGAAGTTGAAACTCAGATAAATCAGATGTTTAGGATGAGGGAAATAAATCAGGAGAGATCAAATAAGAAACCACGGCTACGAAAACTATACGGCCAAGACTTTGCAATGAACAATGAGGCATCCAAACACTTGAAATCCGTGAACCTAGATGAGATGAAACGAACGATTCTCGTGCCAAAATTTAGACCAGGATACCCTTTGAACACGTCTAAACCTAAAACTGACAAAAAGATAACGAAACTTATCGAGACTTTTGAAAAATATCATGAGGAATGGATATAATGATATCGACTAGAGAATATCGATGTTCCTTTGTGGAGGAAAATGAAGGAAAACCATATTTCATCCATCATATGTTTACGAAAATATTCATGATCCGTGAAGAGAATGAGAGAATGAATATTTGGATTCTCCGAAACCATGCAATGGAGATGACCTGAGATAATACATGAACAGAATCACCAAAACATATGAAAAACAAACACATGATGATAGTGCCAGTGAATAAGGAAGAATTTCTGAGAGGATGTAATTACATGTATTTCTCATCTGATACAGATTCAACATAAAGATCTAAATACAACACAAATCAGTATCAAAGACCTCCAATCTTTGGGCATCGACTAAAAAATTATTATTTCAGGGAAACATAAAATAATATACTAGCATTTTTATCAGAAATTATTATTTTAATCAATTGCAAGTGTAACTGAATTTATAATTATTTGGATGACAAATATATAAGATTTTCATAGCTGCAAGTTATCATGGGTCAAAATAAATCTTGTAGGTACTGAATATCGCAAGATTATTGGGTTGCGAATATAGCAAAAAATACAAGAGAAAAGTGTTACGAGATAGTGCGATAATAGAAGAAGCACAGAGAAGTATGAAGGGTTTGCGAACATAAAATATATTTACGAATATAAGTTGCGAAACTTTGCAAGTTAAATACAGTTGTACAAATTTCACTATAAATAGTAGTTCAAATGTAAAATTTAGGGGGGTTCTTTTAGTGAGTGTGAGGAAAAATCTAGGAAAGAGAACAGAGAAAGTTGTAACTGTTCCAAGTTCCATTGATATATTTCTTTGTAACTAATTGAGAGCATTAATCAATAAATTGTTATTCTTCAAGAACATCTTAAAGTTTATGAATTCTACTAAGGGTGTAGTTGTAAGATTTCTTGCAACTACATAATTGGCGCTAGAAACAGGGACATGAAGATCATCATAGCAGAAATTTGAAGGGATTTTGGAAATTTGAAGATCAAATGGAATCAGCAGATAAAGATTGTAAAAGAAAAGAATGTAATATGATTACAAAGACAATGATTGATGAATTTCATAACAACATGAAGGGGAGGATACACAAACGATATTGTAGAGGAAGGAAGATCATGGAAGTGGAGAAAATAACAACTTTGAAAGAATGGGAAAAGAAGAAAATCACATTTTCAGTAGCAGAAATTCCAAATGAAGACTTGAATCACACTTCACCATTAGTAGTCACACTTCCGATTATGCGAGAAGAAAAGAAAACTGCAAAATCCATAGAAAAATGGAAATTAAACCGAGTTTTGATCGATGCAGGGAGTTCTGTTGATATTATATTCTATCATGCACTCAAGGGGATGGGAATTAAAGATGAAGAGATCATAAATCCAGAATGTCTTATCCATGGATTGGGAAAATCTACAACAAAATCCAAAGGGGAAATAATCTTACGAATACCGCTGGGAGAAATTAAAACACACGTAGTTTTGTGTGTGGTAGATATGGAATATCCATATAATATGCTGATAGGAAGGCCATGGATTCATGTGATCAAAGATGTTGCTTCGACATTACATCAATCAATTAAGTTTCCCACACCAAGCGGAATACAAGAAATAAAAGGAGATCTTGATAATGCAAAATTTTGTTATCAGATTGAAGTAAAACAGTGTGGAGGGAGAGCAAGAAAGAAACAACTTCGTAGAAAATTTGCGAAAGAAGCGAAAAAGGAAGAGGAGTTCAGAGTGTATGCAATAAGAGCAAGAGAGGGAAAAGGAATACCAAGTGAGATCCCAGAAAAAGAAGGAAAACCAATAAAAGTAATCAAAGAACCAACACCTATGGGAGAGCAAAGTCCTAGTTACGTTGCAGCAGAACCAACCAAAGAAATAAACATTGGAAGTGAAGAAGAGCCTTTAATCTTGCGGATTGGGACTAAGATGGATGAAGAATAACATAAAATAACTATTTATCTCTTACGAGAATACAAAGATATATTCGCAGGAAGTGTAGATGAATTACCAGGGATTGATCCATTGGTGGCATGTCATAGGTTGAACATAGATAAAAGCGTAAGACCATTCAAACAAAGAATAAGAAAGATTTCGCAGAATTATCATGCACAAATAGAAGAAGAATTACAAAGATCTTGGATCGGGAATCATAAGAGAAACAAAATACCCAGAATGGATTGCAAATATGGTCATTGTTCCAAAGAAGAATAAAGGGATAAGGATTTGTATAGATTTCACTGATCTAAACAAAGCTTGTCCTAAAGATAGTTTTCCATTGCCAGATATACCACAAATGGTGGAATCATCTGCAGGACATGATAGAGTCACTTCACTTGATGGGTATAAAGGGTACAATCAAATATCACTCATGAGAAGAAGACCAAGAACATCTGCATTTTTTGCTCCAAGAGGTTTATATTGTTATGTAAAGATGCCATTTGGTCTACGAAATGCGGGTGCTACATATCAACGAATGGTTGAAAAGGTGTTCGCAAAGTGGATACATAAAACTTTGGAAGTTTACGTATATGATATGTTGATAAAAAGTAAAGAGGCCAAAGATCATGTGCAAGATTTGAAGGAGATATTTGAACAAATGAGAAGATTCCACATCAAATTGAATCCTGAAAAATGTATAATTGGAGTTGCATCAGGAAAATTATTTGGATACATAGTATCAAAGGAGGGAATACAAGTCGATCCAGAAAAGGTACAAGTAGTTCGTGACATGCCAACACCTGCAACAGTAAAAGAATTGCAAAAGCTAAATGGACTCTTGGCCTCACTTGGAAGATTTATTTCGCGAATGTCAGATAAGTGCAAACATTTCTTCAACATACTTAAGAAGGGAGCAAAATTCAAGTGGACTGATGAATGTGAAAAATCTTTTCAAGGAATCAAAGAATATCTAACGAATACATCCATATTACAGAAACCAGAGAAAGATGAAGAATTATTGGTGTACCTCGCAACAACTCAGTATGCTTTAAGTGCAGTTCTATTGCGAACAGACGCAGGAATCGAAAGGCCTATTTACTACATCAGTAAAACTTTTAACACAACAGAGATAAATTATTCTAAAATGGAGAAGTTAATCTTAGCCCTGGTTTATGCATCATTCAAATTGCGAATATACTTTCAAGCACATGTGATAAAAGTGGTTACCAAAGTTCCAATTGAGTCAGTCATGAAGAACACAAAAATATCAGGAAGAATAGAAAGGTGGAATGCACAAATAAACCATTACAAGATAAAGTACGAAGTATTATCATCGCAAAAATCACAAGTTGTCGCAGATTTTTTTGCAGAATTTCCTTTGGAAGAAGATGAGGCAGTAGAAGAGATGATGGATGTTGAAGAAGAATTTGGGAATCCAAAATACTTGTTAACAGAACCAAATAGAT
This sequence comes from Papaver bracteatum, assembly GCA_023529315.1. Classification (NCBI taxonomy): domain Eukaryota; kingdom Viridiplantae; phylum Streptophyta; class Magnoliopsida; order Ranunculales; family Papaveraceae; genus Papaver; species Papaver bracteatum. Next base: position 98,601 of record JAJJWX010001283.1, read on the forward strand.
GGGAAATTTTAGTAGATGGATCATCCAACAGTGATGGGAATGGAGTGGGAGTTGTGTTGATTTCACTAGAAGGAGAAAGAACAGCATTTTCATTCAGACTGGAATTTGCATCCACGAACAATGAAACAGAGTACAAAGCTGTAGTGCATGCATTGAAGATCGCAATAGAAAAGAAGCTCGAAAGTATAAGAATAACAAGTGATTCTCAGCTGGTAATTTGTCAAATTAAAGGGGAATATACCACAAATGAGTTTTCTTTGAAGAGATACAAGAAACTCGTTGATGAATTATCTGCGAAGATACCAAAGCTAAAATGGAGGCATATCACAAGGAAATACAATCGACTCGCAGATGCTTTTGCATTCATTCCAAGTATGATGACAAACCCTAATGCAAGAAATATCAAAATCCAGACAATTCAACACCCATCATTAAATAAAGAAGAAGAAGAAATTGAAGAAGCAGTTGTGATGGAAGTAGAAAGGGAACTACCAGATAACATCGCAGAAGATATCGCAGATTGGAGAAAGGACATTCATGCATATCTCGCAAAAGGAGAAGTACCCAGGAACAGACTAGAAGCGCATAAATTAAAGAGTCGTGCAACAAATTATGAGTTACGAGAAGGAATTTTATACAGAAAATCTTTCAGTGGACCACCTCTCAGATGTTTAACTCGTGAAGAAGGAGAAAAAATATTGAAGATGTTACATGGAGGAGAAGCTGGAAATCATAGTGGGGGAAGATCTCTGGCGTACATAGCAAAAATACAAGGATATTACTGGCCTTATATGCACACATACGCAAAATTGTTGGTAAGACGATACAAAGAATGTCAACGACATGGGAAAAGAACTCACGCACCAGGGGCACCATTAACCTCTTCAACAAGCTGTTGGCCTTTTGGGAAATGGGGATTGGACATTGTTGGCCCATTCTCACCTGGATCTGGGCAGAGAAGATTTTTAATAGTTGCAACAGATTATTTCACGAAGCTTGCAGAAGTAAAATCAGTACAACATATTCGTGATAAAGATGTTTTTACATTCATATTCGAGAATATCATTTGTAGGTATGGAGTTCCAGCACAATTAGTATCCGAAAATGGGAAACAATTTGAAGGGAAGAATATAGAGATGTTACTCAGTGCTTTTAGGATAAAATATGGGAAGTCAACTCCATTATATCCACAAGCTAATGGACAAGCAGAGGCAAAAAATAAAACAATCGCAGATACAATAAAAAATAAATTAGAAGGACATCTCAAAGGGTGGTGTGAACAAGTACCTAGTGCAGTCTGGGCATACAATACAACTAGAAGGGAAGCAACTTGAATGTCCCCTTATTGTTTAACATAAGGAGTAGAAGCAGTATTTCCAACAGAGGTTGTAATTCCGACAACAAAGAAAGAAGCTTGGGAAAGAAATTTAAGTGCAGGGGTGATATTAAGTGAGCTGGATGATTTGGAAGAAAAAGGGGAAAAGGTGCTGCGACATATGAAAATTTATCAGGAAAGATTAGATCGAGAGTATAATAAGAGAGTTATTGAACGTGAATATCAACCGGGTGATTTGGTCATACGAGAAACACCTTCATACCAGAAAGAAAATGGAGGAAAATTAGCACCAAAATGGGATGGACCATATGTCATTAAAGAGGTTGTGGGAAGTGGAGCTTATCGATTGATGGATCCAGAAGGAAAAGACATGGGTTTAAGACTCGGTCGACCTAGGAATAGATTGTATTTGAAAAGGTATTATCCATAAAACTCATTATAATTTTGCGAATATTGTTTGTTCGCACCAAATTACTAAAATTACGAATTTTAAAATTCACTTGCGATCAGCTTTCATTAAGGAAAGACGCAAAAATTTACTTGCGATCAGCTTTCATAAAAGAAAGACGCAAACTGTAATTAGCTTTCAAAAAAGAAAGGAAGCCGCAGAAATTTTACACAGGCAAACCTTTGTGGCGTACACCCTAGTTCGCGAAGCAACATTTCGTAAGAGGAAAAGTCCTAAAGTACGTCATTTAAGGGGGTACCTATAAGCATGGCTCAGGGAAACCGGAACACCACCAAGGAACCTGAGTACATGAACATTACGGGGTACATAACCCAAAAATGGGGTACCTATCCGGGTTAGACATCTTGGATTCTCAACCTAATCTTGCGATGTAACATGATTTAGGTTGGGCGACTAAGGCATACTGTCTTTCCCAAGAAGTGCAGAAAAAGATCAAGGTGCCGAGGTACACGGTTGAGTCAAGAGTGCCGGATGGGTTTGAAGAACATCTGCCATTCTTGACAAGTCTTGGCAAATGATGCACTTGGACCAAAGATACCCCATAGGGTGCAACCTCGTAACTATAAGCCCTATAGGCAAAAAGGATAAGAGGTTGCGATCAAAAGTTGGTTATTGGCAGAACCGGATGGGAAGAGCTAACCTTGTATGGTCGATGTACGCTTCCTTGAAGGGGCAACCAAGGGGAAGATAAAGGGAAGCACCCTCCATTAGGGAGCTGATACGTGCTATAAGACGCAAATGTCATGAGGATTTTTGTTCGCAAGAACATAAAGGCTTGTCATATTTGTGCAACAATCTAATTTTTGCGAGCCTTCTAAAAAAATAATAAAAAAAAGAGAACTCGCATAACATAATAAAGAAGTTAAGATGAGATCAATGGGTTTTTACATGAAAGTGTAAAAACGTCCTGCGATTTCATCGCAAGACGATAATGTCATGGGGCTTTATGTTCGCAAGAATATTTAGGCCTGTCATATTATCGCATGAAAAATATCCTGAAGAGGCTATAATACTAAGAGAAATGATAAGGCAAAATCAATGGGTCTCTACATACAAATGTAAGGACGTCCTGCGATTTTGTTGCAAAAACAAAGAAACGTGGCTAAATAAGACCTTTACTTAGGAAGGCATAATAAGACCACAGAAAATAATATATTTTCAATAAAAATATACATCAAGAATTCCTACCTAAGAAGGAAATTTTATTCGTAAGCAAGGACGGATATTTCATACCAATTAAATTTTACGAAGATTGAATACTTCTTATACTTCTTCAAGGATATCTAATACTTCAAATACTTCTTCAAGGATATGTCATACTACTTTTACTTCTTCAAGGGTGTTTCATAATTATTCAAAGATGTTTCATACTTCTTATACTTCAAGGGGAAGATTTCTTGAAGATATTCAAGGATATGTTTACTTCGCAACAATCATAAACTTCGCAACTTAAGATGAGGCAGGTATTTTAATACTTACAACAAAAATTGATCGCCTGAAGATAAATAATCAGGGAAAAAGGGAATACTAAGCTAAGTCTTCAAGATAATTTATTTCTCTTCATGTGATCAATCAAGAAAGTATTCAATTAGAGAAAAGTCGAATCATTATCGCAAAATATAAAGTATACTTCTTAAGGAACACAAATAATAAGAAGAATTGTTTGTAAAAAGAAAACCAATAGTAGCCAAGAGAAAGAGTTCAAAAGAAGGAAAAACAGGAGGATTAACGATAACTTGAGAAAGAAGTTTATCATGCTTAGAGATCTTCATCAATATTATGCAATTCTTGCGAGACATTATCCTTTGTAGAGCCTTCAACAGGAGTTTCTCCTTGAGGGATATATTCTTTCTCACCATCAAGTTCTTCATCATCATTATCATAATCAAAGTCACTATCAGGGTCACGGGAAACTTCATCATCAGATATTTCCAGAGGTTTAATCTGTTCTGGAGACAAGGATTTTGATAAGAGAATGTTGTTTACATAGACTTGAGCTTTCAGATGACTCTCACGAAGTAAAGCCTTCTGGTGGTTTTTATCTTCAATATCTTTAACATAAGCAAGATAGTTGAATCTTCGATTGGCACGATCACGAGAATTGATCAAGCGAGTAGAAAGCAAAGTGTTCTTCTTATGAAGCTCAGAACAAGTGGTCTCCAATCCAGCTTTAGCATTGCGAAGATTGTTCTCAGATTCTGCGAGTTCAACAAAATTATAAGAGTCAATTCTGCAAATATAACAAAATTAAAGATATATCAAAGGCATTCAAATTTTAATGACTACCTTATCTCTGCGAAGTAAGAAATTGAGCTAAAGATATACAACAATTCTTCATCTGATCCATAGCTTTATCGAAACCATCACCGTCTAATCCTTCAAGTCTGGATTGAAGCTTCTGATCTTTGGAAAGAAGAAATTTTTTATCCTTCGTAAGTTTTGCATTAAGGTTTTCTAGCTGAGAATAATCTTCTTTAAGTTTATTCTTCTTAGTGTTTAAGATTATATTCTTATTAAGAAGGGATTTCTTCTCGACATCAAAAGAATTTCTCTCTGCATCTGAAGACTTCTTTAGTTCCTCAAGTTCACCTTTTAACAAATAAAAGAGATTTTCTTGATCGCAACATTTACTCTGAAGAATTTTCAATTGTTGCGAAGAAATGACCATTGTATTCAAATACGAACATTTTTCTTCTGATAAGGTCTTATTCTCTTCTAATAAGTTTTCTATTCTTAAATAGGCTTTAGTCAAAGAAGAAGTGAGCTGAGATATTTCGTCATTCAAGAATTTATGATCGTAAATCAATTGGGTATTCTCTTGGAAAAGGGAATCTAAATTGTCAAGAGCACATGAATGAACACCAGATAAGTAGGAAAAGTGGTTCAAAAGACTTTCATACTTGGCTTGAGATTCTTTTGCGTCTGATTCATGGTGAAGTGACAACATTCTACATTTATGGATTGATTCTATAAAGGGGAATGGGTTTTAATGGGTGTTTTAAGCATGAAAGTAATAGAAGCAAACAAAAGTAGAAAATATAAAGATAATAGCAATACCTTTTAATGCATCATTCCTCTTACGAAGGATCGCACAATCTAGAGAATCATTTTGAAGCTGATGATTCTCTCTACGAAGATTCTCACACTCCGCTTTCAAAGACTCCCGGGTTTGGCGAAGCAATTCAACTTCTTTTTACAAAGTTTGGCGTGAAATAAAAATATCAGGATTGATGAAGTTATTGAGTGTCTCTCAAAATTCAGACTGCGAGCGAACATTTGAAGACTTTGCAGTATTACTCAAAACATCAGATAACATCTGAAAAGTTGAGTATATTCCATCTCGAACTTCTTGAGGAAGTGGGGAAGAATTTGAAGGAATAAGAGCAAGTTGTAAATTGTTTGGAGCAACATCATTCAAAGGATTAGGAGTTAAGATGGGTTTTTCAAGAGAAGGAGTTGAGGAGGTAGTTTGTGAAGGTTGATCTTGAAGAAGTGTTGATAAATTGAAAGGGGTAGGAGACTGAAAACTGGGTAATGGAGTAGAGGCAGGAGTTTGCGAAGAAGTGCTTTCGCGAGGAGGAGAGGAAAATTATTTATCAATTAAAGGAAGGAAATCACTGATTGAAACTGATGGCTTGGATTTGGTAATACGAGATCTCTTGATAGGGTGGGATTTTTCATTGACCTACGAATCAAAACGTAGATTAAAAACTAAGGCAACAATATATTGATTTAGGAGGAAGACAGAGTATTTTAACTACCTTTTGATTCTCAGGATTTCTTCTTCGAGGATTAGGGATGGATTTTTTAGTTGAAGGTTTCATCGGGGAAGCAGTTTTACTGAAGGAAATCAAAATCAAACAATGAATTAGACAGAAATAAAAGAAATAAACAAGTGAAAGATGCGAGAGATAAAGAAAATTACCTTGGAGAGCTCATGATGGGATTAACATCAGGAGAAGGTGATAATTGAAGAGGGAAGGAGATGAAGTTGCAAAAGTAAAAAAAATACTAAGAAAGAAAGTAAAAAAGATAAGAAAGGGAATAAAAGGAGTATATATAAGGGAACAATTAAGAAAAAACGGTTACAAAAGACGTGTTCGAATTCTGTAACGGTTATATTCTCACGATCATTACTTCTTCGCAGAAATGACATGAGAAGAGGCAAGATGTAGGTACTGAATATCGCAAGATTATTGGGTTGCGAATATAGCAACAAATACAAGAGAAAAGTGTTACGAGATAGTGCGATAATAGAAGAAGCACAGAGAAGTATGAAGGGTTTGCGAACATAAAATAGATTTACGAATATAAGTTGCGAAACTTCGCAAGTTAAATACAATTGTACAAATTTCACTATAAATAGTAGTCCAAATGTAAAATTTAGGGGGGTTCTTTTAGTGAGTGTGAGGAAAAATCTAGGAAAGAGAACAGAGAAAGTTGTAACTGTTCCAAGTTCCATTGATATATTTCTTTGTAACTAATTGAGAGCATTAATCAATAAATTGTTATTCTTCAAGAACATCTTAAAGTTTATGAATTCTACTGAGGATGTAGTTGTAAGATTTTTTGCAACTACAAATCTTATCGTACTTTGTAGTATTTATTTAAATCATTCTGACCAAAAATTATTTCGTCTCATGTCGTGTCGTTACGGCACGGGTTATTTCTAGTACATAACATAATACATATTGGTATATTGTATCAATATATAATATATTGATACTACATATGTAGTATCAATACATAACATAATACATACTGGTATGTAATATCTGCTAGAGCACTGCTCGGTCAAACTCACATGCGTTGCTATCTCAAGCATGTTTGTAAATGTTAGTGATCAAAACTATAAAGTCTTGATTTCTAGTCTACTATAGCTAAGGTCTCGGACTAGGATAGAAAGTGTAGTTGAGCTCAAGAACTCCATGACGATCATCATACAAGATGAATGACTACTCAAGAAACCAGTGGATCTTCATCGACTAAAAGGTATGTGGAGACTTGAAATTATCTATCACTCAAAAGTCTATTTACTCTATCTCCTATCTTGAGACAAAAGTCGTTTTACTATATAGACTAAGAGTATGCACATGTGACATTTCGAGATAAGTATATCTAGCTTATCCATTTCTCGAAATGGGTGTTGGTAAAGCTTTCGCTTTAGCCAAGTTCATCTTTTCCTAGTGACGAAAGTCATGTTATGTTTCAATCACTTTGAAAATTGCTCTAACGAAAAATAGTTTGTGAATAACAACTATATAACGCCCTCTGAGAATGTTTCAATGATTGAAATGAGAGTTTAGACTATATAACCATTATGGGATATAAACATTGTTGTGGAAACACATATATGTATAAGTCCTTAGCACTTGAACCGAAGTTTGCGAACTTTATTGATCAATTGGAACCAGAACGTGAGTAGCAACTCAGTCCGCGAACTGGCGTAGTTCTCGAACCCGAGAATTTATGCTGAAGTTGTAGCTCATGTGCAGTCCGCGAACCCAGTCCGCGAACTGACGGAAGCTCTCGAACCCAAGAATTTCTGCTGGAGTTTATAACTTCAACCAGTTAGCTTGAGTCCGCGAACTCAAGAGGTTATGTCTGAAAATATTGTTCGTGAACTTATTCAAAATTACTAAGGAATGCTTTTGCAAACCGTGGATTTATAGTTCATGATTAATGATTCGAGTGAATCACATCGTTTTTGATTCAATTGTGTCTCTTGTAATACTTGAGATCTCATAGCAATTGAACAACTCTCTAACTAGTTTATTTGAGTCATTTGGACTAGTTATGGTGAAGAAGAATATGGTTGATATGAAAGTTATCATTTGGATAACCATTTGATTGACTAATATTGAACCAACTATTGTACACGTTTGGGTACGGTTACACGAACTCAAAACGTCAAGTACATGTGTGTATGGCAAGTTAAGTTTTCGATCTAACGGTTGAGAGATATTATCTTGTATCTAATCAAGTTTTCATCTAACGGTGAATATTGAATGCTTTGTTAGCAAGCTAACATTGATTGCAAACCCTGATTTGAAAGACTATATAAGGAGAACTCTAGCCATTGGAAAAACTAATCCCCATACACCTTTCTTGTGTGAAACTAGTTTTCTCTAAGCTAGAGTCGATCTCCATTAACCCTTGAGTTTTCTCTCTAAATTCGGGTTAACGACTTAAAGACTTCATTGGGATTGTGAAGCCAGACCAATACTACTTTTATTATAGTTGTGTGATCTGATCTTGCTCTTACTATCGTACGAGTACTATTGTAATAATTGGTTTGAGATTTTTATCTCCGATAGGCAAGATAAAAGTAGTCACAAACATCTTCGTCTCATTGTTTGTGATTCCTCAATAATCTTCTTCGATGTGTCGATTAAGTTTATTGTGAGGTGATTGATGAAATTGATCTGTTCTTCGGGAATATAAGTCTGGTTTTATCGATTGGTTCCTATTCACCTTGATTTATCAAAAGATGGAACAAAACTCATAGGTTTATTCGTGGGAGACGAATTTATCTATTACCTATAAACTTTTCTGCGTGAGACAGATTTGTTTGCTAAAGTCTTCGACTTTTGGTCGTAGCAACTCTTGGTTGTGGGTGAGATCATCTAAAGGAATCAAGTGCGCAGTATCCTGCTGGGATCAGAGGCGTAGGAGCATAATTGTACCTTGGATCAGTGTGAGATTGGTTTGGGTTCAACTACAGTCCAGACCGAAGTTAATTTGGAGTAGGCTAGTGTTTGTAGCGTCTTAATACGGTGTATGTTTAATCTGGACTAGGTCCCGGGGTTTTTCTGTATTTGCGGTTTCCTCGTTAACAAAATTATGGTGTCTGTGTTATTTCTATTACGCATTATATTTTGTTATATAATTGAAATAATACATGTTGTGCGTTGTTCAATCGATTAGAATATCCGACCTTATTGGTTGTTGATTTAAATCGATTGACACTTGGATATTGGTCTTTGGTACCATCCAAGTTATCTCTTCTTGATTAGGCTCGCGAATCATATTTGGTTGAGTAAATCAAATCGAGAGATTGAGATAATAACTCCTTGAGTATTTTCTATTGATTGAGTATTGATTGATTCTCTAGAAAACAACTCGGAGTTGTCCATAAGATTGCTATTCGAAATATTGGGTGAGGTTGTTAGACCCCCGCATTTTCAATTAGTATCAGTGCAGGCAAACACGTTAAAGACCTTACAAGTCTGTATTTGTAGCGATCTGACTCTATGGACAGAGGTGCTATCTCAATTAATGTACCACCACTCTTCGATGGTTCAAACTACCCATTGTGGAAAATTGCTATGAGGACGTATCTTCAAGCTTGTGATTTTCAAATATGGGTACATGTTGTTAATGGCTATGATCCTCCCGATAATACAGAAGGCGATGTATTTACTCTCAAGGATGTTGATAGTTATAATCCATAGGAAACTGTTGCTGCAAAGCGAAATTCTAAAGGGTTAGATGCTATCATACATTCCTTTACCTCAGATCTTCAGCATTATGTGTCCTCTTGCACTAAGTCTAAAGATGCTTGGGATATCTTAGAAACTATTTTTGAATCCAACAAACATGTTTCTAAGAAATGTACCATCGACGGAGGAAATACCCTCAATACTCTTTCTGAAAATTCTTCATTCGGAAAGATAAAAATTCCTGATCAAAATTCTGTTCAGAATGTTGCATTCAATGGTGTGTCAGACACAAGTAAACACTCTATTTCATGGGGTGATGAATATTGTACGGATGAAGTCTGGTTCAAAAAACCATTTATTATAGAAAAGATCAAAGAATTTATAAAGATAAGCATTAGACGTGATAAATGTCCTCTGTCTGCTAATGATTCTATAAGATAAGAACCTTTAAGTGTCAACGGGTTGAATACGTTTAATAGATGTGAAGATCTCTCTGCTTTTACAATAGAAACATCTACATACTCAAGTTCTGATTCAGAATATGAGACAGGCATAGAGGTTTTCAATTTCTTGAATAAAGAGGTACTTCAAGAAAATCTTCAACTAAAGGCTTCCTTGAAGAAACTAGAATCATTACTCCGGTGAAAAATCTTAAGATAGATTGTCTTAATGATAAGTTCGATAGAACTATTGTTCTAAAGGAAACAGAGATCAATACTCTTAAAGATGATCTACAAAGATTGTCTGGTAGCTCTGACAAAATTTCAGCAATGTTATTTGGTCAGAATTCCTTTGAAAACACTAGTGGTTTAGGATAAAAAAGTAAGTGTGCAGACATTGTCAATCTGGTTGCTTCTATTGATCAGGGAGAAATAAACACTGGAAGCCATATTAAGCAGAAGATACCTCAACAAAAACTAAGCTTTAGGTTGTTTGTATTGTGGAAATACAAGGCATGTTCAAAGTACGTGTTGGAGATTCAAGAGGAACATTAAAAGAATTGCAAAACTACAGAAGAACATGCAAAAGATGAATCTGGATAATCTGCGTAGCCCACCTAAAAATAATGCTTTCAGAATTAAAACAGGTAGGAAACTTGCGTACACAAAAAACCTTGAAAAATCATTATGTGATAAACAAGGAGAGCATTTGGCTCATAACGTTCATATCTAACATCAAAGACGTTCGCATCCTCTACTTTAGCTTGAGAAAGTGAGGCTTTGCGTGTTTTTTGTGTGACTCAAGTCCTGTGTATATTTTTGTAAAGAAAAATATTCTCCTAACAATGTTGACAATGTCTCATTAATCTACAGAAGACTTATTCTTCGAGGGTTTCTTGTGCATATGTCTATTTAAATCCTGGTAGACTTCCTCCTTCCTTGAAAAGATACAACATTATGGCACCTATAACTAGAAGCATCACTAGCAAGGATGCAGTTGAAGCCTCTAATGTGTATATGTGTAAAGGGATTTCTTTCTCAAGGGTGAAGAAAGTGAAGTCTGCATGTAATGGAGAAGGTTCTTCCTCTAACTGTCTCTTTTCTAGTTGTCCCTTTGATTTTAGAGGCATGGTGAAAGAGTTCATCAAAAAAAGAAATGGTTTAAATATCAAATCATTTTCTCTCTGGAAAAGATAACTCACTATGAACATTTGTTGTCTCAATCCAAGAACGCACTGCGTAATTTGTAAAGAGCACTCAGCCAGTTAACTGATATTTCTGAAGATTTAGAGGAATTAAACGATCCCATAATCAATGGGTTTTTCAATAATGAGAAGGAATTCTCAGTAGATGCTCTGATAAAGATCTACGACAACTAGTAAGTCTCCTGATAAGAAATCTTCTATGTTTTCTGTTTTATTTAGAAGAATAACTAGTGTTTTGGAATAGCAATGATTGTGACTACACATATATATATCCAATGAATTCATCTTCTTGTTTTTAGATTTATTGGTTTAACTTCTAAATTTGTTTGGAAGATGATGGTTGCAATATTAATCCTTTTGATTTTATATATTGCAATATTTTGATGGGATTTGTATGTTTACGTCCGTGAACTTGATTATCCCATATTTTGTCAAAAGTAAAGTCATTCACATATTGGTATGCAAATATTGATAAAGGAATGAATGGACTTTTGGAAAAACATAAAAGTTAAGCCTATATTGTCAATTATTGATGTAAGATAGGTTAAAATCTTTTGTGCTTCGAGGATAAAGTCTATTATGTCACTTTGTGATGAAAAAATAGAATAGTTCCTTGTTTTGTGATCCATGGTATAGAGCTTAATTGTTCCATATTATTATGTATTACCGTGAAGGTTCCATCTTGTATCTTATGTTGAGCACGATACGACTAAGTCGATTTCTTATTAGCATGGTTGGTTGTTCTATAAAGATGCAAATTATTGAGCATTAAGAACTAATTTAATCAACTTGCATGGTTATTTAGTTTGTATTCCACGAGTTCTCTCATGTTGAGTACATGTACGGTTAAGGTTGTCATTTTCTATGATAATCTTAGTCGGGGTTCCATAATCTCTTATGTTGAGCCTAAATGAACTAAATCAATCATCTTGTGTGATTATTTAGTTAGCACTCCATAGATTTTCCTCATGTCGAGTGTGGACAATTGAATTGATTACTTTGTGATTAGTTTAATTGTGTAATCCGGTTAGAATATTTATGGGTTCTCTTGTGAATAATCTAATTGATGAATTAAGTCTCCATAAGTTTACTTGTATTGAGCATATTTAGTCAAATTAATCTTGGTTCGCTTTGGTTAATATGATTGAATATTTTGGATTCCAAATTCATACTTGTATGCAATTTGTTGAGTCTAAAGAAATCCTTCTTTTCTCTTGAAATTAAGGTCGCTCTTTTTGTTCCTTAGGGAATGACATCTTATGGGGAGAGTTCTTTTGAACTTGCGCTTAATTTCCAAATCTTTGTGGGGAGTGCGGTTGTGGAATTTTTAGGGGTTATCTTGTATCTTTATAAACTCCTTGATGAATGCATTTAGCCTCGGCTTTATGATTGCATCTAAACAAGATGATAGAACAATTACCTTTGGTCATGAAATGCCTCTTACGGAAATTTCATTAGGATCCCGTTCTTGTACCTTTGCCAATTTTATTGACAAAAAGGGGGAGAATTAATTGTAGTTCACACTACAAATACATATGGTTTTCGGATCATTATGTAAGGGGGAGTGGTTTCCATGTGACATGGAGTATTGACTAAGGGGGAGTGAAGTATCACCATAGTATTGTTGTTGAAGTTGTGATGCAATTGGACTTTGACGTTGTGTAATAATACTATGACACTATATAACAATGATTGAGAACCAATGCTTTTCTCATTGTTATAGCTACGGATTTTCAACAACGATGATACTAAACTTACAACCTTTGGGATCTACTTAGAAGTGACGAATATTTCGAGTATCGTTGAAGATTATGCATGTGGAATAGGAGCTACAAAGTTTATTTATATAATTTTTGTATTCCATATATATTAATAGTTTTGCCACTAAAATTGACAAAGGGGGAGATTATTAGAGCACTGCTCGGTCAAACTTGCATGTGTTGCTATCTCAAGCATGTTTTTCAATCTTAGTGATCAAAACTATAAAGTCTTGATTTATAGTCTACTATAGCTAAGGTCTCGGACTAGGATAGAAAGTGTAGTTGAGATCAAGAACTCCATGGCAATCATCATACAAGATGAAGGACTACTCAAGGAACCAATGGATCTACATCGACTAAAAGGTATGTGGAGACTTGAACTTATCTATCACTCAAAAGTCTATCTACTCTATCTCATATCTTGAGACAAAAGTCGTTTTACTATATATACTAAGAATATGCACATGTGACATTTCGAGCTGAGTATATCTAGCTTATCTATTTCTCGAAATGGGTGTTGGTAAAGCTTTCGCTTTAGCCAAGTTCATCTTTTCCTAGTGACGAAAGTCATGTTATGTTTCAATCACTTTGAAAATCACTCTGACGAAAAATAGTTTGTGAATAACAACTATATAACGACCTCTGAGAATGTTTCAATGATTGAAATGAGAGTTTAGACTATATAACCATTATGGGATATAAACATTGTTGTGGAAACACATATATGTATAAGTTCTTAGCACTTGAACCGAAGTTTGCGAACTTTGTTGATCAAGTGGAACCGGAACGTGAGCAGCAACTCAGTCCGCGAACTGGCGTAGTTCTCGAACCCGATAATTTCTGCTGAAGTCGTAGCTCATGTGCAGTCCGCGAACTAACGGAATCTCTCGAACCCGAGAATTTCTGCTGGAGTTTATAACTTCAATCGGTTAGATGGAGTCCGCGAACGCAAGAGGTTATGTCTGAAAACGTTATTCTTGAACTTATTCTAAATTACTAAGGAATGCTTTTGCAAACCATGGCTTTATAGTTCATGATTAATGATTCGAGTGAATCACATCATTTTTGATTCAATTGTGTCTCTTGTAATACTTGAGAGACACATCGTTTTTTGATTCACATCATTTTTGATTCAATTTTGATTCATAGAAATTGAAAAACTCTCTAACTAGTTCATTTGAGTCATTTGGACTAGTTATGGTGAAGAAGAATATGGATGATATTAAAGTTATCATTTGGCTACCATTTGGTTGACTAATATTGAACCAACCGTTGTACAGGTTTGGGTACGGTTACACGAACTCAAAACGTCAAGTACATGTGTGTATGGAAAGCTAAGTTTTCGATCTAACGGTTGAGAGATATTAGCTTGCATCTAATCAGGTTTTCATCTAACGGTGAATATTGAATGCTTTGTTAGCAAGCTAACATTGATTGCAAACCCTGATTTGAAAGACTATATAAGGAGAACTCTAGCCATTGGAAAAACTAATCCCCACACACCTTTCTTGTGTGATACTAGTTTTCTCTAAGCTAGAGTCGATCTCCATTAACCCTTGAGTTTTCTCTCTAAATTCGGGTTAACGACTTAAAGACTTCATTGGGATTGTGAAGCGAGACCGATACTACTTTTCTTGTAGTTATGTGATCTGATCTTGCTCTTTCTATCGTACGCGTACAATTGTAATAATTGACTTGAGATTTCTATCTCCGATAGGAAAGATAAAAGTAGTCACAAACATCTTCGTCTCATTGTTTGTGATTCCTCAATAATCTTCTTCGTTGTGTCGATTAAGTTTATTATGAGGTGATTGATGAAACTGAGCTATTCTTCGGGAATATAAGTCTGGTTTTATCGATTGGTTCCTGTTCACCTTGATTTATCAAAAGACGGAACAAAACTCATAGGTTTATTCGTGGGAGATGAATTTATCTATTACCTATAGATTTTTCTGTGTGAGACAGATTTGTTTGCTAAAGTCTTAGACTTTGGGTCATAGCAACTCTTGGTTGTGGGTGGAATCAGCTAAGGGAATCAAGTGCGCAGTATCCTGCTGGGATCAGAGGCGTAGGAGCATAATTGTACCTTGGATCAGCGTGAGATTGGTTGGGGTTCAACTACAGTCTAGACCGAAGTTAATTTGGAGTATGCTAGTGTTTTTAGCGTCTTAATACGGTGTATGTTTAATTTGGACTAGGTCTCGGGGTTTTTCTGCATTTGCGGTTTCCTCGTTAACAAAATTCTGGTGTATGTGTTATTTCTGTTTCTATTACGCATTATATTTTGTTATATAATTGAAATAATACAGGTTATGCGTTGTTCAATCGATTAGAATATCCGACCTTATTGGTTGTTGATTTAAATTGATTGACACTTGGATATTGGTCTTTGGTACCATCCAAGTTATCTCTCCTTGATTAGGCTCGCGAATCATATTTGGTTGAGTAAATCAAATCGAGAGATTGAGATAATAACTCCTTGAGTATTTTCTATTGATTGAGTCTTGATTGATTCTCTAGAAAACAACTCGGAGTTGTCCATAAGATTGCTAATCGAAATATTGGGTGAGGTTGTTAGACCCCCGCATTTTCAGTATTAATGCATAACATATTAATATGTAGTAATAGTAACATATGTAGTATGTAGTATCAATACATAACATAACATGTATTGGTATGCAGTGAAGCTAATGGAGATCATAAAAGAGGGTTTTATATAGTATTATATGTTAGAGATAGTAGAGTAATTTTACTCTTTTCAAATCTTTTTTGGACTAGCGAGTAAATAATTTCTCTCACTAAACTAGCCATTAACTCGGGTCGGGTTTAGTGGACTAAACAACAAAGTTCTCCACCTTTTTTAGCCGCCGTCAAATGGGCTATCTACTAATTCTAGATAAATCAGTTAAGAAGATGCAGTCTTTGCAACAGAATTATTAGTGGAACAAAGCAAATTCACATGGTTGCAGAATTATAGGGTGGAAAGAGTTAAATAAGCAAAAACTAATGGGAGGTTTAAGTTTCAAGAATGCTAGGTATTTCAATGAAGCTCTCTTAACTAAGCTTGCATGGTGAATGCTTCATGAACCAGAGGCTAAGTGGGTGCAACTTCTCCTAACTAAATAAATATTATAAAAATATCAATCCTTTTTATGGGGATATTAAAAAGAAAGGTACTTGGATATGGTATGGGATTCAAAAAGGTTTACAATGGATTAAGAGATTTCATATATGGGAGATTGGTGATGGTTCCACAGTGGAAGTGAATAAAGGTCATTGGTTTGGGAATGTGTCGCATACAAACTACCAGACTCTTTGTTCAATATGTAATCTCCTGATATCAAGGTTTCTGAGCTTATTGATTATTAGAATCGAACTTGGAGAACGGACAAGCTGCAACAAATATTTACCAGTGATCAAATTACTCATATAGAGGATATCAGAATAGCTCCTCAACCAGCTGTAGATACTCTTCGATGGTCTCTTACAAAATCTGGAGCATTTACAGCAAATTCTACTTATAATGATATCTTAATGCAACACTCTCCTCAAGTGGTTTCAAGGTAGCAAGAAAGAATGTGGCCTCTAATTTGGCACATTGCAGTTCCTTTCAAATGCCAAATATTCATATGGAAAATTATAAGAGATACCTTGCCTATTGCAGCCAAGTTTCAGAGGATTGCTAGAGTAAACAACGTCAATTCTATGATGTGTGATAATGATCTGGTAACCAAGGACCATCTGCTGCTTCATTTCCATTTTTCTCGAGCTATATGGTTTGGGGTCTCAAATATCATTCTTCAAGATGCTTACCAATACCGTAATATTTAAGACTGGATTTTATCATGGGAAGATGAGGATAATTTAGTGTCCAGTTCCATAAAGGAATTGCATAATTTGGTTGTGATCACTGTGTGGCATATATGGAAGATTAGATGTGTGAAAGTCTTTGATGGCAAACATTTGCATCTTAGAACCATCATGCAGCAAGTCTTTAAATTCTGTCAGGATCATAACATTTGCATTCAATCTAGTTCTACTAGTCTTACTAAATACTCTAGTCTAAAATTTACTAGGCATTGGACATCTTCTCCTTTTAATTGGCTAATAATTAATTTTTATATTTTTATTCTTCCTACCTCTAATACAACTAGTGTGTATATTGTTGTTCGCAATCATACATGATATTTTCTAGAAGCCATGGACTTCACAATGAGGGAAATAAATGTGGATTAGGATGAAGCTCTTGTTGTGTTAAAGGTTGCAATTTGGATAGAAGAAAAAAGACTTAGCAAGGTAATTCTGGAAGGGGGTAATCAATCTATAATGGAAGCTCTGAGGAAAGGTCAACTGGAGGGTGTTAGATGGGAAGATAAGTATTTGTTGTCTGAGTGTTTAAGTTTGATTAGTAGGATATCAGAATTTCAAATCCACTTTAATCCACGAGACTGCAATATGGTTGTTGATGCTTTAGAAAAATATGCAAGAATCTGTCACTGTAATGAAAAATGGGTTTTTGTTCCTCCTAAAGTTATCACTTATTACATTCTAAGAGATAAGTTTGACATGGTAGTTGGAGATTAGGGGGTGTTGAAATCGATTTTTTTTGTTTTTAATGGTCTGTCTTTGTTGTTGTTGGTTTGCAGAAGTTTCTTTTTTAGTTTTTAAATATGTATGAGTAAATGTAGTCGGTCTGTCTTTGTTGTTGTTGGTTTGCAGGAGTTTCTTTTTTAGTTTTAAGTTTGTATTAGTAGTTGTTTAAGTCAGGTTTGGGGTAGGTGTTTTGTACTTTGTACTTCATGTGTTTATTAATAAATCTTTATGTTTCTTTAAAAAAAAAAACCAAAAAAAAAACTTGGACAAGTTCAAACCTAACTCCACCCATGTAACTTATGAGCACTAACTGAAATAGAAGGACCACCTCTTTTAGCCGCAGCCAAAACTGTAACAAAACAATTCCTTAAAATAGCTACCCAACCACCAGAGAGAGACTTCTTTGACCCATCAGTATTGACCGTAATCAAGTCAGGATCAAGAACAAACCATAAGCAGAATCTAATAAAAGGTAGCAAAAACTCACAACTAACTCTCATTTTGTCCATAAATCTCCTAGAGTAAGAGTTATTATCAACCTTGAAATTAATAGAGCTCACTCTAATTTTGAGATCCTCCAGAATTAAGAAACCAACCTGGTCAACAGATGAGAATTCGCTGGCAAAAACTCTATTATTCCCTCCACAAGTGGTGAATAAAGTTGTTAAGAATCAACTTCTTCACTCTGGCCACAAGACTTTGCCCAGAAAAATCTTGCACTCACCAATTAATTTCCTCTCTCCAACTACTACAAGTCTTTCTATAAATCCCCATTTTGAGAAGTAGCCCAACTAATTCTAGCAGAATAAGAACAATATTGGAAGATATATTCTTCAATTTCAAGACCACCCTCACACAACATACAAGTAGAAACTTGAAGTAATCCATATTTCATCATTTTGTCTCTAGTCTTTAACCTCCGATGCAGGCTTAGCCAAGTGATGAAAGATTATCTTGGAACATGATAGCTAAACCACCCAAGACTTTTCCGATCGACGGTATCTCCTTCTCCGGCTAGGAATCTATAAGTATCTTTCATTGTATACTCCCTAGTAAAACTAGCCTTCCAAACAACCACATCTAAAATAGATTGCTTAACAGGGAGGTAGTCAAATGAGATTTCTAAATACTTTCATAGAATTTTTTATTTGAGTGACTCCCGGAGACTCTCTGAAAATCTAGAGATTTCTAGTGATTCTCAGAGAGTCTTTTAGAGAGTCTTTATGACATGTAGAGACAAAGATATGTAAACAGTCTCTGTGATTTATAGAGACACAAAATGTCAATAAAAAAATTTAAACATCTACCGATTTTTTATTATTATGCACATTACAATATTAATTAATAAAAGTACCATAAATACTTAATAAAATATTTGTTCGTTGTCATAAAAAATCCCACTATTGTCATATGCATACATCCCATGTTTTTTTTATTTGCTATGATATGTCATCACTGGTTAGGATATTTTCTTTGTTCATCTAAGGAGATGACCTTTGAGGTGGCAAAGAGAAAGATCGGTCGGGACTCGGTACACACGAGGGAAAAAAAGAAGAGAAAGGAGATGTCCAATATATACAGATGAGGTCGGCTATAGTATTATGTAAATGACACGTCCCTTGGTCATCATCTCATACAAAAAAGGAGAAAAAAATTGGTCTTAATTTCAAAAACAAATATTCATTAAACTTCCAAGTCTCCCAAAATATCACCTCTTGAGGAGAGATTTCTATCATGCCTATTTTCATATAAAAGTCTCCCCAAATCTCTGAAAATTACAAATCAATGACTTTTAATTATCCTTCGAATAACAAGGGTGTTGGAGTGACTCTTGCGAAACCTTAATCCAATAACATGGAGTTCCAGAGAATTTAAATGACTTAAAAAAAGTATCTAACCAATAACAAGAGACATTAGGAGACTCTCCAAAATTCTCTATGAACTAACAATAGATTTGGAAACTCTCCGGAAGTCAATTGAAATCTCAATTGACTACTTTTGATGGTGGATTTTTAACAAATGGCAAAACCGTAAAATCATGAGGCATGTTTTGACACGGCTTTCAGGCATGCATCGATTCATATTTTACGAAGCCATGATGAATATGTTTTCGAAAAGCCCCACTAGCTGAGCAATTTGATCCCCGACATTTCATCATGACCTCTATGCAGAATAACATAATTGGGCGGTTCTCCTTAGATTGAGAGCTTAACGCCTTCGGGACGTCAGTGACACTCACTATTCCCTGACTGCAGGAGAGAGACCCACCTCCAAATAGAAGAATAGTTGGGCGGCGGACGCCTTTAGGACGTCGGTGACACTCACCTTTCCCTGACTATGTGGAGAGACTGTGCATAGATTCAGGCGGTTCTTCGCAGATTGAGAGCAGTAACGCCTTCAGGTCGTAAATAACACTCGTGATTCCCTGACTATGCACCATTCAGAATGGATGTGACGCTTTAACTAGCTAATATCTTTTCTGTATTAGATTAATTCTGCCGTGACATTCACCACTGAATTCCCAGAATGATCTATTATTGCTCTTATGCCATGGTCGAATCCACGGCCTGATCCCATGTAATGGAAATAAAATTGCTCCTATTCCATGGTCGAATCCATGGCCCGATCCCATGGAATAGCAATAATAATTGCTCTTATTCCATGGTCGAATCCACGGCCTGATCCCATGGAATGGAAATAACAATTTCTCATATTCCATGGTCGAATCCACGACCTGATCCCATGGAATGACAATAACAATTGCTCTTATTCCATGGTCTAATCCACCGCCTGATCCCATGGAATGGCAATAACAATTGCTCCGATTCCATAATCGAATCCACGGCCTGATCCCATGGAATGGTAATAAACTACTATATTATCTCATTATTCCAATTTCATGATCGAATTCACTGCTAATCTCATGGAATGGTAATAGATAATTTTATTACTCTGATTTTATGGTCGAATCCACGATCCCATGGAATGGTAATGCATGTTTTCTTATTCCGAGTTCATGGTCGAATCCACAGCTGATCCTACGAATTGATAATAAATAATTACTCATTTTATTGTTCCGTTTCATGAATTATTCTACACTAAATTTCATGAATTTGAAATAAATACTCAACCATCGGGCATCTGGATCATCACTGAGTAAGCCCCACAAAAATGGTGTAAGTGTACTCGACAATGATGCACGACTGAGCACCCGGATGCACGAACGAGCATCCAAAAATATGAACAAACCTACGCAAAATAGGAGAAAGCAACAAATAATAAGAGGCGCCCAGGGGCCGGGCCCACCGGCCGTCCGGCCATGCCCTAGTCGTGGACGGTCCCATGCCTCTTCCATTATTTTGCCCTATTTTATTATTTTCATGAACTCATGAAAAACTCATTCAATTTAGCAACTTTCCTTATTTGTGCAAAACTCATGAATTCCCCATAACTTCACGGATTCATGAAAAATAAAATTATAAAATAGGGAAAGTTGTGCGGGACCGGGTAACCTAGACGGCCGGCCATGCCTAAGCCATGGCCGGTCCCAGACCTCACAATCCCTAGTTTTTTATAATTATTATTTCCTAAACTCATGAAACTCCTCCGTTTCAACAAAAACTCATGGATTCTCCATAACATCATGGATTCATGAAAAATAATAATACAAAATTAGGAAAATGTTGTAGGACCAACATAGCCGGCCGGCCATGCCCTATCCGTGACCGGTCCCATAGCTTGCAATCCCTAGTCTTTTATAATTATTATTTTCCTAAATTCATGAAACTCCTTGGTTTGAGCAAAAATCATGATTTCATCATAACTTCTCAAATTTTGCTCGAATCACGAAAAACAATAAGCCAACATGGTCACACGACCGGCTAGCCCTTCACGGAGATTTTAAATATTAAAATACTTTTATTTTAATATTTGAAAATATTGATCAATTGAGCATACATGCTCATTCCAACAAAAATCAAGAATTTCATTCAAGATGAAACTCTTTTGAAAATTCACAATGTCGCTCGAACGCACATCAGAAAATACTAAAACTCTCAGTACGGAGACACGGACACCACGATAACACGTGCATTCCTTAATGACCGACCAGAGTCATTCCTAGGGCTTGCACAAATCCGGTCTCACACGTTTTCATAATTCTGACCTAATTTGCTCAATTGTTCATATTGGGCCCAGACTCTCTTCAATCAACATGGGGATTGCTCAAACGACCAACAGCCGGTCCCGTGACTAGAAAGAGCCAGTACCATGCTCTCTTGGTCGGTCCCCGTCTTTCATACCTAGGTTTTATCACCTATTGCTGAACCCAATAATATTTCAATAAATGATGAAACCGGCACTTAATCATCATTCTTTCACCAACCCTCCAACTGAGAACCTGGTGTATGCTCACTCGAGCACTGGGCACCACAGGACGCCCATCATCCCATTTGGTCGGTCCCTCTATCACTCATGACCTATTTTCAGCGATTCATCAACCATGATCTGAAATTTGGGTTTCGAATAAATGTTCTACGAATCATTATTCTGAGCAAGATTCAAACATTAATGAATTTATATTGATTCAGCAACCAGCATCTGAATTAATCATATAATATTTGGTAATCTACCAATATTTTATTGGGTCATGTCACCAATAAATATTTCGTCGAATTGAGCAATACTTGCTCAGTTGCTCGAATATTGATCCAAACTATCAATATTCAGTAATTTATCAGTATTTCGTCGAATCGAGCAATACTTGCTTAGTTTCTCGAATAATCCAAGTATATTCAGTAACTCATCAATATTCAATAACTCGTCGAATTTATAATATTTTCTCAGACGAGCATCATTAACATTCATGAATTGCTGAGCATTTGTCAAACATGTCCGATTCAACAAAACCTAGGCTCACCGTCTAATCAGTCAACAATTGACAAACCAAATACACGTCTGTCATGCAGACTCCATGATTCGTGAGACATCAATCACGTCAAATTGGGGATAACAACTATGGTTTTGGTCTGGCGGCCTACAACACGTGGATTCATCCACGACGAGAAATGTGTGTAAGTTGTGTAAACGGTTGAAGGAGTTAGCAAAGTAGTGGTTACATGATCTGTCAAGTCTCCACACGACATGGAACTGACTTTACCATGATCTTCCACTTGCCCACTCTTCCACCCATGAATCCATCACACTTACAGGGATCAAGGTGTTCACAACTCTGACAATATAAATAAGTCTCTGAATCCATGATTGAAAAAAAAAAAGAATGATCACTAGCTATCAGCTCAAGAATTCATCAATCCATCAGAACTTATTTGAACTCAACAGTTCACCAATTATTGCAGAAACCTTCAACACATCCACAATTCTTGATCATCATTGATACCACACAATTCTCAACTTCCCTCATACAGATCAACCCATGTCCGTATTTGTGGGCGAATTGACTCTGGAACGGCCATTGACTTGGTATAGGTCGGAGTCCTACAAATTGATCTCTCGAATCTAAGAACTCCCTTTGCAGTGCATCTGTGTGAGGTTAAGCAGTTTTCTCGGTCAAGGATTTTCGAAAACACGCTCGATTGTTCACTTTCCTAAAAAACCAGCGAACCATTTTTCCCCATCTACAGATTGGCGACCACAGTTGGAGATTAATCTCTCGGTTGCAGTCTCTCATTTTCACAGAATGGTTGGTCTTAGGTCTAACTCAATAATTCTGAATTCCGGTCATAATATTTCGAATGGAAATGCTCCTCCTTCCAACACTCCATCCAATAACACAATCGGCGCAGAAATCCCGACACTGATCGAGTTGGCACGAGTAAAAGAGATTCATACAAGGAACATGGATCTGATAAAAGAGACGATGAATAACATATTGAACTTCCTTATTAGACTGACATCTGACTTGGGAGGTGCTCATGCTCAGGAATTTCCAACACTGGTAGCTAACCCCTCAACCGGTGATCATCCTCGAATCAATAGCTTCACCACTTATGTAAAGCCGGTGGATCAGGAGGTCACACATTTGATTGAGAATTTATGTGAACTCTTAAACTTTTCCAAGGATCAA
The DNA here is from genome assembly GCA_023529315.1 of Papaver bracteatum. NCBI lineage: Eukaryota > Viridiplantae > Streptophyta > Magnoliopsida > Ranunculales > Papaveraceae > Papaver > Papaver bracteatum. The sequence goes on from JAJJWX010001283.1 coordinate 121,931, forward strand.
CGTATGAACACGTTTGCTGCACTCAACAAAATATCATCTGACATTCAACCAACAACATCAATTTTACTGAGGAAGACCAAATGTGTATGAAGGAGATAATCGAGCCTTGTTCGTAACTGCTTTTATTAAGGATTCTGAATTCAGGATAGTTCTTATCGATACAGGCGCTTCTACCAATTTGGTCACTATGAAGACTCTCAAAGAGGCCAAAGTTCCGCAAAGAAAGATCATTCATCATACCATATTAATGACAGGATTCGAAGAGAGCCAGAGTCACATGTACGGATATGTCTATATGGATCTAAAAGTAGGACCGATTCAATCCACTGTCAAGTTTCATGTGATTGAGAAAGACCCGGATTATCACATGATACTTGGGAGACCATGGATTCATGACAATAAGGTTGTTCCTTCAATGTACCATCAATGCATGAAAACTTTGTTCAACAACAAGATTGTCCATCCCGGCTTCAGTGTATCCTTATGATCCGGTTTATGATGCTGAGTTCCTGGAACCTCCAAAAAGCATCCCCGAAACTCCAAACAAGATATGCAGTGTTCCACTCCCGAATTGGAAATTAATTGAGAACACTGACACACCATCATCAGCGGTGTTAAATCCGTCAAATCGTCCACCACGCCACTCAAACGTCGTCAAGGTCAAGGTATGGCTCACAAAAAGTCCAATTTTATTACTGATTATGATGTTGAGGGGAGAGTCATTTATATCCTGCGAAAAGATTAGCAATTAATAGGGGAGGTCGATGAAAAGTCTCCCCACCCCGAAGAATTCTGCCAGAATAAGAAATCACCCGATGAAGAAGTTCGAGATGCACCACAGAAGCTGCAAGATGGCACAAATTCCACAACTGACGACCTTGAGACTATCAACATCGGAACGGACGAAAACCCAAGGTTGATGTTAATCAGTTCTACTCTCTCATCCGAGGAACGAGAAGGATTGATCATCTTGTTGAAAGAGTATCAAGACATCTTTTCCTAGATGTATGAAGAGATGCCCGACCTAGATGATAAATTGGTCACTCATCATATCCACATCACTCCCGGTTCCAAACTTGTCAAGCAACCACCCAGGAAATTCAGACATGAAGTTGAGGAGAAAATCAAGCTGGAGATCCATAAACTACTAACAACAGGATTCATCAAACCCATTCAACATCCAACATGGCTGGCGAACGTTATCCCAGTAAAGAAAAAGAATGGTCAAATCTGATGCTGTGTAGATTTCAGGAACCTGAATAAATGTTGCCCGAAGGATGATTTCCCTTTACCCAACATTGATGTAGGTACTGAATATCGCAAGATAATAGTTCACGAGTATCGTAATAGATAAAGGAGAAAAGAGTTATAAAATGATACGATGATAGAAGTAGCGCGAAGAAATATGAAGTTTTGCGAGGATGAAATAATTTTGCGAGGATGAATTGCGATACTTCACAATTCATATACAAATTTGCATAAGTTTTACTATAAATAGGAGTTCAAATGTAAAATTCGGGAGGTTCTTTTAATGAGTGTAAGAAATTATCTTAGGAAAGAGAATAGAAAAAGTTGTAACTATTCTAGTTCCATTTTGATAATTCTATGTAATCAACTAAGAGAATTAATAAGAAAGTTATCATTCACCATCAAGAACTTCTTGAGTTTTTACTAATTCTATTGAGGGTGTAGTTGTAGATTATTCTCGCAACTACATAATTGGTGCTAGAAACAGGGACTTGAGAATTGTGGTAGCCTAAATTTGAGGGAATTGTGGAAAATTTGAAGATCAAATGAAGTCAGTAGATGGAGATTGCAAAAAAGAAGAATGTAATATGATCACAAAGACAATGATTGATGAATTTCATAGTAATATGAAGGGAAAAATATACAAGCGAGATTGTAGAGGAAGAAAGATCATGGAGGAACAAAAGATAACAACTTTAGAAGAATGGGAAAAGCGGAAAATCACATTTTCAGCAGCAGAAATTCCAAATGAAGACTTGAACCACACTTCACCATTGGTGATCACAATTCCGATCATGCTAGAAGATAAGAAAGTTGTAGAAAAATGGAAATTAAACCGAATTTTGGTTGATACAGGGAGTTCTGTTAATATCATATTCTATCATGCACTTAAGGGGATGGGAATTAAAGATGAAGAAATCACAAATTCAAAATGTCTTATTCATGGATTAGGAAAATCTACAACAAAATCTAAAGGGGAAATCGCGCTGCGAATATTACTAGGAGAAATCGAAACACATGTAATCTTGTGTGTGATAGATATGGAATCTCCATATAACATGCTGATAGGAAGGCCATGGATTCATGCGATCAAAGCCGTTGCTTCAACATTACATCATAGAATCAAATTTCCTACACCAAATGGAATACAAGAAATAAAAGGAGATCTTGATAGTGCAAAATTTTGTTATCAAATTGAAGTAACGCAATGCGGAGGAAGAGCAAGAAAGAAACACTTCAGAGGAAACTTGCGAAGGAAACAAAAAAGGAAGAAGAATTCCGAGTGTATACAATAAGAGCAAAGGAAGGGAGAGGTATACCAAATGAGATTCCAGAAAAAGAAGGGGAACCAGCAAAAATGATCAAAGAACCAACACCTATGGGGGAGCAAAGTCCAAGCTATGTTGCAGCTGAACCAACTAAAGAAATAAATATGGGAAGTAAAGAGGAGCCTTTATTCTTGAGAATTGGAACTAAGATGGATGAAGAAGAAGAAAAAAGAACTATTGATCTTTTGCGAGAATATAAAGATATCTTCGCAGGAAGTGTAGATGAGATACCAGGAATTGATCCATCAGTGGCGTGTCATAGATTGAACATAGATAAAAATGTAAGACCATTCAAACAAAGAATAAGGAAGATATCACAAAATTATCATGTACAGATAGAAGAAGAATTACAAAAGATGTTGGATGCAGGGATCATAAGGGAAGCAAAATATCCAGAATGGATTGCGAATATGGTCATTGTTCCAAAAAGAATAAAGGAATAAGAATTTGCATAGATTTCACTGATCTAAACAAGGCATGTCCCAAAGATAGTTTTCCATTACCAGATATACCACAAATGGTGGAATCAGCTGCAGGTCATGATAGAGTCACTTCACTTGATGGATATAAAGGGTATAATCAAATATCACTCGCAGAAGAAGATCAAGAACATACTGCCTTTTTTGCTCCAAGGGGTTTGTATTTTTATGTGAAGATGCCATTTGGTTTGCGGAATGCGGGTGTTACTTATCAACGTATGGTTGAAAAAGTGTTCTCAAAGTGGATACATAAAAATTTGGAGGTATATGTAGATGATATGTTGATAAAAAGCAAGGAAGCTAAAGATCATGTGCAAGATTTTAAGGAAATATTTGAGCAAATGAGAAAGTTCAACATCAAATTAAATCATGAGAAATGTATAATTGGGGTTTCGTCTGGAAAGTTCTTGGGATACATAGTATCAAAGGAGGGAATACAAGTTGATCCAGAAAAGGTCCAAGCAGTTCATGACATGCCAACACCTGCAACGGTAAAAGAAGTACAAAAGCTAAATGGACTCTTGGATTTACTTGGAAGATTTATTTCGCGAATGTCAGATAAGTGCAAGCATTTTTTCAACATACTTAAGAAGGGATCAAAATTCAAGTGGACTGATGAATGTGAAAAAGCTTTTCAAGGAATCAAAGAATACCTCGCAAATACATCTATACTACAGAAACCAGAGAGAGACGAAGAATTATTGGTATACCTCGCAACAACTCCATATGCTCTAAGTGCGTTCATTATGAGCAGACGATATAGGAGTAGAAAGGCCCATTTAATACATTAGTAAAACCTTTAATGAAGCAGAGAAGAATTATTCTAAAATGGAGAAGTTAATCTTAGCCTTGGTTTATGCATCATTCAAGTTACGAATATACTTTCAAGCACATGTGATAAAAGTGGTAACCAAAGTCCCAATTGAATCAATCATGAAGAACACAAAAAGGTCGAAGAAGAATAGAAAGGTGGAATGCACAAGTAAACCATTACAAGATAAAATACGAAGTATTGTCATCGCAAAAATCACAAGTCGTCGCAGATTTTTTTGCAGAATTTCCTTTGGAAGAAGATGAAGCAAAAGAGAGGAAATGATGGATGTTGAAGAAGAATTTGGAAATCCAAAAGACTTGTTAACAGAACCGGATAGATGGGAAATTCTAGTAGACGGATCATCCAATAGTGAGGGAAATGGAATTGGAGTCGTGTTGATTTCACCAGAAGGAGAAAGAACAGCATTCTCATTCAGACTAGAATTTGCATCCACGAACAATGAAACAGAGTACGAAAATGTAGTGCATGCATTAAAGATCGCAATAGAAAAGAAGCTTGAAAGTATAAGGATAACAAGTGATTCGCAGTTAGTGATTTGTCAAATTAAAGGGGAATATACCACAAATGAATCTTCTTTGAAGAAATACAAGAAACTCGTTGAGGAATTATCTGCGAAGATACCAAAATTAAAATGGAGACATATATCTAGAAAATATAACCGTCTCGTGGATGCTTTTGCATTTATTCCAAGCATGATGACAAATCCAAATACAAGAAATATCCAAATACAGACAATTCAACACCCATCAGTGGACAAAGAGAAAGAAATTGAGGAATCTATTGCGATGGAAGTAGAAAGAGAGTTATCAAACAACATCGCAGATTGGAGAAAAGAAATTCATGCATATCTCACAACAGGAGAAATATCCAGGAACAGACTAGAAGCACATAAATTAAAGAGTCGTGCAACAAACTATGAGTTGCGAGAAGGAATTTTATATAGAAAATCTTTCAATGGACCACCTCTCAGGTGCTTAACTCGCTAAGAAGGAGAAAAAATATTGAAGATGTTACATGGAGGAGAAGCTGGAAATCATAGTGGGGGAAGATATCTAGCATATAGAGCAAAGATACAAGGATATTACTGGACTTATATGCATACAGACGCAAAATTGTTCGTACGAAGATGCAAGGAATGTCAACGACATGGTAAAAGAATTCATGCACCATGGGCCACATTAACTTCTTCAACAAGCTGCTGGCCTTTTGGTAAATGGGGGTTGGATATTGTTGGACCATTTATACCTGGATCTGGACAAAGGCGATATTTGATAGTTGCAACAGATTATTTCACGATGCTCGCAGAAGTAAAAGCAGTACAACATATTCGTGATAAAGATGTTTTTACATTCATATTTGAGAACCTCATTTGCAGTACGGGTTCAAAGACAACTAGTATCTGATAATGGAAAACAATTTGAGGGGAAGAACATAGAGATGTTACTCAGTGCTTTTAGGATAAAATGTGGGAAGTCAACCCCGTTATATCCACAAGCTAATGGACAGGCAGAAGCAACAAATAAAACAATCGCAGATACCATCAAAAAGAAATTAGAAGGACATCTCAAAGGATGGTGCGAGCAAGTACCTAGCGCAGTTTGGGCATACAATACAACTAGAAGAGAAGAAACTGGAATGTCTCCTTATTGTCTAACATATGGAGTAGAAGCAGTATTACCCACAGAGGTTGTAATTCCGACAACAAAGAAAGAAGCTTGGGAAAGAAATTTAAGTGCGGGAGTAATATTAAGTGAATTGGATGGTTTGGAAGAAAAAAGAGAAAAGGTGTTGCACCATATGAAGATTTATCAGGAACGATTAGCTCGAGAATACAACAAGAGAGTCATTGAACGTGAATATAAACCAGGTGATTTGGTCATGCGAGAAACACCTCGATATCAAAAAGAAAATGGAGGAAAATTAGCACCAAAATGGGATGGACCATATGTTATTAAAGAAGTTGTAGGAAGCGGAGCTTATCGGCTGATGGATCCAGAAGGGAGAGACATGGGTTTGAGGCTTGGTAGACCTTGGAACAGACTATATTTGAAAAGGTATTATCCATAAAACTCATGAAAATTTTTACGAATATTGTTTGCTCGCAGGAAATTGGGAAAAGTTACGAGTTTCAAAATTTATATTGCGATTAAACTTTCATTAATTTGCGAATAAAAGACCGCAATCTGTGATCAGCCTCCAAAAAAGAAAGAGAGCGCAGAAAATTTTATACAGGCAAACCTTTGTGGCGTACACCCTAGTTCGCGAAGCTATATTTCGTAAGAGGCAAAGTCCTAAAGTACGTCATTTAAGGGGTACCTATAAACGTGGCTAAGGGTAACCGAGGAACACCACCAAGGGCCCTTAGTACATGGTAAAATTTTAGGGGTACAACCCAATAATGGGGTACCTATCCGGGTTAGACACCTTGGATTCTCACCTAATCTAGCGACATTACGCAATATAAAATGCGGTGTAAGAGGATTTAGGTTGGGCGACTAAGGCATATTGTCTTTCCCAAGAAGTGCAGAAAACGATCAAGGCGCCGAGGTACACGGTTGAGTCAAGAGTGCCGGTGAGGTTGAACCACATCTGCCATTTTTGACAAGTCTTGGAAAATGATGCACTTGGCCCAAAGATACCCCATAGGGTGCAACCTCGCAACTATAAGCCCTATAGGCAAAAAGGATAAGAGGTTGCGATCAAAAGCTAGTTGTTGGAAGAATCGGATGGGAAGAGCTAACCTTGTATGGTCGATGTACGCTTCCTTGAAGGGGCAACCAGGGGGAAGATAAAGGGCAACACCCTTCATTAGGGAGCTGATACGTGCTATAAGACGCAAATGTCACGAGGCTTCTTGTTTGCGAAAACATAAAGGCTTGTCATATTTGTGCAACAAATGAAGTTCTGCGAGCATTCTAAAAAAAAAAAAAAAAAAGAGAGAAGGAAAACATACAAAAAGAACTCGCAGAATGAAACAAAGAAGTTAAGATGAGATCAATGGGTTATTACATGAAAGTGTAAAAACGTCCTGCGATTTCATCGCAAGACGATAATGTCACGAGGTTGTATGTTCGCAAGAATGTTCAGGCTTGTCATATTATCGCAAATACAAAAATTTACTACAAAAGAGGTGGCAAAATAAGACCTTTACTTAGGAAGGCATGATAAGACCACAGAAATTAATGAAATTCATTACATCAAAATCATTGAAGAAATTATACAAGTATATACATTATGAAGATCTAAAAAGAAGACAGCTTCGTCGATATCATTGAAGAAATTTTACAAGAATATACATCATGAAGTTTTGAAGAGAAGACAGCTCTGTCAATATCATTGAAGAATTTTTACAAGAAGTCCTATCAAAGAAGACAACATCATTGAAGAATTTTAACGAAGACTTAACAAAAGATGCGATTTTGATAGCAATCAAATATAGATAAGTTCATATTCGTAAAAGTTTACGAGAATTACATACTTCTTATACTTCTCCATATATTGAATATTTCTCCAAAAGTTGAATACTTCTTATAATTCTTCAAGAATATCTCATATTTATTATACTTCTTCAACGGATATTTCATTTGGTGAAGGTTAAGTAATCATTATACTTCGTCATATGTTATGTAATTATTCACAGATTGAATACTTCTTATATCTCTTCATTTGGTGAATTGAGTACTTCTAATACTTCTTATATCTCTTCATTTGGTGGATCAAGTACTTCTAATACTTCTTATATCTCTTCATTTGACGGATTTAGTACTTCTAATACTTCTTCAAAGGTATTGTATATGTAGTATACTTATTAAGGATATTTCATATATTTTATTTCTTATACTTAAAAGGGAGGATTTCTTATTTACAATCGTAACAAGTTGAAACTTCGTAAGATAAATTGAGGCAGATATTCTAATACTTCCAACAATGTTTAATCATTTAAAGAGAAATAATAGGGGGAAAAGGAGATACTAAGCTTTATCTGTGAGTTATATATTATTTCTCTTCATATGATCAAATGGGGTAAAATAAGGAAAACATTTAATTAAAGAAAGGTTAAATTATCTTCACAAAATATCAGATATACTTCTTAAGAAAGGTTAAATCATCTTCGCAAAATATCATATGTACTTCTTAAAAAACAGAATTGTTCGCAAAAAGAAAACCAACAGTAACTAAGGGAAGGAATTCAAAAGAAAGGAGGACAGGAGAGTCAATGATAAATTAAAAAAAGAATGTTATCATGCTTCATCAACACTCTGTGCTGGATCTTTAAGATGAGTAGGGTCATTAGAAGCTTTCGACTTTTGCGAGATATCATCCTTTGAAGAATATGCAACAAGAACATCTCCTTGAGGAATAGATTCTTTCTCATCATCAAGATCTTCATCATCACTCTGATAATCGAAATCACTATCAGGCTAACGAGCAACTTCATCGTCAGATATTTTCAGAGGAGTAATTTTCACAGGAGGCAAGGCTCTTGATAAGAGAATGTTATTCGTAAAGACTTGAGCTTTCAGATGACTTTCACGAAGTATAGCTTTTTGATGGTTGGTATCTTTGATATCTTTGGAATAAGCAAGATAGTTGAATCTCCGAGTAGCACGGTCACGAGAGTTGATTAAGCGGGTAGAAAGCAAAGCATTTTTCTTACGAAGCTCGGAACAGGAGGCTTCTAATCCAGCTTTCGCATTACGAAGGTTGTTCTCAGATTCTGCGAATAAAACAAAATTCAAAGGATAAAATTTGCGAGTATAACGAAATTTAAAGATATACCAGAGGCATTCAAATTTTAATGACTACCTTCTCTTTGCGAAGTAATAGATTGAGCTAAAGATAGACAACAGTTCTACATCTGATTCATCGCATTATCAAAACCATCACCAACTAATCCTTTAAGTCGAAATTGAAGCTTTTGATCTTTAGAAAGAAGAAAATTTTTATCCTTCGCAAGTTTGCCATTAAGACTTTTTAATGACGAATAATCTTCTTCAAGTTGATTCTTCTTAGTACTCAAGACTATATTCTTATTAATAAGGGAATTCTTCTCAATAACAAAAGAATTTCTTTCAAAGATCGAAGACTTCTTTAATTCCTCAAGTTCACCTTTCAACAAAGAAAGAAGATTTTCTTGATCGCAACATTTATTCTGAAGAGTTTTTAATTCTTGCGAATAAACAATCATTGTATTCAAAAACGAACATTTCTCTTCTGATAAGGTTTTGTTCTCTTCTAATAAGGTTTCTATTCTCAAATTAGCTTTAGTTAAGGAAGAAAAAAGTTGAGATATGTCATCATTCAAAAAATTTCGATCATATATTAGTTGAGTATTCTCTTGAAAAAGAGTGTCAGAGTTTTCAAGAGCACACGAGTAAAGATTAGATAAATGGGAGAATTGGTTTGAGAGGCTTTCATTCTTGGTTCGATATTCTGTTGCATCTGATTCATGGTGAAGTACCAATCTTCTACATTTCGGATGGATTCTATAAAGGGGAATGGGTTTTAATGGATGTTTCAAGCATATGAAGAATATAAGTAAATAAAAGGGAAAATATGAAGATAGTAATCATACCTTTCAATTCATCATTTCTTTTGCGAAGAATCGCATGATCGAGAGAATCATTTTGAAGATGATAATTTTCTTTACGGAGATCCTCTCATTCTCGCTTGAGAAGATTTCAAAGATTGGCGAAGCAATTCAATTTCTTTTTCCAAGGATTGATGTGAAGAAGAAATGTCGGATTGACGAAATTATTTAGAACTTCGCAAAACTCATATTGTGAACGAACATTAGTATACTTCGCAGTATTGGTCAAAACCTCGAGATAACATTCGGAAAGTTGAATAAATTCCATCTCGAATTTCCTGAGGAAGAGGAGAAGAATTTGAAGGAATAAGAGCAAGCTGCAAATTGTTTGGAGAAATAGCACTCAAAGGATTTGGGGACAAGATAGGTTTTTCAAGAGAAGAAGTTGAAGAAATATTTTGCGAGGGTTGTTTTTCAAGAGAAGAAGTTGAAGAAATATTTTGCGAGGGTTGATCTTGAAGAAGTGTTGATAAATTGACACTGATGGGAGATTGAAAGGTAGGTAATGGAGTAGAGGCAGGAGTGTGTGAAGAAGAATTTTCACGAGGAGGAGAGGAAAATTCCTTATCAACTTCAGGAAGGAAATCATCAATCGGAATTAATGGTGAGGGTTTAGTTACTCGAGATCTCTTACCAGGGTTTGGTTTTTCGCCAACTTGCAAATCAAAATGTAGATTAAAAACTGAGGCAACAATATATTGTTCAGGAAAGAAGGCAAAGTATTTTAACTACCTTTTGATTCTGAGATTTTCTTCTTCGTGGATTAGGGCTTGAATTTTTTAGTTGAGGTTTCATCTGAGGAGTTATTTTGTTGAAATAAACCAAAATCAGATAACAAATTATACAAAAATTAAAGAGGAGAACAAATGAAATGCGCGGAGATAGAAGGAAATTACCTTGGAGAACTCATGAAGATATAATAGAAGAAAAAATTGCAGAGAAAACAGTAATGGAGAGTATGAATAGAAGATAAAATTGCAGAAGTAAGAAGAAGAAAAGGAAGAGAATATAAAGGAGTTATATAAGGGAATAACTAGAAAAGGACAGTTACAAAAGATGTGTCCAAATTCTAAAAGACTAAGTAACGGTTATGTTCTCACGATCATTTCTTCTTCGTAGAATTGACATGAGAAGAGGCAAGATGTAGGTACTGAATATCGCAAGATAATAGTTCACGAGTATCGTAATAGATAAAGGAGAAAAGAGTTATAAAATGATACGATGATAGAAGTAGCGCGGAGAAATATGAAGTTTTGCGAGGATGAATTGCGATACTTCACAATTCATATACAACTACATAAGTTTTACTATAAATAGGAGTTCAAATGTAAAATTCGGGAGGTTCTTTTAATGAGTGTAAGAAATTATCTTAGGAAAGAGAATAGAAAAAGTTGTAACTATTCTAGTTCCATTTTGATAATTCTATGTAATCAACTAAGAGAATTAATAAGAAAGTTATCATTCACCATCAAGAACTTCTTGAGTTTTTACTAATTCTATTGAGGGTGTAGTTGTAGATTATTCTGCAACTACAATTGATATGCTCGTTGATGCAACCAGTGGTCATGACATGTTTTCGTTCATGGACGGTTGCAGGGGATACAACCAAATCAAGATGTATGAACATGATGCTAACAAGACTGCATTCCGAACTCCCATTGGAAACTTCCACTACACAGTAATGCCTTTCGTATTGAAGAATGCAGGATCCACGTATCAGCGAGCCATGACTGCAATATTCCATGACATGATGCACAAGCAAGTGGAAGACTACGTCGATAACATGGTGGTAAAATAAAAGACTCGAGCATCCCACCTGGACATTCTAAGATAAGTCTTCGAGAGGTGCAGAGAATACAAACTAAAAATGAATCCTCTGAAGTGTGCTTCCGGCGTTTCTTCTGGAAAGTTTCTTGGATTCTTAGTCACCGCAGAAGGGATCAAGGTCGATCCAGATAAAACGAAAGCTATTACTACCATGTCTCCTCCACGAACTTTGAAGGAACTTCAGAGTTTCATGGGCAAGGTAAACTACATTTGGCGTTTCATCCCTGGACTAGCTCAACTCATTGCTTCATTCACTCCTTTGCTGAAGAAGGGAGCAAGTTTTATGTGGACGACCGTTCGACAAGAGGCGTTCCAAAAAATACAACAAATATTACTATCACCCGCTATCATGAAATCTCCTATGCAAGGACGAACATTAATACTTTACACAGCCTCCAGTGATGTTTCTATTGGATCCATCCTCGCTCAGAAAGATGAAGAAGGCATCGAACGCCCGATATATTACTTCAGTCGTATAATTAGGGATGCCCAACTCCGGTACCCAAAGGATGAGAGAGCATTCCTAGTATTAGTCCACGCAATTCAGATATTCAGGCATTATCTTCTATCAAATAGAGTTATGTTGGTGGATAAAGCTGATCCTATAAAGTTTTTACTGTCGAAGCCTGCTTTGATTGGAAGACCAGCAAAATGGCTACTTTAAATGTCAGAGTTCGACATAGCTTGTGTCCCTCCAAAAGAAATCAAAGGACAAGCAGTTGTAGACTTACTTGTCGCTTTCCCTGGAGAAGATATCACGATGTTGCATGAAGAAGTACCCGGTGAGTTTCCAGAAATCTCAATTATTCAAGAAGAAACATGGCTATTATATTATGATGGATCCACTACTCCGAGCAATGATATTGGTGGAGCGTGCATTGTGCTAGTATCTCCATCCGATGAAATCTTCTCACATTCATTTAAGCTGGATTTCTACTGCACCAATAATTCAGCGGAGTATGAAGACTTTCTCATATGGCTGCTTTAGCCAAGAAAGCAGGAGCAAAACACCTGGAAATCAGAGGAGACTCAAAGTTGCTGGTCAATCAAATGAATGGTGTGTAATCTCTCAAAGAAGTAACACTCGCCCCATTCAGAGATGATGAACAATGATTATTAGATCATTTTTATGATGCAACTATCATCCATACTAGATGCACCAATAATAGACATTCTGATTGTCTAACGACTTTAGTATCCAAACTACAGTTTGTAGGGTCAAAGAAATCCATCACGGTACAGATACGTTCTGTATCATCTACCTGGCTTACTCAAGTTGAAGATGCCTAAACGAACGACTGGCGATCACCCATTATTCATGAGTTGAGCAGTTCTCTTACAGACGGGAAAATCAGTCTCAATGAATTGAAGAACTTTTTTCTACTGCATGGAGCATTATATTATCGCAATCCAGTTGGATCCTTATCACGATTCCTTGGAGATGAAGAAGCAATCGAGCAACTCAAGCGCATACTTGAAGAAGTATGTGGGAAATCCTTGGTGATCACACTTTACAGAAGGCTTCAAAGACTCGGGTACTATTGGACCTCCATGGAGACTCAATCGAGAAATTTACAAGGGTCCTGTCCCTATTGTCAGACACCACCTCATCACTTGGAGGTTCTAACAATTCACCACACTGGGGACTGGAGAGAACCTTACATAAAATATCTTCGTGACAACGATCTTCCGTCAGAGAAGAAAAATGGGGTCAAACTCATCCAGAGATAAAAACATTTTGTCTACTTGGAAGGGATTTTGTATCGCAAAATCTTCGGTGGGAATCTACTAAGGTGCTTGGCTGAACATGAAATTCCTACAATCTTGAAAGAAATGCATGAAGGTGAACATCAAGGGAAGAAGAAATTGATTCTCCAAATCCATGAGAAATATTATTGGCAAACCATGGAAGATGGCGCGGTTGCCTATGTTCAGAGATGTCATAAATTCCAAGTTCATGGTAACCTCATTCACACTCCTTGTCTCCCATTACATTCTGTGAGAAGTCCATGGACCTTTTACAGCTGAGGACCGGATATCATCGAAAAGATCAATCCAGCATCTTTGAAGCAACATGAATACATCATCACATCAACAGAGTACTTCACCAAATGGTTTGAAGCTATTCCTCTTCGAAGCACCACCGGAGTCATGATTTCAGCTTTCATCAAAGAATACATCATATGAAGATTCGACGTTCCTAAACATATCATCACCGATAATGGAACTCCTTTTGCCAAAAAACATGTTGCATAATTGCTCGAAGAATACAGAATCAAACATATTTTATCCACACCATACTATCCCCAAGGAAACGGATAAGTGGAGAGTACCAACAAAACCCTGATCTGGATTCTCAGCCGAAAAGTTCATGAAAATCCACGAACCTAGCATGAGGAATTTCCCATGGCTTTATGGGCCTACCAAACCGCACCAAGAAGCTCAATCGGGACTTCACCATACTCTCTCATTTATGGCGCTAATGCCATTCTCCCAGTCGAAATCAAGGTTCCCTCTGCAAGAATCGCATCATCCAGTGGAGTACAATGGGATGAAGCCGAAATTTCCAACTCAAGAATTGCTGAATTGGATATGCTCGACTCAAGAAGAGCCAAGATGGAAAAATGTGTAGAAACCTACAAACAAAGGGTTTCCAAGGCCTACAACAAACTGGTAAGACCTCGAACATTTCAAGTAGGATATTTGGTTTTGAAAACAACAAAGAATATTCAACAAGAAATGTCCGCTCCCAAGTTCTCTCCGAAATGGAAAGGACCTTATATGATCGTCAAGGTCGTGTCCAGCGGATATTACAAAATCTTAGTTGTTAATGGAGGAGTGGAGGGAAACATCATCAATGGAAAGTGGCTCAAGGCGTACTACGCCTAAATGATCAGCAAGCAATCACCTGTTAATTTTCAAGATGTAGTTTTATTCCTTCAAAGAGTATGCATCATGCTCATTCAGTAAAAATTTGAAATTTTCATGAATCTCCCTAAAAATTCCTTCAATCATGTGTTTTATAAAACAAGTTTCGATCTCACACACAAAAAAAAATCTCTCTCAAATGTTCACTCAGAGCAAACCATCCAACAGAGGATAATCTCTATAGAAAACTCTGTCAATCTTCTTCTGGAAATTTTTGGTTTTCATTATCAAGTCCTGGACCACCTTCTCAACTCTTGATGACTCCAATTCAAGTATCTTCTCCTCCTCCAATATGGCAGTGGTCGCAGAAATCGCATCAACAGCAGCCGTCGCCTTGTGAACTTTGATTATCTCGAGCCAATGACGAAGCCAGCCTATGTTGAACTGCATAGTTTCACAATTGGAAATCATCTCATCCCATTTGTGCAGTTTATGATTCTTGACATCTTGCAGATGCATCTGTTTCATCTCTTCAATGATCGGTAACAACCCTGCAACTGTAGTCATGAGGGTTGGTATAAAACCTTTTCATACTTCGGTCGTAGCGATATACCCGTACCTTATCCAAATTTTGGTGTACCGGAGCGCGTGACACTTGGGAATGGTGAATCCACCAACCACTTCATTATTTAGAAAATTATTGATCATGGGAGCCTCAAATGGGAGTCCCGTTGTTGGATACTCTTGGTTGCACAAAGCTGGTCCCACACGTTTTCATAATTCTGACCTAATTTGCTCAATTTCTCACATTGGGCCCAGACTCTCTTCAATCAACCTGGGGATTGCTCAAACGACCAACAGCCGGTCTCGTGACTACCAAGATCCGGTCATATGATCTCTTGGTCGGTCCCCATCTTTCATACCTAGGTTTTATCACCTAATGTTGAACCCATCAATATTTCAATAAATGATGAACCAGCACTTAATCATCATTCTTTCACCAACCCTCCAACTGAGAACCTGGTGTATGCTCACTCGAGCACTGGGAACCACATGGACGCCCATCATCCCATGTGGTTGGTCCCTCTATCACTCATGACCTATTTTCAGCGATTCATCAACCATGATCTGAAATTAGGGTTTCGAATAAATATTCTACGAATCATTATTTTGGGCAAGATTCAAACACTAATGAATTTATATTGATTCAGCAACCAACATCTGAATTAATCATATAATATTTGGTAATTTACTAATATTTTAATATTTTATTGGGTCACGTCACCAACAAATATTCCGTCGAATTGAGCAATACTTGCTCAGTTGCTCGAATAATCCACGTATATTCAGTAATGAGTAACTCATCAACATTCAACAACTCGTCGAATTTACAATATTTGCTCATACGAGCATCATTAACATTCATGAATCGCTGAGCATTTGTAAAACATGCTCGATTCAACAAAACCTAGGTTCATTGTCTAATCAGTCAACAACTTACAAATCAAATACACGTATGTCATGTAGACTCCACAATTCATGAGATATCAATCACATCAAATTATGGGATAAAAACTAGGGTTTTGGTCTGGCGTCCTACAACATGTGGATTCATCCACGACGAGAAATGTGCGTAAGTTGTGTAAACGGTTGAAGGAGTTAGCAAAGTAGTGGGTACACGATCTGTCAAGTCTCCACACGACATGGAACAGACTTTACCACGATCTTCCAGTTTCCCACTCTTCAAATCATGAAACCGTCACACTTACATGGATCAAGGTGTTCACAACTCTGACAATATAAATAAGTCTCTGAATCCATGATTGAAAAAATAACGAATAATCACTAGATATCAACAATTATCCAAAATTTCTCGAGTAACTACTCTTAAGAATTCATCAATCTATCAGAACTTATTTGAACTCAACAGTTCACCAATTATTGCAGAAACCATCAACACTTCCACAATCATTGATCATCATTGATCCCACACAATTCTCAGCTTCCCTCCTACAAATCAACCCATCTCCCTCTTTGCGGCCGAATTGACTCTGGAACGACCATTGACTAGGTTTAGGCCGGAGTCCTACAAATTGATCTCTCGAATCTAAGCACTCCCTTTGCAGTGCATCTCTATGAGGTTAAGCAGTTTGATCGGTCGAGGAGTCTCGACAACACGCTCGACTATTCACTTTCCTAAAAAACCAGCAAACTGTTTTTCCCCATCTACAACTACCTCCTTGTAAAATCAACCTCCTTAAGCTTCAAAATAGTCTGTCTCAAGTCATCCCCCATGGTATCAGGAAAATATGAAACATCATCATCTAGAAAGTCTTCCACTTCTACAATCGGAGTTATTGGAGAGATCATTAATAAAACCCTACTAACCTAATCCATTAATCTACCATTTGGATGCCAAAGGTCAGTTTAGAACTTGGTTTTCTCACTATTTTCAATAACATGCATAAAAATTAAGATCCCTAGCCACTTCCCTCTGTTCCAAAATCCTCCTCCAGCACCATGGGGCATTACGGGGAACATTAAGAGTTTAAAAATATTTGTTCTTTATGACATTTCTATGTATCCAATCTGTCCAAATTAATAGTAGTCTTTCCACTAACCAAATCCCACATATGTTTTAAATTGGCAAAAACATTTGTGAACTCGACATCCCTAACTCCCTTCAGCATAAGATCTACAAACCACATTCCAACTAATGGGGTGATGGGGTGATGGTTCCTTCCCATTTCAGCACCAACCCAGAGAAATTTCTTAAAAACTAAATTCAGCTCCTTTATTGCTCTCTTGGGTAAGATAAAAAAAGACATACCACCCGATAGCACCTTAATCAGAGAAATCTACCAGCATATGATAATTTCTTTGACTTCCAGGACTTTTTAGAGATCTTAAAAATCAAAGGAAAGCAATCTGATAAGATAATATAGATGAAAAGAGTAGGAGACCAAGATATTTTGTCGGTAACTCACCCATACTAAAATCATTGTGTATTACTGTGAGGCTGCGTAATGTGACTTATGTTGAGCACTAAACAACCAAAGTTGATTATTTTTATGATTAGCTTAGTTGTTGTTCTGTAAGGTACTTTATGTCGAGCATATTGAACTAAATCAATCATATTGTTTGGCTATTTAGTTATGACTCCGTAAGTTTTCTTATGTTTGAGCATTTTTTTTGACTGGGTTGATTGTTGAAAAAGCGGGGGTCTAACAACCACACCCAATATTTCGATTAGCAATCTGTATGGACAACTCCGAGTTACTTTCTAGAGAATCAAATAGACAGTCAGACTCAATCAATAGAAAATATCTTAAGGAGTTATTATCTCAATCTCTCAATTTGATCTATACTCAAGCAAATAGAAATATGCGAGTCTTTATCAAAGAGGGATAACTTGGATGGTACCAAAGACCAATATCCAAGTGTCAATCAATTTAAATCAACAACCAATATGGTCGGATATTCTAATTGATTGAACAATGCATAACCTGTATTATTTCAATTATATAACAAAATATAATGCGGAAAAGGAATAACACAGACACCAGAATTTTGTTAACGAGGAAACAACAAATGCATAAAAACCCCGGGACCTAGTCCAGATTAAACATACATTGTATTAAGCCGCTACAGACACTAGCCTACTTCAATCTAACTTCGGTTTGGACTGTAGTTGAACCCCAACCAATCTCACACTGATCCAAGGTACAGTTATGCTCTTACGCCTTTGATACCAGCAGGATACTGCGCACTTGATTCCCTTAGCTTATCTCACCCATAACCAAGAGCTGCCATATCTTCCACCCAGATTCAACGACAACAACCGCTACTCGTTCTTCATTCTGTTCTTTGATTTCCTCTCTCGACAATAATGGCAGCAGCTGCGCTGCTTTCTTTTCTCACTTTCAGGCAAATGGAAATGGGAATGATTGATAAATAAATTCTCGATCTAGGGTTATAGAAGTATGTTATAAGCGATAACCAGTCACCATGATAAGGGCTACCCAGCTAGCATCCCCCTAACCTTTGCGGGCTGTCTTTTAATACTTCTCGAAAAGAGGGTTTCCCTTTAACCTTGGGTCGGCTCCATTTATCACTCACCTGTAAAATGATCTTTTTGTACTTCCAGCTCAAGGAATGACTTTGTGCAAATTAGGTCATGAACTCTAACACCAGTCTTCATAGAATCAGTAGAGTTCTCGTCAACACGGTTGCTGCTACCATCAACCACAATCACGGACTTCCAGTTCTTCCTCATTCTAGCATGGACAACAACACGAACATCAACCTGCGGAGGAACGAAATAGTATTTAATTTTATTGGCCTTTGAGCATGGAAAAACTTCAATTGAGAAGTTATGGAATTACTTAAAGATGTTCCAGCATCAGCATGAACCCACCTGTACCGGGAAGGAGCTTTGACAGTTCGTTTGGGTCTCAAGCTACAGGAGGAATGCTGATTCTTATGATTATCCTGCAACAAAAAATTTCTTCTGATCAATCACCCTGATCGAACAAAGATAAGAAAGATATGTAACTTACCGAGATGGATACTGCCACAACATGTTTTGCACGAGATTCACTTCTGGAAGAAACACCGCTTCTGGACATGGTAACAAGAGGTGGGATTATGATCAAAATTTCTTCTAATAATACACAAAGGCAGCAGATGGTCGACTGTTTAAATAAAACCCTAAAAGCACTACATAACGAATAAACAAGTCTGTTGCGATTTCTACGGAAACCCTAAATCTCGAATAAGATGCATGACAAATGGAAGAAGCGTAACAATACTGGGGACTGATAGTTCGGGAGTAGTCAATGTTATGACTACGGATTGATCATCTGGCAGGCCACGTGTTTCCTAGATAGTTCATGTGATTGCATTCCGAGGGTAATTATTGTCTACATGGACATTGGTCCATCAACTGGAGATATGAGGAAGATTCAGGAAAGAGATACTACCAGGAATTACGGTTCAAAAAATAATAGTCTCTAAATAAATATCTTTACGTCCAAGATATTCAAATATCCAGAAAGTATCTACTTCAATGGAAAATAAATAATCTCGGAGAGATTCATGAGCAAAATTAATCGTCTGGTTCGTCGGAGTCGTCATATTCGTCGGAGTCATCATATTCGTTAGAGTAATCAGATTTATCATCATCGTCCTTTGCAGAGTCCTCTTCAAATTCTTCATCAGAATTACTATCAGGGTCATTGACGAAGTCTGGATGAATATCAAGATCGCTGGAATCCCAGTATTCCTCCTTTTCACGCTCATATTCAAGGTAATCTTTGACAGATTTATCAATCTCTCGGGTATGCCGATCAGGATTAATCTTGAGATCTCGTGGTACCCACACAGGTTCATCTTCCAAAGCATCAGAATAAGAGGGTACACCGTCAGCTCGAGATCGAAGTTTCTTCTCAGCTGCTAAGATTTTGCGCCGAATTCGGTCCCTTCTTCACCGATGATCATCCATCCTATCATCCTTGGCTTTTCTCTTCATGAGCTCAGCATAAGTAACTCTACGGTTATTGAGAGGTGTGCCAGGCTCTAGTTTCTCAGTACGATTCATCTTAGCTCGCGATTTGGCTGCGAAAACTTTGGAATCCTCTTCAGAAGAGCTGGAAGAATAGCCATAATCGTAATCACTGCTACTGCTACTGGAAGTCACCATTGTCTGGAACTAGAAGCATGGGATTACAGATATGTTAACTCCAAATTCACGGCAAAAACGGTAATTCTAAACTCTTACCTATTTACGATTTCACGAACTTAGTGATAACAACGTAAAACCTCAAAAACTTGTTTGTTCTTTCAAACATGCAAAGCCGAGCAAAAAACTTATTATTTAAAGTCGACATTGACTTTTCACGAAACTATGGATAATTCACATAACCTTCCATGTGAATATTCGCTGATTTTTACGTGTACCTACACTATAAAATCGCCAAACTCATACATACACTACGAATCCATCAACTCATAGAGATACTGTTTGCTATCAACAATTTTTCATAAATCAAAGCTTGATTTTTCTTTATTAAAAACGTGAATAAGTCACGTATTTTTCAAAAAAAAAAAAAAACTCATGCGCGCATTAAAAGATATTTTTTTTTACGTGGGTTAATATTCTTGCTCAATTAAGCATTCGTATAAGGAATGAGGGTATTTTCTATTTTGCAAAGGTCTACATATTCTATATAAATAAAAATGAAGGTTCATAAATAATTTTTTATCATGAACTCCAGGTCTTTTCAAAATTTCCTTTAACCTTAAGGGTTATTAGTTATTACTTTTATTACAAACAATCCTACGTTCTTAAAAGTATTTGTAAAGTCCATGATTTGAAAACAAACTTGGTGTTAGAGCATTGCTCGGTCGAACTCGCATGCATTGCTATCTCAAGCATGTTTGTCAATGTTAGTGATCAAAACTATAAAGTCTTGATTTCTAGTCTACTATAGCTAAGGTCTCGGACTAGGATAGAAAGTGTAGTTGTGCTCAAGAACTCCATGGCAATCATCATACAAGGTGAAGGACTACTAAAGGAACTAGTGGATCTTCATCGACTAAAAGGTATGTGGAGACTTGAACTTATCTATCACTCAAAAGTCTATCTACTATATCTCCTATCTTGAGAAAAAAGTTGTATTTCTATGTAGACTAAGATTATACACATGTGGATATTTCGAGCTGAGTATATCTCGCTTATCTATT
The DNA here is from genome assembly GCA_023529315.1 of Papaver bracteatum. NCBI lineage: Eukaryota > Viridiplantae > Streptophyta > Magnoliopsida > Ranunculales > Papaveraceae > Papaver > Papaver bracteatum. Next base: position 142,850 of record JAJJWX010001283.1, read on the forward strand.
TCTCGAAATATATATTGGTAAAGCTTTCGCTTTATCCATGTTCATCTTTACCTAGTGACGAAAGTCATGTTATGTTTCAATCATTTTGGAAATCGCTCTGACGAAAAATAGTTTGTGAATAACAACTATATAATGCCCTCTGAGAATGTTTCAATGATTGAAATGAGAGTTTAGACAATATAACCATTGGAGGATATAAGCATTGTTGTGGTAACACATATATGTATAAGTTCTTATTGTTTGAACCGAAGTTTGCGAACTTTGTTGATCAAGTGAAACCGAAGTAGTGCGTGAGCTCAGTCCACGAACTCAGCATACAAACTCAGTCCGCGAACCCAGTCGATGAACTGGCATAGTTCTCGAATACGAGAATTTCTGTTGGAGTTTGTGAACTCCGTACGGGAACTTAAGTACACAAACCCAGTCCGTGAACTTCAGTAGGTTATGTATAAAAATGATATTTATGAACTTATCTTAATAAACTAAGGAATGCTATTGCAAACCGTGGATTTATAGTTCATGAATCGATTTGAGTGAATCACATCGTTTTTGCTTCGATTGTGTCTTGTGTAGTATATAAAGATCCAATCAATTGAACAACTCTCTAACTAGTTCATTTGAGTCATTTGGACTTGTTATGGTGAAGAAAAATATGTTTTATATGAAAGTTATCATATGGCTAACCATTTGGTTAACTATTGTTGAAACAACTAATGTACAAGTTTGGGTACGGTTTTCACAATCCTACAAACGTGCATTTCATGTGTGTGTAACAAGCTATGTTTTCGATCTAACGGTTGATAAATATTAGCTTGAATCTAATCAGGTTTTCATCTAACGGTGAATATTGAATGCTTTGTTACTAAGATAATATTGATTGCAAACCCTGATTTGAAGAATATATAAGGGATAACTCTAGCAAATGGGAAATATAATCCCCACACATTCTGTGTGATACTAGTTTGCTAAGATGGAGTCGATTCTCCTTTAACCTTTGGTTTTCTTATTCTGAAACCAGGTTAACGACTTAAAGACTTCATTGGGATTGTGAAGCCAGACCGATACTACTTTTCTTGTAGTTGTGTGATATGATCTTGCATCTTCTATCATACGAGTACAATAGTAATAATTGGCTTGAGATTTATATCTCCAATAGGCAAGATATAAAAGTATTCACAAACACTTCGTCTCATCGTTTGTGATTCCTCAATAATCTTCTCTGCTGCGTCGATTAAGTTTATTGTGAGGTGATTGATAAAACTGAGCTGTTCTTCGGAAATATAAGTCTGGTTTTATCAATTGGTTCCTGTTCACCTTGATTTATCATAATACGGAACAAAACTCATTGTTTTATTCGTGGGAGATGAATTTATGTAGACTTTTCTGTGTGATACTGATTTGTTTATTAAAGTCTTCGAATTTGGGTCGTAGCAACTCTTGGTTATGGGTGAGATCATCTAAGGGAATCAAGTGCGCAGTATTTTGCTGGGATCAGAGGCATAGGAGCATAACTATACCTTGGATCAGTGTGAGATTGGTTGGGGTTCAACTGTCCAGACCGAAGTTAGCTTGGAGTAGGCTAGTGTATGTAACGGCTTAATACAATGTATGTTTAATCTTGACTAGGTCCCAGGGTTTTTCTGCATTTGCTGTTTCCTCATTAACAAAATTATGGTGTCTGTGTTATTCCTTTTCTGCATTATATTTTGTTATATAATTGAAATAATACAGGTTATGCGTTGTTCAATCAATTAGAATATCCGACCATATTGGTTGTTGATTTAAATTGATTGACACTTGGATATTGGTCTTTGGTACCATCCAAGTTATCCCTCTTTGATAAAGACTCGCAGATTTCTATTTGCTTGAGTATAGATCAAATTGAGAGATTGAGATAATAACTCCTTGAGATATTTTCTATTGATTGAGTCTGACTGTCTAGTTGATTCTCTAGAAAATAACTCGGAGTTGTCCATACAAATTGATAATCGAAATATTGGGTATGGTTGTTAGACCCCCGCTTTTTCACTTGGGTTTTCATGAAACCTAATAAACAAAATTTTACTACTGCAACTAGACCATGTATATGCAACATTTTATATATCTACTATTCCATATTAGGGATTTTGCTCGTTTCTTAAACTAACGAACGAACTGACACACATATACATTTTCTAAAATTCTTTATAAATCCTACGCATGCATGCAACCATGGGATTTCCTTGTTTTATGAGCAACTCATGAATCATGAAACATACAGCAAAAAAAGAAATTTTTTTTTTACTCGGTCGGCGGTGAGTTAACGGTCGTCGGCGGCGGAAATTTCAGCAGCTCCTTTGCTTCCCGCAGACATGAAGGAGGTGAAGAGAGGGTGGTCGGTCAGCTTAAAATAAAAAATAAAAACTAGGGTTACTGCCTTTTATACCAATTTTATTTCCAAAACCTAATACACAAAGGTTTCCTTTTTGGGCTCGGGCCCGTAAATCCTAAACTGACCAAAACTGAGCCTCCGAGGGTCCGAATCAGCAGCACCTCACTTCTCTGTGCTCACAAAATAACGCTTTATCATGCTATTAGGATCCCCACTCAAATATTTGCCCGTACGTGACACCATTACAGCAAACCGAGGATTCTGAACATACCTTTGTAGATTGAGTTCAACCACCAATCTCATCGACTGAAAATCACCATCTAATACATTAATGAGAAAGATGACTGCTCCCCACTAAGCATGGGACCTAATTTTGATGGTGGATTTTTAACAAAGGGCAAAATCGTAAAATCATGAGGAATGTTTTGACATGGCTTTCAGGCATGCATCGATTCATATTTTACGAATCCATGATGAATATGTTTTCGAAAAGCCCCCCTAGCTGAGCAATTCGATCCCTGGCATTTCATCATGACCTCTATGAATAATAACATAATTGGGCGGTTCTCCGTAGATTGGGAACTTAATTCCTTCAGTATATCGGTGACACTCACTGTTCCCTGACTACAGGAGAGAGACCCACCTCCACATAGAAGAATAGTTGGGCGGCGGACGCCTTCAGGACGTCGGTGACACTCACCGTTCCCTAACTATGTGGATAGACCGTGCATAGATTCAGGCGGTTCTCCACAGATTGAGAGCAGTAACGCCTTCAGGTCGTAAATAACCCCCGGGACTCCCTGACTATGCACCATTCAGAATGGATGTGACGCTTTAAATGGCTAATATCTTTTCTGTATTAGATTAATTTTGCCGTGACATTCACCGTTGAATTCCCATAATGATCTATTATTGCTCCTATTCCATGGTCGAATCCACGGCCTGATCCCATGGAATGGCAATAACAATTGCTCATATTCCATGGTCGAATCCACGACCTGATCCCATGGAATGGCAATAACAATTTCCCCTATTCCATGGTCGAATCCACGGCCTAGTCCCATGGAATGGAAATAACAATTGCTCATATTCCATGGTCGAATCCACGGCCTGATCTCATGGAATGGCGATAACAATTGCTCCGATTCCATGATCGAATCTATGACCTGATCTCACGGAATGGCAATAAAATACCATGTTATCTCATATTAAGTATTAAAATACTCTTATTTTAATATTTGCAAAATATTGATCAATTGAGCATACATGCTCATTCCAACAAAATCAAGAATTTTTAGTCAAGATGAAACTCTTCTGAAAATTCACAATGTCGCTCGAACGCACATCAGAAAATACTGAAACTCTCAGTACGCAGACACGGAAACAAGTGCATTCCTTCATGACCGACCAGAGTCATTCCTAGGGCTTGCACAAAGCCGATCCCACACGTTTTCATAATTCTGACCTAATTTGCTCAATTGCTCATATTGGGCCCAGACTCTCTTCAATCAACCTGGGGATTGCTCAAACAACCAACAGCCGGTCTTATGACTACCAAGAGCCGGTCCTATGATCTCTTGGTCGGTCCCCATCTTTCATACCTAGGTTTTATCACCTAATGCTGAACCCAGAAATATTTAAATAAATGATGAAGCCGGCACTTAATCATCATTCTTTCACCCACCCTCCAACTGAGAACCTGGTGTATGCTCACTCGATCACTGGGCACCACATGGACGCCCATAATCCCATGTGGTCGGTCCCTCTATCACTCATGACCTATTTTTAGTGATTCATCAATAATGATATGAAATTAGGGTTTCGAATAAATGTTCTACGAATCATTATTCTGAGCAAGATTCAAACACTAATGAATTTATATTGATTCAACAACCAGCATCTGAATTAATCATATAATATTTGGTAATCTACCAATATTTTAATATTTTGTTGGGTCACATCACCAACAAATATTTTGTCGAATTGAGCAATACTTTCTCAGTTGCTCGAATATTCATCCAAACTATCAATATTCAGTAATTTATCAGTATTTCGTCGAATCGAGCAATACTTTCTCAGTTGCTCGAATAATCCACGTATATTCAGTAATGAGTAACTCATCAATATTCAACAACTCGTCGAATTTACAATATTTTCTCAGACGAGCATCATTAATATTCATGAATCGCAGAGCATTTGTCAAACATGCTTGATTCAACAAAACCTAGGCTCATTGTCTAATCAGCCAACAACTTACAAACCAAATACACGTATGTCATGCAAACTCCACGATTCTTCAGACATCAATCACGTTAAATTGGGGGATAACAACTAGGTTTTTGGTCTGGCGGCCTACATCACGTGGATTCATCCACGATGAGAAATGTACGTAAGTTGTGTAAACGGTTGAAGGAATTAGCAAAGTAGTGGGTACATGATCTGTCAAGTATCCACACGACATGGAACTGACTTTACCACGATCTTCCACTTGCCCGGTATTCCACTCATGAAACCGTCACACTTACATGGATCAAGATGTTCACAACTCTGAAAATATAAATAAGTCTCTAAATCTATGATTGAAAAAACAACGAATGATCACTAGATATCAGCAATCATCCAGGATTTCTCGAGTAACTACTCTCAAGAATTCATCAATCCATCAGAACTTATTTGAAATCAACAGTTCACCAATTATTGCAAAAACCTTCAACACATCCACAATCCTTGATCATCATTGATCCCACACAATTCTCAGCTTCCCTCATACAGATCAACCAATCTCCCTCTTTGCGGCCGAATTGACTCTGGAACGGCCATTGACTTGGTTTGGGCCGGAGTCCTACAGATTTATCTCTCAAATCTAAGCACTCCTTTTGCAGTGCATCTGTGTGAGGTTAAGCAGTTTGCTCGGTTGAGGAGTATCTACAACACGCTCGACTCTTCACTTTCCTAATAAACCAGCGAACCGTTTTTCCCCATCTACAACTACCTCCTTGTAAAATCAACCTCCTTAAGATTCAAAATATCCTGTCTTAAGTCATCCCCTATGGTATTAGGAAAATATGAAACATCATCATCTAGAAAGTCTTCCACTTCTACAATCGCAGTTATTGGAGAGATCATTAATAAAACCCTACTAACCTAGTCCATTAATCTACCATTAGGATGCCAAAGGTCAGTTTAGAACTTGGTTTTCTCACCATTTTCAATAACATGCATAAAAATTAAGATCCCTAGCCACTTCCCACTTCTCCAAAATCCTCCTCCAGCACCATGGGGCATTATGGGGAACATTAAGAGTTTAAAAATATTTGTTCTTTATGACATTTCTATGTATCCAATATGTCCAAATTAATAGTAGTATTTCCACTAACCAAATCCCACATATGTTTTAAATTGGAAATAATATTTATGAACTCGACATCCCTGACTCCCTTCAGCATAAGATCTACAAACCACATTCCAACTAATGGGGTGATGGGGTGATGGTTCCTTCCCATTTCAGCACCAACCCAAAGAAATTTCTTAAAAACTAAATTCAACTCCTTTATTTCTCTCTTGGGTAAGATAAAACAAGACATACCACCCGATAGCACCTTAATCAGAGTAATCTACCAGCATAGGACAATTTCTTTGATTTCCAAGACTTTTTTAAAGATCTTAGAAATCAAAGGAAAGCAATATGATAAGATAATATATATGAAAAGAGTGGGAGACCAAGATATTTTATCGAAACTCACCCATACTAAAATCCTTGTGTATTTCTGTGAGGCTCCGTATTGTGTCTTATGTTGAGCACTAAACAACCAAAGTTGATTATTTTTATGATTAGCTTAGTTGTTGTTCTGTAAGGTACTTTATGTCGGGCATATTGAACTAAATCAATCATATTGTTTGGTTATTTAGTTATGACTCCGTAAGTTTTCTTATGGTTGAGCGTTTTTTTGACTGGGTTGATTGTTGAAAAAGTGGGGGTCTAACAACCACACCCAATATTTCGATTAGCAATCTGTATGGACAAATCCGAGTTACTTTCTAGAGAATCAACAAGACAGTCAGACTCAATCAATAGAAAATATTTGAAGGAGTTATTATCTCAATCTCTCAATTTGATCTATACTCAAGCAAATAGAAATCTTCGAGTCTTTATCAAAGAGGGATAACTTGGATGGTACCAAAGACCAATATCCAAGTGTCAATCAATTTAAATCAACAACCAATATGGTCGGATATTCTAATTGATTGAACAATGCACAACCTGTATTATTTCAATTATATAACAAAATATAATGCGGAAAAGAAATAACACAGACATCAGAATTTTGTTAACGAGGAAACCGCAAATGCAGAAAAACCCCGGGACCTAGTCCAGATTAAACATACACCGTATTAAGCCTCTACAGACACTAGCCTACTTCAAGATAACTTCGGTTTGGAATGTAGTTGAACCCCAACCAATCTCACACTGATCCAAGGTACAGTTATGCTCCTACGCCTCTGATCCTAGCAGGATACTGCGCACTTGATTCCCTTAGCTGATCTCACCTATAACCAAGAGTTCAAAGTCGAAGACTTTAATAAACAAATTTGTATCACACAGAAAAGTATACAAGGATAGATAAAGTCTCAAGTCGATTCATTCTTTTATCAATATATGCATATCAACTCATGAACGACTTTACTTTTGACAAGATATGGGACAATCAAGTTCACGGACGCAAACGCACATATCCCATAACATTATTGCAATATATGAAACCATAAAGATTAATACTGTAAAAATCATCTTCCAAACAATTATTAGAATTTAAACAAATAAACCTAAAAACATGAAGATGAAAACGTTGGACATAGCTATGTGTAATCACAATAATGGCTATTCCAAACTCTAGTTATTCTTCTAAGTAAAAACAAGAAAAATATAAGATTTACTAGGCAAACAAAATCAAGCAGACTAAACTGAAAACACTTCAATGCCAAAACCGAACACAAAATGAAGTCATATAGACTGTTCAGGATCCTCATGAGTCTTGAGATCGTTGAATCTTGTGATCGACAACATCTACTGCAACTTTAGAAAAAATGTCTTCGTTTAGAAGGACTTTGACTTGTGTTTTCTAGAGATCAAGGTCAGATGTAACCTTTTCCAACTCAGTGTTTAACACGTCAAGACTTTTCAAAGTACCATCAAGTTGCAATTTTTCTTCCTTGTAATATTTAAGAAAGTCATGAACCACTTCAGCTGAGATCATATCCCCATTCTCAATATCCTCATGTGAGTAAGCATAGTAACATGAGGCATTGGGATGATCATCTTGAACAAGGGTTCTCTTATTCTTTCCTTTGGACTCAAAACCAATACCTTTAGCAAGAAAACCTCTAGAAAAACCACATGCTCGTGAAGAGAAAGACATTTCTTGATAACACAAAATAACCTAGAGTACGTAAACGTGACCCAGAGGTTTGGTATTTAAAGGTTTCTTAGGGAGGAAGATTTTCTAGGGTTTTCAAACTGTTGACTCGAGATGGTAACTTATGTACATATTCGAATACAGTACACCCCTCAAGGAATAAGACAAAACAAAAGAAAAAGAAAAAGAAAAAGAAAAAGAAAAAGAAAAAGAAAAAATTCTTAGGCAAACTTGTCTGTAGTAAAAAGTGTAGCTATGGACGATAAGAAAAATAGCTTAACTAAACAAAAATAATTTTTCCATTAGTATACCTGATTAACTAACACATCTTACTCAACAAGATTTATATGAGTAAGTTCTTTAACCCTTGTGATTAATTAGCACAAGTATGAGATCTAAGCTCATTAAAAGAATTATGTTTACGATCAAGTCTCTTTTTCTTTCTTAATTTAGAGAGGGATCCCTTTTGATTGGAGAAATTATCATAAAACTTACTGTCATCAAAATACGAGACATGGTTTGAATTCTTACCAGAAGAGTCTTGACTTGAGGAGGATGACAACCAGTTGACAATTTCTTTGTACCCTTGAATTATCTCTATCAGGTTATTTCTCATATCATCAATTTTTCTTCTTTCTCCTGGAATTTCTTTCATATCAAGGGAAACGTTGTTTTCATAGAAAACGACTTGATCTTTCCTTAGACGATTCTTATTAAGACTTCTATTCTGCTTTTGAGCATTTGAGGAACTCATTGAACTGTCCTTCCTGGTACACAGGGTAAGTACGAAAACCAATGGGTTTCGACATACGAATGTCAGTTACATCCTTGAGAATTAAGTCTAAGGTGTGTTGAAGTTGAACATGAGAATTTTTATTCAACCTAGAGTTTCCTTTTTTTTATAACAGAACCTTTTGCCTCACAAAAGAGACATAATTTCTGATCACACTGGTGATTAGGCAGTTTAGTCTTAACATTCTCATCAGGAGATTTCTTCCTTCCGTGTGGTGTGGAATTTCCTTGATTAGAGGAGACTAACATATCTTTCTTGACTGTAAGGGGCTCCGATTTTACTTCTGGGACTGGAGCATTTTCAGTTGTAGCAGAAGTAGTTGGTATATTAGACTGCTTAGAGCATCCTTGAATAGAGAGATTACTCAAACGATGTTCTATTTCCAACACATCCTTTTTAAGGCTTGCCTCAAGAGTCATACATGAAGAATGATCTTCAGTATTTTCTTTAAATTTGCAGTCTCTTATTACACCAAGAAGAACATTGACATGTTGTTTTAACCGATTGAATCTATCATCTTGGATTCTAACGAGATTTAGAATCAAATCACTTTCTTCAGCTATTTCCCATTTATTTTGAGCAATAGACTCTTTTGAAGGTAATCGGGAAAACTCATGTCATAACCTGTCTGTCTGGTTTGAACAAAAGGTTCGTCTATGTTCGAGATTGAAAAATATTTCTCTTTAATAGAAATAGACGAGACAGAGTTTTTATTTCTGGTGACGCATTTATCAAAGATACAACTCTTGTCCATAAAGTCAGATCAATACAAACACATACTTGTAAGGTCTTGAACGTGTTTGCATGCTCTGATACCAATTGAAAAAATGAGAGTCTAACAACCACACCCAATATTTCGATTAGAAATCTGTATGGACAAACTAAAATATACTTTCTAGAGAATTAACTAGACAATCAGACTCAATCTAAATAAAAGTACATCAAAGAGTTTATATCTCTATCTCTCGATTTAAATCTTACTCAAGCAAACATCGAGTCTCAATTTAAATACAAGAGAGATAAACTTGGATGGAACCAAAGACCAATATCCAAGTGTCAATCAATTTAAATCAACAACCAAAAGGTCGGATATTCTAATTGATTGAACAACGCACAACCTGTATTATTTCAATTATATAACAAATATAACGCGGAAAATAAATAACACATACACCATAATTTTGTTAACGAGGAAACTGCAAATGCAGAAAACCCCCGGGACCTAGTCTAGTTTAAACATACACTATATTGAGTCACTACAGACACTAGCCTACTCCAAACTAACTTCGGCCTGGACTGTAGTTGAACCACAATCAATCTCACACTGATCCACGGTAAAGTTATGCTCCTACGTCTCTGATCCCAGCAGGATACTACGTACTTGATTCCTTTAGCTGATCTCACCCACAACTAAGAGTTGCTACGACCCAAATTCGAAGACTTTAATAAACAAATCTGTATCACCCAGAAAAGTCTACGGTAATAGATGAATCCGTCTCCCACGAATATACCTACGAGTTTTTGTTCCGTATTTTGATAAATCAAGGTGAACATGAACCAATTGATAAACCAGACTTATATTCCAGAAGAACAGCTCATTATTATCAATCACCTCACAATAATCTTAATCGACGCAGCGAAACAATATATTGTGGAATCACAAATAATGAGACAAATATGTTTGTGACTAATTTTTATCTTGCCTATCGGAGATAGAAATCTCAAGAAGATTACTACAATTGTACTCGTATGTTAGAAACATCAATATTAGATCACATAACTACAAGAAAAGAAGCATCGGCCTGGCTTCACAATCCCAATGAAGTCTTTAAGTCGTTAACCTGGTTTAGAAGAAGAAACCAACGGTTAAAGGAGAATCGACTCTAGCTTAGCATAACTAGTATCACACATAATATGTGGGGATTAGGTTTCCCAGTTGATAGAGTTCTCCCTTATATAATCTTTCAAATCAGGGTTTGCAATCAATGTTTGCTTGGTAACAAAGCATTCAATATTCACCGTTAGATGAAAACCTGATTAGATGAAAACCGTTAGATCGATTAGATTCAAGATAATATTTATCAACAATTGTGATGAAATCTCATGTACTATTAGACCCTTGAAGCAAAATCAATTTGATTCACTTCGAAAACATAGATTGTTATACACACATGAAATGCACATTTCTAGGCTTGTGTGACCATACCCAAACTTGTACATTAGTTGGTTCAACAATATTTAACCAAATGGTTAGCCATATGATAACTTTCATATCAACCATATTCTTTTTCACCATAAATAGTTCAAATGACTCAAATGAACTAGTTAGAGAGTTGTTCAATTGTGATGAAATCTCATGTACTATATAAGACACAATTGAAGCAAAATAAATTTGATTCACTCGAATCGGTTCATGAACTATATAGCTGGTTTGAAATCAGAAGAATAACTAAATCACGATCGATTCTTCAAATCGAAATCAAAATCAATGGTTAAAACTAGCAAATTGCATTCCTTAGTTTATAAATATAAGATTTTCTACAAACATCGTTTTTAGACATAACCTTCGATTGAAGTTTCGTGAAAAATAAAAAATTAATTTCAAAAGTAGAAGGTAGGAAGGATGGAGTTCACAAACTGACCCATGGATAGTAGGGGCAGAAATCTAGTTTATAAAGATAAGTTTACAAACATCGTTTTTAGACATAACCTACTGAAGTTCTCGGAATTAATTTCCCGGATGGAGTTCACAAACTCCAGCAGAAATTCTCAGGTCGAGAACTTCCGCCAATTCGCGGACTGGGTTTGCGGCCTTAGCTCACGCACTTCTCCGGTTCTCTTGATCAACAAAGTTCGCAAACTTTGGTTCAAGGAATAAGGACTTATACATATATGTGTTTCCACAACAATGATCATATCCTCCAATGGTTATATAGTCTAAACTCTCATTTCAATCATTGAAACATTCTCAGAGGATGTTATATAGTTGTTATTCACAAACCATTTTTCGTCAGAGCAATTTTCAAAGTTATTGAAAGTTAACATGAATTTCGTCACTAGGTAAAGATGAACTTGGCTAAAGTGAAAGCTTTACCAACACATATTTAGAGAAATAGATAGGCGAGGTAAACTCAGCTCAAAATACCAAATGTGTATAATCTAAGTATATATAGAAAAATGACTTTTGTCTCAAGATAGAAGATAAATAGACTTTTAAGTGATAGATAAGTTCAAGTCTTCCACATACCTTTTAGTCAATGAAGATCCACCAGTTCCTTGAGTAGTCCTTCGTCTTGTATGATGATTGTCATGGAGTTCTTGAGCTCAACTACACTTTCTATCCTAGTCCGAGACCTTATCTATAGTAGACAAGAAATCAAGACTTATAGTTTTGATCACTAACATTGACAAACATGCTTGAGATTGCAACGCATGCGAGTTTGACCGAGAAATGGTCTAATACATATAGGTTGCCTAAGAAAAAGGTGGTGGTGTATTTTGGTACCCCCACGCCGTATGGCATGTTACTCCCGCGGTTATTTGTTGGTTCATGTGAAAGTACATGAATCACATTATCTTTGAAGATGTTGTGATTTAAAACCATCCTCGAGCAAGTAAAGATCATTCATTTATGTTACGAAAAAATAGTGAAGATACATAGGATACACACTTAAACTTTGTAATGACTAATTGAAATAGTTTCTTTATAACTTAATTTATTGAGTTTGTAGTGTTTTGGGTTTTCAAAGGTGTTTTGTCTGTGCTGGGATTGTAAGCTATTTTGATCATCTTTTCTTACCTTTGATAATTCGTTTCAATCTAATTCTTACCCTTGTTGATCAAAAATAAATTAATAGTAGTAATAGAAACAAACTTATTTTTTTAACTTTATAATGTCACGAATCCATCTTGCAAGGTACCCATGTGTTGAATTCTTTATTAAAAAGATACATAATAAATTTCACTTTCATTTTTGTATGCCCAGCTGAACATTAAGAGTGAGATGATCTATGATAGTACAAACCTTAGTCATGTTATCCCATTTTGATAAATATGCTTACCAAAACAAGCTATTATCTCATGATTATGAAGTTAATTGATTTTTTTTCATAAATTTCACTCGTCTTCATAATACATTGACCAACTAGAATCATGTTATGCTAAAGCATCTAAGGTTAGAGACACTCATCTTCGTAATACATTGACCAACCAGAATCATGTTATGCTAAAGCATCCAAGGTTAGAGACTTTGTTTTGGTTAGAGATCCATGTGTTTAAAGATGCTGCTTCAAAAAATAGATAAATTAAATAGACCATCAGAATTTATTCGGAAATTCAACCATCTTACTTCGAATATGAGAGTTGTGCTCATAGAAACAAGCACAAGTGATAGTCAATATATGATACAAGCTATTAATATAGCTATGCCTTGGATATGAAAAAACCCAACCGCTGTGGGCATTGACTATATATTGACATATTTTAATATTAGCTGGCAAAAACTGAGTATCTGATCAATATATTAAATTAAAAAGTAATCGACTATGTTTGGTCGAATGATCAACACCCAGGCACTCTTAGCCAAATATCCTATTTTCGTGAGTAAGCTTTCTCTATAAGGTATCGCGTATCTCTGGCATCCAACAGAGAAGCCTTAACTATCTACTGGAATAACAAAGAAGCCTTGATATGGAGAATATTATGCATTCAATTGTTGCTTTTTCTGGGAAAATTAGGCTAAGACCCAAGAAAAAAAAGTTATTTTAATTGGCAAGCCCAAAATATTTTTCAGCTACCATGACACCCATAGTTATTCAAAATTATAAAAAGAGAGTAACAACACATAGTTACCCTTAATATATTTACTTGTAAATGGAAGAAATTTTGGATTTTCTATCTGCTCACTAAAGAATTTGCATACTCTGTTATGCGTCCTATTTTTTAGGGGTATAATCGGTATGCAAACTTCAATATAATATATCTAAAAAACCATGCGTTGAAATTTTACAAATTATATCTCGTTTGAAAGCTTTTAAAGATCTCTACAAAACGAGTACAAACAACAAAATCAAATTTGAATCTTTTATGAAAAAATCGGAGGTGATTATCATTTTAGGGAGAAATTTCGAAAACTGGATACATTACCATTATGCAACCACCATAAAGGATGCATAACACATTATGCATACACCACAAAGGATGCATAACAAATTAAGAAACCATATATTGGTCTATGCATCTACTAATTAGGTTATGCAACCACTAAAACGATGTATATGCCTAAAAAATAACATTCTAACAAAAAAAAAAGATGCATGACACATTATGCAGTCACAACATATGGTTCATGTATCAACTAATTTGATTATGCACCACTAAAAACATGTATAAATCTAAAATTTAACATTTCTACAAAAAACAAATGAATAACAAATTATCCAGTCATTTTTTCGATTGTGTAACAGGTCATGCAGTAATTTTTATAGTTGAATAATAGGTTGATTTAAGTGTTAACTAGCATAAATGGATTACATAGCCATCTTTTCAGATGCATAACAGCTTATGCATCTATTTTCTCAGGTGCATAACAAGTAATGCATCCGTTATTATTTTTCATAACAGATTATGCGGCCACTTGTCTATTTCAACACTAAAAAAAAAGTGGATGCATAATACATTATGCAACCATTTTTTGAAAGCATAATAGGTTATACAAGCACTTTGGCAGCTGCATAACTGATTATGCAGTCATTTTTAAGTTGACTTCAGTGTCATAAAAAAAAAGGCTGCATAATGGAATATGCAGTTATTTTTTCGATTGCATAACAGGTTATGCAACCATTTTTGTAGTTCCATAACACATATGCGACCATTTTGTAGGTTCACAACACATTATGCAACAAATATAGAAAATAAACTTACAAAATCTTTAACATGTTACACATCCATTTTTAGGTCGTAGTCAATGCTAACAAAAAAAATGTTGCGTGATGCATTATGCAGTCATTTTCTGAACTGCATAATGTATTATGCAGAACATTTCTGAAGATGCATGGCATGTTATGCATAATTCTTTGTTGATTCCAGTGCTGCCAAAAAAATTACTGCATAAGGGGTTATGCAACCAAAAATTTAACAATTTTTTTTTCCGTATGATGCCTTATGTATCCATTTTTTCAACTGCACAAGGGACTTGTAGTTCTGTAACAAATTATGCACCCATTATTAAAAAAAAAAAAACTTTGAAAAATCTTTCAACACAAAAAATGATAAATCTTACTATTACAATATATGAAGAGTATAATTATTTTGGTCATCGACATCGCAATAATTAAACCAAATGAAAAAAAAAATTGTTTATCGTTCTTACTTCTTAGACACAGCTCAAAAGAAACCAAATGAAAAAATGAAAAATAAAACAAAACTTGATAAGTCGTAAAGGAGACTATTTTCTTATCATTTCACAAGAAAATGATCTTTCTCCTTTGCTGCTCTCCATATTCTGGTTGGCTTTATTGCCTACACCATCGACAAAAAACAGTAAAATACTTCTTGAACAACTCAAACAGTACATATAACATGACTACTTCTAGGTTGGATCCATTGATGGATATAAAAAAACATATGAACCAAAAAGATTCATGTCCATGAGCAATCAATCAATTCCAATAGTTATGGTCTTCTAGTAATAGGCACAACATATACCAAACCCAAGGATTACCTCGTAAATATATACACAAATTAACCATTAAATATCTCTTATTATCATTTTCCAAAAGTGAAACATGAGAAGACGGAAAATAATACACAATGGAAGAAAACTTACATGACATGGGATATAGTTATATCATACAACACAACTGATTTTCAGAGTTACATAATAAGTGTCGTAATATAGTAGCTACATATTAGAGTTTAATGTTAAATCGGAATATTAAATATAGAACAAAACTGTTTCTTTACATAGTCAAATGAATCGATTCACAATGCATTCTAAAAGTATGATTAGAACATCAAATAATACAAACTTTATTTACTTGGAAAGACATGTGAAAATGCCATAGTGGAGAAAAGGAATGCACCAAATCAAGCAAGATCCTAACATTCTGTATGAATTACTCGATTCCAGGATCTCAACTTAGTCATTTCGATCCATAACCCCACAAACATATAATAAGACACTGAAATTGGCAGGAATGTTGAAATCGAAGATGATAACTTATACAATGATAACGTCACGGATTGTAAGAAAGCAGGCACTACATAATACTAAACAGATACAACAATGAGAAGATATCAAATAACTTGCCAACTCACTAATCGAAAACAAATTTGGTGAATTCCTACCGTTTCAATACTAAACAGATACAACAATGAGAAGATATCAACTAAATTTGGTCTCTTAATATATGTAAAATTGTTTTTAATGAATTCAAAAATAGAAAAAAAAAATTGAAGGAAAAGGGGTCTAGAGAGTCCCTACAAACAATAGAATACCTCAAAAACTTGAGGTTTGAAGAAATACAAACAATAGGTGACAATGAATCTCAGCATTCTGAAACATTCTCATGAAAATCATACTGACATAAATCATGAGCAGTCAAGTTTACATTTTTAAAGACATGGATAAATCTAACTTCTTCAAATTTGACTATGATATCTTTGATCTTCATAACAAGGGAGTGAATGCTCCATGACGCATTGTAACAAACAATTTTTGCCTTTTCCCATGGATAGTTGAACATAAGATGAGTAATCGACTCTCCTTCTTATATGAATTTCAAATAAATCCGATGATATTTGAAAAGATGACTTCTAGATTAAGATCCTTCCATTTTGGTTTATCTTCTCCTTCATTAAAATTAGAGTCTCCCAAGAGAGAATAATATGCATAGAACATCGCCACAACAATCACCACCAATAACCATGGATTTTCAAGAAAATAGAAAATTGCATCATGTTGAAGTGAACCGCCCCCAAAAATGGATTTGACACAATTGCAACAAACAAATGAAACTCCCATGAGACTATAAAATACTGCTTTGAAAGCATACACAGAGTAATCTTGTTTGGATGAATAACTCATAAGAATTGTTAGACAAACAAAACGATTTGATTTATTGATACTAAATAGTAGAAATGTATACATTAAATGCTAAATACTGGCCAAATCTTTGGGTATGAAGAAGATCTGGGCAGGATGTCATGGATTTCACTGAAGATTTGATCTAAGAATTGATTTTCTGGAGAAGGATGGAGAAGAAGGAGAATAAAAAAGGAAAAACTAATCCTCAAAAATAAAATTTGAAATTTATTTTATTATTTATGCAAACCTACACTAGAATTTAGCAAAATCATCACCATGAACAAAGATATTAACCAATTTTATCATCATTAATTAGAGTTTCAACAAGAACATCAACAAAAATAATTATAATGGCACAATTTCACATTCGTATAACTATCAAATAAGAAGAAGAAAAAACCAAATTCGAAAATTGAAAGTACACCTAAAACAAGATGTAATCTAGGATTTTATTTTTGTAAAATTATCTCATCATACCTGGCAACAAAAAATTTCAGATCCATAATCAGGCTCTTTAGAAAAACAATACCGTCCTCCTTCTGGCATTATTACCACCAACAAACCTAACAAAATCCTTCCTTTCCCTGCGAATTCGATAAAATCCCAATCTTGTTCTTCTTATTAGGTCGAAAAATCCAAATAAAAAAATAGGCTACCTTACACCATAATCTAACCTAAAAACCTAAAATCAAAGAGTCTCAATCTGAATAAATAATAAAATAACATCTTCTTTTCTCCTCTATATGAATGAAGAGATAGGCATTTTGGCCATTAAAAGTAAAATAAACGACCGACAGTGTGTAATTTCAAAATTTTGGATCTCCGCGAAATTTTGGTGAAGAGATGGATGCGGGCACGAGGTTTTATGCCGGCGGGTTTGTGGAGGAAAGAAACAAAAAAATGGGCCCAGAAGTAGTTTTCACTTCTATAATTTAGAGGCATGGCCCAGAAAATGTACATCATAGTGTTTGTTCTAACCAACACGGCTAAGTAATTTTTAGCGCCGAGATAACCAGAGGAAACCCTAAAATTTCTTTGCTGGATTTCTTCAATCTAATCGGCTAAACCTTCGGGTTTGCCGGCCTTATGAAGCTATGATATCTCTCTTAGTGCTGCTCCTTCTTAGATCTCTGTGATACGATTGTTTTTTTAACGAGAGTCTTCAATCTATGGATGTTGATATTTCAATCAAATCGAAGATCTGTTTTGATCAATCAAAAGGTATTTTTTTATTGATCCTTGGCGATTCTCGTTTAGATTATACATCTGATGCCTATTAAACAAACCCCACTTCAGACCAATGATTCTCTTCGATCTACCTTGATGTTCTGTAAGACCATCATGATATATAACCTTCAATTTTAGTCTCGATAAACCCCAATAGATAATCCTTCCAATTGTAGGTAAACCTCATACCCGCCTCATGATTTACCTTCCCCTATTTCTGTTTGATTCATGACGATTGCTTAAAGTTTGACTTAAAATTTGTCCCATAATCCCTTGTATCTTAGGTGGTTTTGGTCTACACCTGTTTGATTTTATACTTATAAGGATCTTACCTTATTTTCTTTCTTTTAGGTTTGGTAAGATACCTGTTTTTCTCTTTGTTTGTTTCCTCATGTCCTGAATTTTGGAAGGCCTTCAATTTTCCAGTAATCCCACCTGGCCAGTTGGATGTTTAGTTCTTCTTACTCGTGTCGTTGTGGGTGGTTTTCTTTCAATCTGAGAAGTTGTTCCCCATTGAAGTGTGCCTTTTATTTCAATTTTTTCCGAAGTGTTTGCTGATGTTTGAATTTACCTTAGCTAATGTAAGTTTTATGTCATGTTGAATTTTGTGTATTCCGACGATTATTTTTGTTTCGGGTATGGAATTTGTCACAAAACAACAATTATGCTCTATGAGGCAGATTTGGTTTCTCTTTCTGGTTTAATCTTGATCAATTTGATGGTGTCAACTATGGGTTTTGTGGGATTTTTTGGAGTTAATCACCAACCTTTTGATTATGAAACCCTTGATTTCTTTTTGTGCAAAGTCAAGCTAGGACATGCCAATTTGAATTACCAATTGGATCTCTTTTCGACTCATCGCCACAATAACAACATTTTCAATTTCTTTAACTATTTATGTGTCTTTGTGGTCCTTGAGCAAGACACCTCAAAGAAGCGTGCAACATCTTCTTAAACATCCTAATCAGCAATGTCCATGAAGCCCTCAATATCTCTTCCCAATCGTATCACAATTATAGCACTTGAGTTTAAATATAGTTTATATGGGCCGGCAGACCTTTTAACTTCAGATTTTTGCTTTTAGTCTTTAGTAATTTGTCTTTAATTATTATCTTTAACAGTCTTTAGTGTATTGATTCACTTAACTTTTTTCTTCAGTTTAGTCTAAGTGGAGTGAAGTATGTAATACCTTGCGTATCTTTTCAGTTAGTTACCTCAAGTTACTAGATAGCTGTAGTAACTCTAGTTTGTTAGCGTCTGTAATTCGTTTCGTTTCTTAGTTACAGTTTTAGTAGCGTTTGTAATAGCATTATTTAGCACTTCTTACGTCAAGGGAAAAGAGTAAATTCTACTTCAGGACTTCATCAAATCTAAAGACTCATTTGAAGTTTTGGATCAAGCCGAAAAACAAAGTAGGAGACAAATATCCTTCGGGAAGTTAACCGCAACATCAAGACACAAAGGCATGACTAGCAACTTCAATCAACTGCATCGGACAACTCTACCTCCATCCGAGTTCTTGTGGATACTATCATATCCATCAAAAGTACAGTTTTTCTTGTGGAAAGCATTGACCGAAGGCTTTTCGACCTTCGAAACCAACATCCGCCAACGATGCAATTCTGATCTGGAGACTATTATTGTGCACCAATATCATGATACTGTAGCTTTTTGGCTTATCAATCCAAGTGTAATTGATGAATCTTGGGGTACTATAGACCCTTATGTAATAACCCTTTAGTAGCTTAATTAATAAAGTATATGCTTCAAAAAAAAAAAAAAAAAAAAAAAAACACGGCTAAGTAGCTGACCCAAGTTGGTTGGTTATCTTGAACATCGAAGGGCATCGGTCGGGGTCCCACTACCACAGTTTCTCTACAATTGACGTTAAACACGTGTGAGACTAGCATCGGTCGTGGTCCCACTACCACAGTTTCTCTCCTTTTCTTCAAAATAAACTCCATTTCTTCCCCAAACTTCTTCGTCTTCAATTTCTGCAACTAAAATAAACTGCGTAATCTAGCATCTCCATCTTAACATGCGCCCTTCAACAGAAACTACTAATTAAATAAATCTTCACAATCATGTCGAATTGGATCTCCTCAAAGCTCAAAAAAGCTGAATCGTTCCTTCAACAGGTATGCATTTCAATCCAATTTTATCGTTTTCTAGGGTTTTATTTGTTTTTTAGTGTTAATTTTGAATATCACTAGTTTTATTAGGGTTACATTGCCTCAAATCAAATTAGTGAAATGTATCTGATGATCACTATCAAAAATTTGTTTCGTAGATTGATCAACAAGCGGCAGAATCACTAGGTCATAATGAATTACCTAGATCTGAGGAACACAACAATAAAATTCCAACGAAGATTGAATCAGTTGTTCCGTTAAAAGATCAGCTCAAAAAGAAATCAGAACCAGAACGTCATGATTCACATAATTTACGTAAAGAGCCAAAGAGAGATGTTGTTGTTGCTTCTACACCTTCCAAGTTAGTTACAAAACCTACGCCACCACCTAAGGTGTTTCCACCGTCGACATTAACAGATACTGATTGGACAGAACTTCTTAGTACTCCAAAGCAAACTCAAGGGAATTCCAATGGAATGTCTGTAGTTCGTGGTTCGAAAAAGGATGTGAAGAAGATTTTGGAAGTGAAAAAGAGTGCGCCGCCAGTGCGTAGAACTGTTTCGAATAAGTTTAAACCTAGGGGGTCAGAAAATAGTGTTAATGCTGGAGTAGTTAGTAATAAAGTTAGTGATGAAGAGGAGTCTGGTTCTTGTGATTCCCTGCATAGAAAATCTGGTTCTGGTTCTGGATCGATTAAATATGAAAGATATGTTGTAGAGAGAGATAATGTTGTTGCTGGTACACGAGATTGGGTTCCTCATGCAGCAGATGAATCCCTTACAACTGAAAAGGTGTCGTTGATGTTGGAAAAGTTTGATGGTGCAAAAGAGAACCAAATGAATGGTGATAATGATGGCTTGAGGTTACAAAAGTCTAATGCAGCGGTGGAAAGCTCTGTTTGTCAAGACTCCCAGGGAGAATCTTCTTCAGAGAGTGAGGGGCAAACTGGTTCGGACAGTGATTCAAGTTCATCTTCTGAATCTGAAAATGAACGAAAAAGGAGGGAAGAAAGGGAAAGGAGAAGGGAACAGATTAGGGCTGAGAAAGCAGCTGCAAAAGCTGTCGAGGCTATAAAAGAACGTGAAAATGTTGTCGCTAGATTGGAGGGAGAGAAACAAAGCTTAGAGAAAATACTTGAAGAACGAGCTAAACAACAAGCGCAGGAGGTCAGTCTCTATACTTTGCTGATTAGTGTCTTTTTACTTGTCCCACGGGGCTTTATGGATAGGGAGTACTAAGATTATTACTTATGACTTATGAGTGCTTAATAAAGAGCATGAGTGTGAGATCAAAATAATATTTCAAGGTTTTTAAATTTGCCTTTGTATTTCTTAGATCACGTCCTAATCTCAGTCTTACTGTATTTGTACATTACCACCCCGTACTTGTATCAGGCTTCTCAACTGCAGACAAGCATGATGGAAACGATGGACGCTGTTGATTTGGAGAAGCAGAAACATAATAACACAAGGATGGAGGCGCTAACTCGATTGGCTAAACTTGAGGTCCCTCTGACATTTCTAGACATGTGCTTTACTCTATTATTAGGTTGTTATTTTTTTGTTATAGGTTTGTTTGCTACTTCTTTTTTTGAAAAGATATAAGTAGTTTATAGGAGCCCAAGCACTACTGTGATAAAGATTTGTTGTTGAAATTTGGAAGTCTAAGTATCTCTACTGTCACTTAAGGAAATGCTTTTCTTGCAGACTGCAAATGCTGATCTTGCAAGATCTCTGGCAGCTACGCAGTGGAATCTTGAAGTAGAGGTAATATATCTCCTTTTTAATTATTTGTCCTTTGTGTTGCGTCTTCTCCATTTGGTTAACAAAGATCTTTCCAGTTTGTTTTACTAGATCTGATGATATTTTAATATTTGTGTGTCCAATCTTGTCTGCCTCTAGTAGGACTTTTCCTTTCTCAGAACTCTTTCTATTGGTTCCGACCTTGTCTTGCACTCATCTTATGAACGCGAACCTAATGCATTGATTTTTTATATTTTCATATGGTGCACCAAAGGCTAATCGAGTTGCCGAACTCCGCCAACAACTTGAACTGAAAGAAGGAGGCCATGAAGGTTTGCATTTCTGATTCTTGAATTATTTTGTCAGACTTTGTTGGCTTTATATATAGCTATAATAACAATGTTATAGGTAGTGGATCTGCCCACGATTCTGCATATCACTGTGCCCATGGACAATGTACCAAAAAATTCATTACTAGGAGAATGTCCATTGTTTGAATTTTTTTGGTTTTCCCTATGCAGATCTCAAAAGGAGAATGTCCAACATTCATCAGAGTGGAACTGGGTCTTGCCCAAACCAAGTATGTTATCTTCATATGCATGTAAAATTACTGTACTTGGTAACGGGGAGTCTCGTTTAAAGTAGATTATTCTTTTAAAATTTAATACTGATAGGAAATGTTTTTCCTATATTTATTCTGTTCATGTGCTAAACAACGAGAGAGAAACATAAATACTATAAAGAAACTTGCCAAATCTGATAGCCTTTCCTTTGCCGTGGGGCGTGGGCATTATCTGTTAGCTATTTTTTTTTCCAAGGCTGGCAATTAATCTTGATTAGCGGAAGGTTGAAAGATACGATAATCTAGAGCAGTTGCAGTGAGTTAATCTAGATGCACTCTATTTAGTAAATGAACCCCTCCACGTGGCATGAATGATTACCTTAAAGAAAACTTTAGTTTTGGGGAAACATTTTTTCTGTTTGGTGTCGAGGCTATACAACTAAAAGATAGCTGACTGACATGTTTTTCTGGGTTGAGATAGTATTACATGCTCAAGAAGGAAGGGACTATTTGTCTTGCTATGTTTGCAGTTAACTCCTAGATTGGTATTTTGTAACCATTATTTGTCTTATGAATAAATTTGTAGGAAGCGTCTAAAGGAGCTGAATTTGAAAGAGATATCCTTGAAGCTGAATATTCATTCACGTGCGATAAAATTGTGCAATTGCGAGAGAAGGTATGACTTTTATTGCTTCTACATGTACGTGAATTGACATGTACTATGAATCTAATTTGACAAAAGAGACGCCGCGTTTAAATTCCATACTGGAATGTTATGAAGTAGACCAAAACATGTTGTGCCTAACTATATTGGTTCCCTCGTTCACTGTGCAGGCAAAGAAGCTAGAGGAAAGCATTGAGGTTACACGAAATGAGATGGAGAATCCAACAGCTGTAGAAGCTGAGCTCAAGAGAAGGCTTTCACAGCTGACTGATCATTTAATACAGAAACAAGCCCAGGTTTATCTGCTAAGCATTTTCATCACTGGATATAATTATAAACATGTCGCCTATTGGGAAAGCCATTTGGCTGGTCTTTGATGGATTACTAAACGTTACCATGCATTTTCGCCGTTGTTCATTAACCGTTTTTCAAAGGGCAGATCCATTACGTGCATACGTTTATTTATAGATACAGAATGTCTAATGGTCTTGTGTAATTTTTAATCAGGTCGAGTCTCTCTCTTCTGAGAAGGCGACGTTGCATTTAAGAATAGAGGTAAGGATTTACATGATATATTATCCTGTGGCGAGTTAACTTTTTTGGCCAACATGTAAAATGGATCAAGAAGACAGAGTCATGGGTTTGATGGTCACACTTAAATGATTAGCAGATGATGTGGTTAAGTGTTTAAAGTTGACATTGGTCAAAAGATCACATGCTCCACATACACTAGGAATGTAGGAATGCACTTGGGGTGTGCAAATTACCCTTCAAAAAATGTTGAAATTTGGATTTACATATTTGCAGACTACTTCAAGGCTGCTTGAGGAAAGTAAGTCAACACTACAATTTTCAGAAATGGCAGGATCATCATCCAAGGATGATTTAGAAGCGGGGACATGGGGAACATCTAATTCATCAAGGGTGAGACCAATGATTGCGGAAAGAATCCGATCGGGAGGCCAGCACTTTGAGTCGTTGCTTGTTCAATTGGATATTATTTTTTCAGCTGGTGCTGCATTTTTGAGGAGGAATTCATCAGCCAAAGTTTATGCTCTAGTTTACATTGTATGCCTGCATTTCTGGGTTGCTTATATTCTCATGTCAAACTCTGATGTTGGTACCATTAGATCAGGTGCGGTTATCTCTTTGGAGGCCATCAATAAGACCACAGGATCCTGATTGTTGTGAATTCCAAAATGAAAATAAATGATTCTCTGTTGTTCTGTCTCAAATTTTGGAGGCTAATGTAACCTTAAAATATATGATTTCTTCTGTATTCAGATAGCACTGAAAGATAATGTAAATATGAGGCTTTTATTGTTTATATTCTTCTTCTTTTCTCTTATTCACGCTTAAATTTTTTCTGATTAGTACTGTCGAGTGATAAAAGATCAAATTAGTTCAACCAATTTGCATTTTAACTAGGAAGAATCTTTACCATTTAAGAGTTACCCTTCTTTTTTATCAGCAGTCTGAATCCTCGAACATCTAAAGACAAATAAATTTGAATTTACATATTTGCAGACTACCTCAGGGCTGCTGGAGTAATATATAAACTTCACCGTCAAATAAAAATTAAAAAGTAAACACAATTTAGAGATTTTTGACCAAGTCCTATGACCTAGATTTGTCTGCTAGATTAGCCTAAAAGCGTTGCAGATCACACAAAAAGCGTTGCATATTTTTTTAACACTACTTCTCTTTCTAGATATATCTCGCATTCCAACTAGTAGCGAGATAGTTTTGCTGAATGGTTCAACACAGCCAAACTCACCTTTTCGCGGAATGGTTGAGCACTTGATTAATTTTTCGATCCGACGGCTGAGATGGTTGCGTTGTTCCATTCAGCGCATCTAGATGTTAGATTGGAATTGCCAAATCTTGCTCATAGAACTTAGCTGCCAATCTATATGCTAGATTAGCACACCATAGGACTTAGCCTGAACTTTGTGAGTATCATAGTAGGCCTTTACTTCTTTATTTCCATAAATTTAAATTGGGGAAGGATCCAATGACATGGTGGTTATTATGGTATTTAGTTGATTCTTCGGTGTCATTTTGTTTTGTAAAACTCAAACGACAATGTATTTGAAGTTAATTTTCTAATGGCGTATTCCCCTTATAAAGATCTACCTTCCTTCCAAAAGTGAGTGCATTCTGGGACGTATAAGGTCAGCATCTACCACTTCTAAGAGGAATATGCCATTAAAAAATTAGCTTCAAATTTATTGTCATTTGAATTTTACAAGAAAAATGACGCCGAAATGTCAACTAAATTTCATAATAACCATATCACTGGATCCTCCCCCAAATTTATAATTTTATGATTTTGTAGCGTGTTTATTTTTGTTTTAAGCCATAAATATGAAGATAAGGGGGAGTAAGTCTACACATGAGTTTGGTATTGTTGTGAGTTTTAAAACGTGTTTTTCTATCGTGTTATGTTGTGAAAATAAAATAGATGCTACATTTGGTAAACCATAATATATAAAGTGCCGGGGTTCTAATAAACTGTTAATTTTGTTTGGTAAATTACCATGCTGAAGTGTCGTTGATATATCTAGTGAAGAAAATAGACATGTTTTAGAGCATTGCTCGGTAACCAAAACAAGCATTGGTATAACAAGTCTGGTTGTCAAGTTTAGGTGCTAAAACTCACCGCGTGAACTTCTTACTAATGTCAACTTCGTTTAGTTGGACTAAGGACTTAGAAGCATATAGACAGAATAATGGTTACTCTTGAAGATTTGAAGAGGAAGAACTCAAAAACAAACAAAGACACCATCCTTCAAATAAGAGGTTACTAAATATTGAACGATTGTTCCATTTCTATCTAATTCTCACAGTCTATTCATTGATATATAATATACAATTTTTTTATACGACTTCAGTATAAGTGATTTAATCATCATCTAAGATCAAAGTGTGTAAGGAATGATATACATTAGTTGTGTTCAATAACTTATTATATAGAGTTACGAAGTATAGTTTTCAATACTTTTGATGGTTCCGGCATAACACTAATATATTACATGCTACTACCTACTGTTGAACTTTTGATAACTAGGTATCTCAATCTAGTTTGGATTTGTAATTTAGAAACATGTTAGACAACAATTTTGTAAACATGCTTAAGAAAAATTTGAACTTGAATTAAGTTTCATACTCAATTAAGAACCCAGACTCATTAGAATTCATATTCGAACCTAGATCTGAATCCATATTCCAATCAGATTTGTATTTTCAATTTGTTTGTTCTATCTTTCCTGATTAACAAATTTCGTGAAATCGTAAATAAGTAAGAGTTTAGAATTACCGTTTTGCCGTGAATTTGCTGTTAACATATCTGTAATCCCATGCTTCTGGTTCCAGACAATGGTGACTTCCACATATCAACCATATTCTTCTTCACCATAAATATTCCAAATGACTCAAATGAACTAGTTAGAGAGTTGTTCAATTGCTTAGATCTTTATGTACTACACAAAACACAATCGAAGAAAAAACGATGTGATTCACTCGAATCGATTCATGAACTATAAATCCACGGTTTGCAATAACGTTCCTTAGTTTATTAAGATAAGTTCACAAACATCGTTTTTAGAAATAACTGATAGGGTGTAGAATACACATTGATTTAATATCTATTGATTATGCTTTCTTTGCTATTTTCTTGTAAATTATGTATTTTACGCGTGTTTTTGAGTTATTAGGTACTTTGGAGTCATACGAAGAAAAAGAAGAAGAAATCGCTCAATTTTAGATGGAAGTACAAAAAGATCATTTTACAGGCGAGTGATAAATGGATCCGACCCAAGGTTAAGGGGAAACTCTCTTTTGGAGAAGTATTAAAAGACAGCCCGCAAAGGTTAAGGGGATGCTAGATGGGTAGCCCTTATCAAGGTGACTGGTTATCGCTTATAACCTACTTCTATAACCCTAGATCGAGAATTTATTTCTCAATCATTCCCATTTCCATTTGCCTGAAAGTGAGAAAAGAAATCAGCACAGCTGCTGCCATTATTGTCGAGAGAGGAAATCAAAGAACAGAAAGAAGAACGAGTAGCGGTTGTTTTCGTTGAATCTGGATTGAAGATATGGAAAGCTTGAGGTTGAAACTGTGATGATTTGAAGTTGGATTTCGAAATTCAGATCGAGAAGGTATGAATAGATGTTGTTGAAGAGTGAATCAAGAGAAGGAGACGGATTTGGTTGCAGTTCAATGATCTTCTATTACTGTTGTGAAGATTGGTATGAATTTGTGTTGAATTGAGAATGAATCGAAGATGGGTTCGATTTGAGAGAGAGCATTGAGCAAGGTATTGACGCTGTTTCGATGAAAGATGGAATTGCAGAGAAGATGGTAGTCTCTGTTGAAGTTCTGGTGGAATGGGTATGAAACCAAGAAGGACTATGAGAAGATGAGTCTGCTACTATCATTTATTGAAGTTGTTGTCGATCTCAGAAAGGAATGAATGGGTTTTATCTTTCAAATATTGTTTTCCCGCCATTTTTGTTCTTCACGAGAAAGAAGAAGGTGTGCCCCTATCCAACATCCTGGGTGCCGAATAATGAATTTGGCTATACATAGCCGTGGGTACCCCTTAGCAAAAGCGGGGATCCGTATATAAAATGTCCTCCGGGGGTGCTCCGAGCAACTTTTCGAGCCGAATTTTCCAATAATATTTATTTCCAAAAAACACCTACAAACACACAAAACACCATAATAAGGACAAAAACGAGTACTAACAATACGAAACATTGAGGAAAAATTAGACACAAAAATGTGTCTATCAAATACCCCCAAACTTATTATTTGCTAGTCCCGAGCAAATCTAACCTAGAAAATAAAATGACTACACTTAGCACGTGCATCAAGCCGTTAAACCGCTAGGTGGCCCTATTGGAGGAGTGTTGTCTCCGGAGGGTTTACCAGAGGTGTACCCACAAAACCTTTACTCCAGACCCTAACTATCTAAGCAGAACCTTGGAAGGCACTAAAGAATCTCCTTGGTTGGCATACTTATTGACTACAGGAGAAAGTACCCTGATGCGAAATTCCAATTGTTGTACACAAGTTTGCACTCAAGCATACTAAAATTCATATAAAGTGACATAGCTCTACTCAGATAGTTTCTGGACATCATAAACCGGAGTCAACCAATCACATGGATAGATTAAGAAGATGGATGTAGAGAAAAACGTGGATGATGTTGTCTAAGGTGAACCTATCCTAATGGACTGAGATAATGGTCTTGACTAATATCAACACATTGGCATATAAAAGAGGACCAGTGGTCGATAATCCTAACTCTAGGTCAACTCAGCTGGCATATACAAGGGTACCAGTGGTCGAATTTATTGTATTTATTCCGGTTGGTCTAGTGGTCTGGTTTCAAAATAATTTTTTTTTGGTATCTCAGTTACTCTATTTCACCCTAGCAATGGTAAAAAGAAAAAGAAAAGAAGTAATCATGATTCTTCCGATGTTTCCATCACGAGGATATGGCGAAACTACTATGTTTTCTAACACCTGAGCTCTGTGTTTTTATGAATAGACTCTTTAGATGTTTCCATCTAATCAGATTGGTTCCTCAACTCCTACAACAAAAATGCTTCCATCCACTTAGATTGGTTAGTGCCATCCTTAATAAACATAAATTTCTAGGCTCTGGAGTTTATTTATTGCAACTAAAAACTAACAAGATGTTTCTTCCCCACCGGATTTTCCATATTTTTGCATATTTTCAGCCAACCGGATTAGTTGGGTTGATCCCCAAATTTTCAGGCATTATATATGTGACTCATAGCTTACCTTGGGGTACCAACCCCACATTGTTTGAGAATGTGCTACTGACAAGTAGGTAAACAGATAACTTTCGCTTCATGGGAGTCAACCCATTAGATTTGTATCTCTTATTTTCTTTTTGTTTATTTTTGAATTTCCCATCTTAATTTTTACGTTGGATGACTCAATTACATTGAGGACAATGTAATATTTAAGTGTGGGGGAGTGGGTAATTTTCCATATTTTTGCATATTTTCACACATATATATATATAAAAACAAAAAAATATCAATTGCATAATATCTCTGTTTTGCTCGAGGACTAGCAAAATATAAGTGTGGGGGTGTTGATAAGCATGTAAATGCTACATTTTATACCCATATTTATATTATCTAGGATACAATATTTTAGTTACTAATACTATTTTAGTGCTTTTGTAGAAAGTACAAGTGAATTCGATCATTCGAGGAATAAACACCTAAATTGCAGTTTGAGTGGCGTTTGCGACAAAAGCATCAATGCTGCATTGACTGTGCCAAGAAGACACAGAGCTTAATGGGCTGTAGGCTTCCTAATTAACCACTTAAAGTTAGTGCAACACTCAAGTTTACTGCCAGAAATCAAAACAAAGAATTTTCTTAGTTTGCCAAGCATGTGATGGGCACCGAAGGGTTAGAGGAATAGTGGGACGTGGCAGATCTTACACCACATTTATTTCTTAAACATCAGGAAAAGCATCTCATTTATTTTACCAAAAGAAAGAGAAGAAAATCTCGTTCCTTATGCAAGCAGCTGCTGCAACCGGAGACAAGAAAATACTGAGAAGAAAGGTGTTGTAAGCCTGTAACCGGAGTAGAAGGCATGAGAACTAATTGATTCGCAGCAACAACGAAGATGGAAAATGGAATTACATTTAGTGAAGTTGGTGGCTGAGATTGCTGCGACTGGCGTTGCGGCAGGTTGATCTGTAAAGGAGATGGGTTTCCTGCCATAAAGGAAGATGGACTATACGTTGTTGACTGATTTGGAAAGGTGAATGGATGAGATCGAGGTGGTTCTTATGTTAGCTGTGGATATCAGTTATGGGGTGTTGTTAGATTCAAGGGTCTTATTTCCCTCCAAGGTAGTGAGAAAATGGCAAAGACAAGATGGAACAATGCAGAGACGGGGTTTGTTTTGTTGGTTGTGGTTAAGATGTCTCGACTAGATGGTTGCAGTGATGGAGGCTAGATGGACCGTGATGGGATATGGCCTAGGTAAATCTACTAGGTCTTAATCGGACTTCGGATCCCTACTTATAAAAACGAACAGAGAACATAAAAGAGGAGGCCGGAGGCGGCTATACAGCTGTGAAGAGGAGAAAACAAGGGTTTTCCGATTGATTTTATTTTTCTCTATGGTTTGTTAAATCGTTTGTTATGGTTTAGATTGAAACCAATTTATTTATATAGACTCTACGATGATATTTATAAAAATGATTCATTGATTAGTGATTTGTCTACATATAGCTTGGTGTTTTATTGTTCATGTGATTTTCTTGATTATTTATGCTTTTGAATTGATATTTCGTGCTTCGGTTAAATCCCTAGACGTGGTATTCAAGGATAGATAGGTAATGCTTTAGTATTGCTACATACGAAGCGAAGGAAGTTACAACGGAGAAACTATATTTTAGAATTTAATATAATATCTTCCGGGACGTGAGATTGATTTCGATATTTGTCTTGAGTAATAAATAGAAATTAGTGGAGTTTTATATGATTGAATTGGTGGAAATCGAAAACCTGAATAACCCATTACCTATTTTGTTACGATTATTTATTATTTCATTTTGTTCTGAAATTTGAAAAATTGTTAAGCATCTTATTATTTGATTACTTTGTTTTTGGTATTAGTTTGTAGGGTATTTCACACTCCTCGTGGGAACGACCTGAACTTGCCATTGTCTACTAGTTAGAAATTGTGCACTTGCAGTATTATTATTGTAGGTTTCCGAGCCTACCATGATCCATATGGTTGTGGTGATTGAATGGGTAAACTCAATTCGAGTTTGTATTGATTCGAAGAAGAAGAAGATGGGTTTTCGGTGGAGTTGAGATGAAACTCAGAAATGGGTTTGATTGTTCTGCTGCTACTATGAAGATACAGTCTGGAGTTGATGTTGTGATTGGAAATACGAGATGATTCTGCAGAATTCAAGAAGCTGCAAATAATGGGTTATACAAGGAGTGTTGGTGTTGTTGGTCGATGGAGATGAAATTGATGTTGCTGCTGTAGCTATAGTAATGAATAAATAAAATCAAAGTGATGAATGGTGCTCAAGATGCAGTACTTAGATGTATGTTATGATTCTTAACAGGAGAAGACCAGAAATCTTCCATAATATGGCCTGGAAATGCCTAGAAAATATAACGGAAATCTGTCCAAATTTCTCCTACATCGAGTTGAATTGGTACCGGCGATAATCGATTTAGCTGAGCTCGATGACCGATCCTTCTCTGTGACTCAGTGAGTAAGACGAATCAACCTGACTAAGAAAGCTGACTAGAAGCTAGATCAGTCTCTGCCTTGACTATTTGACTGACAGTTTGACCATTTGACTGTTGAATATAACGGAACCGGGATAGAATATTCCGTTTCGGAGGAGAACCTCAGTGACCGACAGGGAACTTTCTCACCGGATTCCGGTAGCACCAGGATTTCCCCGGCGTAGTATGTGCAGAATTTTGTAAAGAGTATTCTAGACTTATGGGTGTGAAGACTTGGGTTTGGAAGTGGATGAAGAGTTGAGCTTGAATTTGGAAAGAGAAGATGGAGGATTTGATAAAGACTTGAACTTGGAAATTGAATTGCTAAAGGAAATGGAGCCTATTCCTAAGAGGATTGCAAGGAAATTGAAGCCTATAAATAGAGAAGTTCTCTACTACAACTTCTACACCTCTACACACACAACACTTCTCTTTTCTTTATTCTTTGTGTGAACTCTTTAGCATGAGTAGCTAATTTTATTATTGATTGAGGATGAATTCCTAGTTCTTAACATGTTTTGAGTTTTGTTTTAAATCTACTTTGAAGTTTTCACATGATTATCGTTTGTTTTTTCTAATAAGAGTGTTTGTGATTGATTGATAGATTGTTTAGGTGCACAACTAAATTTATTTGTTAATTGATCTAAATCTAGTAGAAGTTAGGGGATAAGTAATCGTTTCTTGACTCTTTACACAAGTAGAAAACACAAGACCTTGTGGAGGGATTCCGTGGAGCAATTATGTGTGAAAACAACGTTAGCAAGTGGACCTTGATCTAAGAGTCTAACTACTAATATCAACCTAATAAATTCATGAATCTTAATCGCTTAACTAAATTACATCTTGAGTGATCTATTACTTGATGGTTTGGTAAATAGAATCTGGTAGTCGAGAACTTCCGTATCCGGCGATATAAGAGATTTAGGGGCTAGCACTGATCTAGATGCTATAACTACGGTTGGTGATAATCTGTGACTAATAAAAAGTGGAAAAAAACATAACTTGAATCGTTGTTTTGAAACGAAGAACGAATCCTTGGTATTATCTCTCTTATTGATTTCAACTTATATTTTTAATTGCTTTGTTTATTTATTTTGCTTTATAAAATAAAAAAACATCCCCCCCCCCCCTTGTGACATTATAAGACGACTAAAACCTCTTGCTCCTCGTGGGAACGAACTTGACTATCCTATATTTCTTGTTAATTAGGTAGTAAAATATTAATTAATTTGTTGTGGTTACGACACACATCAAATTTTGGCGCCGCTACCGGAGAGCAGTGGATGATTTTAGTTGTTTTCTTTTTTCTTTTTGCTTTATTTTTGCTTTGTTAGATTCTATATCGTATCTAACTTAGTTTTTGAGAATCTTATTTCAGGTACCAGTTTTCCATGTACGGTGGAGAAGAGCAAGCATATCGAAATAATCAATACGGTTTTCAACCTCAACATTATGGAAACTTCCAACCATCCTTAGGATACACACTTTATGAATATTCTCATACATATCAACAACCTTATGACGGGTATGTAAGTGAACAATCACTAGGAGTGGAGGATAGTTATGCTTCTAAACCTATTCGTGATCTCCTTGGTGCAAGGAAACCTAGTTTAAGGTAACTTGAAAGAAGGTTCTATAAATTTATTGATGATGGCCTAGATTTTGATGAAGAAATTCTTGAATCTAAAAGATCTTTAAGAAAGGAGCGTGAAAGATGTTATTCTATGGGTTACGATGATGATTTTGAACCTTTTGAAATTCCTTGCAACAATGAGGAAGTCACTCCATCTCCGGATCATAATAAGGATCATATTGTTTTCTTGTGCTAACATTTGTATGAAGCTATTGTTTTCAAAACATGTACTATGGGTGGATCCCCAAATTTTCCAATTGTTAGTATATGGGGAATGAATCTTACAAGTACTAAGTCGGGCCGTCGACTTTAAAACAAGCGCTAAATGGGAGGCAACCCATAGGTTTTTTTATTTCTTAACCTTTTGCTTTTTATTTTGTTATTTATTTTTCTTGTTCCATATCATGTTAAGATTTCCCATCTTGACTTTATTTGGACGATTCAATTACATTGAGGACAATGTAAGGTTTAAGTGTGGGCAAGTGGTTAAGCTTATTTAAAAATAAAAAATAAAAACCTCCAACTTGTAGAGATTTTAGAGTCACTAGCATACTTCTAGGTATGTTTACATAGAGAATTCTGACCGACATAACTGAACTTGGAAGTGTTAGGGAACTACGTTCGAATTTCTTACTTGTTAGAGTGTTAAATAATGGATTTAATCATGCCGGTGATGCAAATGAGGTGCATAGGGAAATGCATTATTAGAGTTGCTGATCAATTATTAGTGGAGACTACCCGTTTTTATATCATGTGAGGAACCGACCAAAAATTCTTTGTAGCTGACTAAAAAGACTTTCTTTTGAGTGTGTGTCACCGTACGTTAATTACGGGTAGAATGGTGAGCTACCCAACTTCACACCAATTTTCAGTACTATTTTTGATATCTTGAGTGCTAATTTTTGTCAATCATGAGGGTGACGTCTATGGATGAAAGCCTCCTTCTTGTAGTTCAATTTGCAGTTAGCACCATTCTATCTCTCGACAACAACGGGTCCATAGAAATACCATCATCATCAACAAGGAGCGCCATCAAAATCTACAAGGAAAGTTGAAGACATTCAAGGTTTACAAGCAACAATGGGACAAGAAAATAGCAAATTTCAAATCCAAGTAAATCAACATACAATGAGCATATTTTTGCATATATGTTGAAGACTTACAATATAATGAGCGGAATTTATCACCAAAGTTGAAGACTTATTTACAAGAGCAAAGAAAATCAAAATGTGAGAATTATTGAAATGTATGATTTCGAGACGATACAAGTTGTGAAGAATCAAGCGGTAAATTACTTTTCCCACGGCCATGGTTTGTTTTATTTTCACTTTGTTATGTATTATTTTTCTTGTCATGGAGAAAAAAAAACCATTGAAGAAAAAAAAATGAGACAAGAGAAATTTTATTTTTGTATTTATTTAATAAGTCGTGGGGAAGGAAAATCTATAAGGAAGTTTCAAACGACAAGGATTTAAGGAACATAGTTATATATTGTCAAGGATCTACAAAGTTCAAGAGTTTATCATCAATAGTTGAAGCCGAAGACGAAGACCAAGAAGATAAAGACGAGGAGCGGAAGACGTTTCTATTGGATGCTGTGAGAGCGGTGTTATCATAATTGGAAATCAGATGTGAAGGTAAGTAAGTAATCTCATCCTTGATAATAGTGGTTGATTTCCTTTCTTAGAGATCGTCAGAAAAATGTTTTTTCAAAATGTTAGAAGATGTGGGTTTTTAAAATATTTCGGAAGTTGTCCTTCCCACCATTCAACGTGTTGCAGGAATTCTATCTTCATTCATACCTGCACACATGTGAGACCCATAAAAAAGCCGTGTTATTGAGTGCAATTATCATAAATTCCTTTTAGGTGAGGTAGAAGTCGAGGCGAAATGCTTATTGGTCGCTCTCAAATACGCATTCTCTCATTATGGTGTGGTTATTTCTCACTCAACATTTAAGAATGAGAATATGTTCTTTAGTATTCCTAACTTCTTATTACTACCATGCAGAAACTCTATGTACCCATAGCTCTTTGGATGCTTGGGACGCTGGAACGCTTTGAAGTTGTGAGTTTTAGTTTGATTTGCTCGAGGACTAGCAGAGTCTAAGTGTGGGGGAATTTTATAGGGTGTAGAATACACCTTGATTTAATATCTATTGATTATGCTTTCTTTGCTATTTTTCTTGTAAATTATGTATTTTACGCGTGTTTTTGAGTTATTAGGTACTTTGGAGTCATACAGAGAAAAAGAAGAAGAAATCGCTCAATTTGAGCTGGAAGTACAAAAGGATCATTTTACAGGCGAGTGATAAATGGAGACGACCCAAGGTTAAGGGGAAACTCTCTTTTGGAGAAGTATTAAAAGACATCCAGCAAAGGTTAGGGGGATTCTAGCTGGGTAGTCCTTATCAAGGTGACTTGTTATCTCTTATAACTTACTTCTATAACCCTAGATCGAGAATTTATTTCTCAATCATTCCCGTTTCCATTTGCATGAAAGTGAGAAAAGAATATAGCGCAGCTGCTGCCATTATTTCCGAGAGAGGAAATCAAATAACAGAAATAAGAACGAGTAGCGACTGTTGTCGTTGAATCTGGATCGAATATATGGAAAGCTTGAGGTTGAAACTGTGATGATTTGCAGTTGGATTTCGAAATTCATATCGAGAAGGTATGAATCGATGATGTTGAAGAGTGAATCAAGAGAAGGATATGGATTTTGTTGCAGTTCGATGATCTGCTATTACTACTGTGAAGATTGGTATGAATTTGAGTTGAATTGAGAACAAATCGAAGATGGGTTCCATTTGAGAGAGAGCATTGAGCAAGGTCTTGATGTTGTTTCGATGAAAGATGTAATTGCAGAGAAGATGGTAGTCTCTATTGAAGTTCTGGTGGAATGGGTATGAAACCGAGAAGGACTAGGAGAAGATGAGTCTGCTACCGTCATTGATTGAAGTTGCTGTCGATCTCAGAGAGGAATGAATGGGTTTGAGACATATGGTGGTGGTGATTGAATGGGTAAACTCAATTCAAGTTTGTATTGATTCGAAGAAGAAGAAGAAGAAGAAGAAGATGGGTTTCCGGTGGAGTTGAGATGAAATTCAGAAATGGGTTTCATTGTTCTGCTTCTGCTATGAAGATACGGTCTGGAGTTGATGTTGTGATTGCAAATACGAGATGATGCTGCAGAATTCAAGAAGCTGTAAAGAATGGGTTATACAA
Source organism: Papaver bracteatum (assembly GCA_023529315.1). Lineage (NCBI taxonomy): Eukaryota > Viridiplantae > Streptophyta > Magnoliopsida > Ranunculales > Papaveraceae > Papaver > Papaver bracteatum. Next base: position 179,020 of record JAJJWX010001283.1, read on the forward strand.
GGAGTGTTGGTGTTGTTAGTCGATGGAGATGAAATTGATGTTGCTGCTGCAGCTATAGTAATGAATAAATAAAATCAAAGTGATGAATGGTGCTCAAGATGCAATACTTAGATGTATGTTAGGATTATTAACATGAGAAGATAGAAATCAGCGTGAATATGGCTTGGAAATGCCTAGAAAATATAACGGAACTCTGCCCAAATTTCTCCTACAACGAGTCGACTCGGTACCGACAATAATCGATTCATCTGAGCTCGATGACCGATCCTTCTATGTGACTCAGTGAGTAAGCCGAATCAGCCTGACTAAGATAGCTGAATAGAAGCTAAATCAATCTCTGCCTTGACTCTTTGACTGACAGTTTGACCATTTGACTATTGAATATAACGTAACCGGGGTAAAATATTCCGTTTCGGAGGAGAACCTCAGTGACCGGCAGGGAGCTTTCTAACCAGATTCCGGTTGCACCATGATTTCTCCGGCAACCCAGTATGTGCAGAATTTTGTAAAGAGTATTCTAAACTTATGGGTGTGAAGACTTGGGTTTGGAATTGGATGAAAAATTGAGATTGAATTTGGAAAGAGAAGATGGAGGATTTGATAAAGACTTGAACTTGGAAATTGAATTGCTAAAGGAAAGGGAGCCTATTCCTAAGAGTATTGCAAGGAAATTGAAGCCTATAAATAGAGAAGTTCTCTACTACAACTTCTACACCTCTACAAATACAACATTTCTCTTTTATTTTCTTTATTCTTTATTCTTTGTGTGAACTCTTTTGCACGAGTAACTAATTTTCTTATTGATTGAGGAAGAATTCCTAGTTCTTAACATGTTTTGAGTTTTGTTTTAAATCTACTTTGAAGTTTTCACATGATTATCGTTTGTTTTTGCTAATAAGAGTGTTTATGATTGATTGATAGATTGTTTAGGTGCGCAACTAAATTGATTTGTTGATCTAAAGCTAGTAGAAGTTAGGGGATAAGTAATAGTTTCTTGACTCTTTACACAAGTAGAAAACACAATACCTTGCCTAGGGATTTCGTGGAGCAATTGTGTGTGAAAACAACGTTAGCAAGTGTACCTTGATCTAAGAGTCTAACTACTAATATCAACCTAATAAATTCATGAATCTGAATGTGTTTAACTAAATTACATCTTGAGTGATCTACTACTTGATGGATTGGTAAATAAAATATGGTAGTCGAGAACTTCCGTATCCGGTGATACAAGGGATTTAGGGGTTAACACTGATCTAGATGCTATATATCTACGGTTGGTGATAATCCGTGACTAATAAAAAGTGGAAAAAAACATAACTTGAATCATTATTTTGCAATGAAGAACGAATCCTTGGTATTATCTCTCTTATTGATTTCAACTTTATATTTTTAATTGCTTTGTTTATTTATTTTGCTTTATAAAATCTAAAACCAACCCCCCCCCCCCCCCCCCTTGTGACATTATAAGACAACTAAAACCTCTTGATCCTCGTGGGAACGAACTCGACTACCCTATATTACTTGTTAATTAGGAAGTAAAATATTAATTAATTTGTTGTGGTTACGACACGCATCAAATTTTGGCGCCGCTGCCGGGGAGCAGCGGACGATTTTAGTTGTTTTCTTTTTTGCTTTGTTAGATTCTATATCGTATCTAACTTAGTTTTTGAGAATCTCATTTCAGGTACCAGTTTTCCATGTATGGTGGAAAAGAGCAAGCATATCGTAATAATCAATACGGTTTTCAACCTCAACATTATGGCAACTTCCAACCATCCTTAGGATACACATGAAAGTGTAGTTGAGCTCAAGAACTCCATGGGAAAGTGTAGTTGAGCTCAAGAACTCCATATGAATCATCAAACAAGAAGAAGGACTACTCAAGGAACTAGTGGATCTTTATCGACTAAAAGGTATGTGGAAGACTTGAGCTTATCTATCACTTAAAAGTATATTTATCTCCTATCTTGAGAAAAAAGTTGTTTTGCTATATAGACTTAGATTATACACATTTGGTATTTCGAGTTGAGTTTACCTCGCCTATATATTTCTCGAAATATGTGTTGGTAAATCTTCCTCTTTAGCCAAGTTCATCTTTACCTAGTGACGAAAGTCATGTTAAGTTTCAATCACTTTGAAAACTTCTCTGACGAAAAATGGTTTGTGAATAACAACTATATAACGTCCTCTGAGATATAATCATTGGAGTATATAAGCATTGTTGTGGAAACATATATATGTATAAGTCCTTATTCCTTGAACCAAAGTTTGGGAACTTTGTTGATCAAGAGAACCGGACAAGTGCGTGAGATAAGTCCGCGTACTGGCGGAAGTTCTCGACCCGAGAATTTATGTTGGAGTTTGTGAACTCCATTCGGGAACTTAAGTCCTCGAACCTAGTCCGCGAACTTGAGTAGGTTATGTTTAAAAATGATGTTTGTGAACTTATCTTTATTAACTAAGGAATGCAATTATAAACCGTGGCTTCATGAAACGATTCGAGTGAATCAAATCGTTTTTGCTTCAATTGTGTCTTTTGTAGTACATGATATTTCCTTGCAATTGAACAACTCTCTAACTAGTTCATTTGAGTCATTTGAAATAGTTATGATGAAGAAGAATATGGTTGATATGAAAGTTATCATATGGATAACCATTTGGTTAACTATTGTTGAACCAACTAATATACAAGTTTGGGTACGATTACACAAGCCTAGAAATGTGCATTTCATGTGTGTATAACAAGATATGTTTTCGATCTAACGGTTGGTAAATATTAGCTTGAATCTAATGAGGTTTTCATCTAACAGTGAATATTGAATGCTTTGTTACCAAGCTAACATTGATTTGAAAGATTATATAAGGGAAAACTCTAACAACTGGGAAACCTAATCCCCACACATTCTGTGTGATACTAGTTATGCTAAGATAAAGTTGATTCTCCTTTAACCTTTGGTTTCTTCTTCTAAACCAGGTTAACGACTTAAAGACTTCATTGGGATTGTGAAGCCATACCGCTACTACTTTTCTTGTAGTTTTGTGATCTAATCTTGCTGTTTCATTCTTACGATTATAATTGTAATAATTGGCTTGAGATTTCTATCTCCGATAGGCAAGATAAAAAGTAGTCACAAACATCTTCGTCTCATCGTTTGTGATTCCACAATATTTTTTTCGCTGCGTCTATTAATATTATTGTGAGGTGATTGATAATACTGAGATGTTCTTCGGGAATATAAGTTTGGTTTATAAATTGGTTCATGTTCACCTTGATTTATCAAAAGACGGAACAAAAACTCGTAGGTATATTCATGGGAGACGGATTTTTCTATTACCGTAGACTTTTCTGTGTGATACAGATTTGTTTATTAAAGTCTTTGACTTTGGGTCGTAGAAACTCTTAGTTGTGGGTGAGATCATCTAAAGGAATCAAGTAGGTAGTATCATGCTGCGATCAGAGACATATGAGCATAATTTTACCTTGGATCAGTGTGAGATTGATTGGGGTTCAACTACAGTCTAGACCGAAGTTAGTGTGGAATAGAATAGTGTCCGTAGAGGATTAATATAGTGTATGTTTAATCTGGACTAGGTCCCGGGGTTTTTTTGCATTTGCGGTTTCCTCGTTAACAAAATTTTGGTGTCTGTGTTATTTCTTTTCCGCATTATATTTGTTATATAATTGAAATAATACAGGTTGTGAGTTGTTCAATCAATTAGAATATCCGACCTTTAGGTTGTTGATTTAAATTGATTGACACTTGGATATTGGTCTTTGGTACCATCCAAGTTTATTTCTTTTGTATTTAAATTGAGACTCGCAATTTGCTTGAGTAAGATTTAAATCGAGAGATAGAGATATAAACTCTTTGATGTACTTTTATCTAGATTGAGTCTGACTGTCTAGTTGATTCTTTAGAAAGTATATTGGAGTTTGTCCATACAGATTGCTAATCTAAATATTGGGTGTGGTTGTTAGACCCCCGCTTTTTTATTATGGACTAAACACGAATACAATTCCGAGACTTCAACTCAATAAATCTCAATCAAGGAATTATATGAAGCGCCACGGCTACGATGTGGTCGGGCCACATCAAACAAGTATATGGCCCCTCTTTATTTATTTACACGTAATAGAAAGGTGGTTTTAACTTAAAATTTTCCTATTTTTTTTTCTTAAAAAAACATAAAACTTCATTTCCTTAAAAACTATCCCCCTCTAAAACTCCCTAAAAAGCAAAAAAAAACTAAATAGTTTCTAAGACATGGTAAAAGAAAAATAAGATGGGCCACATACTTGTATGATGTGGCCCGACCACATCGTAGCTGCCCCGATCCGTATATGAAGAGCCTAAATCTCTTAATCCCACAATCAGAAAGTTGACATAACCAAATCCATGAACCTAATTATTTGTGAGAGTACTTGGACGATCTTAAAAATCAATATCCAAGAATCAATCAAATCGTATCCAACAAACAAGGATGGATGTATCTATTTTGATTGATTTACATACAACCTGTGATATTTTAATTATAAAGATAAATAAAATAATGCAGAAAAAGAAATAACACAGACACCAAAATTTTGTTAACGAGGAAACCGCAAATGTAGAAAAACTCCGGAACATAGTCCAGACTTGAATACCAAACTGTATTAAACCTCTACAGACACTAGCATACTACCAATAAACTTCGGATTGGAATGCATTTGAGACCGAATTAAACTCTCACAAAAATTCAGTTACAGTCGCGCTCCTTATGCCTCTTAAATCATAGTAGGACTCCGCGCAAATGATTCCCTTAGCTGGGGTCCTTTATACCCTAAGAGTTGCTTCAACTCAATTGGAGACTTTAAACCAATTTGCCTTCCATAGATAAGCCTATATGTGATTTTCATTCTGATCAATAGATCAAGGTAAGACTGGAAATCGATAGCAATAGCAAAAGTCTATCTAACCTCAAAATACAGACTTATGCTTCCCGAAGAGCAGCCTAGATTATTATTCACCTCACAAGTATTAAACCTGTGGAATCACAAAGTCTGAGACGAAGAGAATTTTGTGATTTCTATCTATCTTGTTCGAGTGAGCAGTGATGAGTGCCAAATAGTGCATATTTATACACCTTTTTATTGGCATTTAACTCATCTTTTGCGTTGTAAAATCATATATTATCCCAAATTATGTATTTTCTCTGTTTTTAAGAATAAATATTTGTATTAATTAATTTTGTGTTTTTAGGTTCTAAATAAAGCTTGGATGAATTGAGGAGCCAAAAGAGCAAAAAATTGGAGACTAGCGACTATGGAAGAGAAGTTGCAACCCGCTCGCGCATCAGTTGCAACCTGTTTACAAATACATGGGCTTAAACTACCCAAGACCCGAATCCAAACCCGCCTCCATCCTGATCCGTTAGATTGGATCAAACCATTGCATCCAACGTCCTCTCCTTGCCGTGCATCAACATTTGCAGCTCCCGCCTCACACCCTAGCCACCTATTTTCTTCCCTAGCCGAACAGCAGAGAGCCAAACACTCCTCTCCATCTTTCTTCTTTCTTCTTCCCGACAAAAAAAAAAAAAAACAGTACCCTCAGTTCTCCCCCTTCCCCCGACCATTTTCAGAGCCAACACCAGCAGCTAATTCTTCTCCCGACCAACCTCTCTGTCACCAGCACAACCACCTTCAACACCTCCTAGTTTCTCTCTATTTCTTCATAGCTTCTTCATAACCCTAGAAGCTAGGTTTGAGATATATAGAGTTAGGTTTTTTCATCAAACATCAAATTAATGGAGTTGCTGAGCCGAATTAGCAGAGGGGACAACCAATTCAGATGTTTTGGTGAGTGGGTCTTCATCTAATCTTTGAATTGAAGTAGAATTGAGAGATATTTGTATAAATAGAGAAGAGGCAGTGTATGTAAAGATCATGACCGGATTAGCCGGTGCAAGATGTAATGTTAGTTTAGGTTTAATTTCAATGTTTGCTATGTTCTAAATCACTTTGCTAGGGTTTAGATGAAACCATTAATAATATGTTGATTTAATTCATATTTATGTTGTTGTTTTTGCTGTGCTTAATTGAGATAGGAGTAATAGTTAGCTAGTCGATCAAATTAGCATGTGATTGGTTGTACTGTAAGAAGACAGATAATACTAGGGGTGAATTAGTGATTTTGGTTAATAAATTATCCATTTGAGACTTCCTTGGAAGAAGATACGTGCTTAATAATATAGGAAATATTCGTAGCTAATTGACCAAGGAACCTGTGATCAATTGTACTGTAGGAAGATAGTTGATCCTAGGGGGAATTAGTGAGATTAGTTGATAACTCATTATTCAGAATCTTCCTTGGGATGGAACAAGAACATAACTTGAATATGCATTGCCTTAGTATAAGATTATGAGGCGGATTCAACTACCCTAGTACTTTTTATCCTTTGTTTACAATCTGTTATTACTTCTCTTTTACAATTTGTTTTATTACTTGTTCAATACCAAATATCTTGGCGTATCGACAAAACAAACACCCTTTTGGTTACTTGTGTTTAGAAGTCAGTTGTAGTAAGGCCATAGAAACATCTCTACACCATCCAAGTCTCTGTGGGAATGACATGTGCTTGCCCTGTGTTGATTTTCGACATTGTGCACTTGCAGTTATAATTGTAGGTAACTTTCTTAAGCCTACCAAGTTTTTGGCACCGCTGCCGGGGACTCGTTGGCGGTGTAGCTGAAGTTTCTGTCTTTGCTATACTGATTTTTAGCCTAGCCTTGTATATATGTGTTAAATTTTTGCTTTCAATCATTGCTAATGTAACTTAGCTGTTAACCACATCTATCTATATAACCTGCATTGTATCAGTGGTAGTTTTAATCTTTTTGGTCTTCTTGCATTTTGTTTTTGTTAACTTAGAGTTTACTATCATCTGTAACTTTGCTATGTATAGTAATTTAGTCAATTCATTTATTCATATATCTTGCATTGTTGAAACTGTTTTTGCATTTAGCTGTAGGTTTTCATTTAACTGCATTCTTTCTAAAAAAAAAAAAATCTCATGTTGGTCTGTGCTAAGTAGATGTATCCTTTAGTTTTAATCATTTTATGTCATTGCATCCTTTTCTTTAGCTGTTTTTCACCTAATTTATGTGTAGTTTAGTTTGCAGTTGAGTGTTAGTTTGGATGTAATTCTTAATGTCTCCTTTACATTGCTGCATCAGTGTATTTTCATACCAACAACATAGTCTTGTAAAATAATTTGCATTCTGTAGTTAGTTTGCATCTCATATTAGTCTCCATCTGCAACTTTCAAATTGTTTTAGTTCTGTAGTTTGCATTGTCACTTTCATTGAGGTTGTTTGCATGGATTTTGTATAACTCAGTTATTGTCATCTTCTTCTTTTGGTCTGTAAAAGACCCAGTCATACAATATTAGCATCATTGTCCTATTGCAAGTCATACTTAACCCTGTGAATATTAGTTGTGTCTGCATCTTTTCGTTTTTTTTCTTCAGTTAAGTGCATCATAGCCCTGTAAGTTTCCTTAGCATATCTGTTAACTTTTCTTTTGTTTCTTTCTCAGTTCATTGGTTTGCACATGCTGTAGCTTAATAGTTTACTATAATTCTGTAGCTTAGATCGTAAGTTTGTTAGTTTGTCCATTGTTAGATCATAACCTGTAAACTTCTTAGATAATCCGTATATAGTGCATCTTGTTTTCATTCACTGCATTTTAGTTGTGCATTTGTTAGGTTCGCTGCATTTGTAGGTTGTATATATTTGTTTAAAATTTAGTCAATCTGTAGATTTCATTTGGCCTTAGCTAATACTCCATTGTCACTATCACCCTGTTTAATTTCATCCCATCTCTTTAAGTGTCTTCTGTAGTTGCTAGGTTTGTTTCAGTCAATCACCTGCATCTAGAATTATATGAATATTTTGAAGTTTCTTTCTGTCTACCTTTGATAGTATCATCTCAGTAATGTAATCCATATGTTATACCTTGCATCTTGTTTTAGTTAAAAGCTTTTAAGTAGTATAATCTATAGCTATACGTTAGTTCTGTAACACCTTAGCTGTAGTTTTTAATTCTCAGTTCATCTTTAATATATTACCATCAGTAAGATTAACCTATAAAACAAAAAAAAAATCAAAAAAAAAATCAAAAAAAAAATCAATCATTCCATATTCAGTTCATATCTATATTTTAGCCTCTTTTTTAGTTACTTGCATTCTGTTGCCAGCATCATTGACCTGTAAGATAACTTAGTCCTATATTTTGTATAGCACATTAGGTCTTATGTACTCTCATTTATAGCCTGCTAGTATAGTTATAGTTTGGTTCTATAGCATCTTAGTCGCATTGGTAACTGTAGTTCACATCACTCCATTCTCATTCGCAGAACTGCATCTATAGGCTATGTATATACTTGTTTAGATTTTACTTTTTCTGTTATAGCGTAACTTAGCTCTAGTTTTTAATTTATGTCATCCCATTTAATTTACATAGCTGCATTCTTTTAGTCTTTCTTATTAGTTTACATCTCATAACATGTTGCATCAGTAGCTTTTCAGTTCACTTAATCCGTTTCAGTAGTTGAACATCTTCTTAGAATAACTGATTCTTAGTTGCAATTCTATAAGTCATATCTGTAGGTCAAGCATTTACATCATCCATGTCATTCCCCTATAATATATCATCTCGCATAGTCCAATATTAGTTTAAAGTAGCTCATGTTACTGTCGCCCTGTATATATCCATTAGTAAGTCATATAAGATTGTGATGTCTTTGTCCCGGTTTTAATACCTTCAATTTTTCTGTCACCTGCACTTGAATATTAAACCTACAAAACTGACTTGTCCTCATCTCAGTTAAATCTTCTTAGTGTTAACTGACTCCTGAGATGTGTTAGGTGTTACACAAATATTGTGTGGTGTTCTTTTCACGAAAATTGCATATGTAAGGTGGTAAGCATTGGAGTTGTTCAATACTTTGAATATCATACCTTATCGTACTTTGTACATAACTGTGCATTTTGTCAGCCAGTCCGAATAACCATTCATATCTCCCTGTAAAATTCACATCTCTGTAGTTTGTAACCTTTCAAATTGCTAACGATATTCGGACTGTCTTAGACAACCAAAGTAGAATCATCTGAAATCATTGTCGAGCTGTAGATTCCCCTCACAGTTCGTCATTATGAGTGCCTATACTATCTTTTCCTTGCTGTATCTATCCATTTTTGAGAACTGAAACTCTTTCTGAGTAACCAAGTACCTGCAAGGCTGAAATGCAAATCAAGGGAAAGAAGAAAAAGAAGCAACACAATCTGTGCTTACGAAACTGACATGCAAACCAAAGGAAAAGGATAAAAAGGCACATGACACAGTTTTTATTGTTTCTAAACCCGGTTGGTGTCATTCTCGAACCTCATTATTCTTTATATTTGTGTGAATGGTAAAATGTGATAAGATGCTAACTTAGCTGCCAGATTGAACACTATACAACCCCTGCAACATAGAGTGTCTATTTGAGCATAATCCTGTGATATCTGGGTAATATTTTCTGCATGCTGAAAGTGCTATCCATATGTATGCATCTGTCAAAATATAAAATGTTGAAAACTGTATGTATGCTTGCGTAGTTTCGACATCATTCACGTAAACACCTTGTTTCCTTCATGAATTTACAACCCCACTGAGCATTTCTTTTAACTCCTACAACATATAGCATCTGTGTGCTTGATTTTATGATGCCTGAGTAAAATTTCTTCTAGTGTCTATTTGAATCTCCAAATCCCTGAATCTGATTGTCATTCCCATAAGTCCGTGCTCCCCTGATTTGCACATTATTGCTTTGTTGCTCAGTACATGTTGAATATGTGAGAATAATCCCTAGAAAAAGCATTGTTCCCCTGTATTGCAGAATTGTTTTGCTTTCTGAGTGTTATAACATGTTTATTGATGTTCTTATAATAAATGTATGCTGGCTGAGCTTTGCATAAACTTATCGAACCCTGCAACAAAGTGCATGACCATGTAGTAGTTGGGCAACATACCCGCTAGCTGAAGTGTTATATCACTATGTGTCTCTCAATTCTTTGTTAAACCTTGAGTCTATCCTTTCCGATAACTCAGTGTATCACTAGAGACAGATCATGTCAGGATTTTGGTCTGCAACTGGGGATGAAAACAAATCCATCAGAGAACTTGCTGAGGGCATGCTTCACATTATGAACCCCCCACATACCATGATGTTAATAATTTTAGGGATTATTATGAACCTTCTCAGGGTCCTGAGCTTGAATACACATACCCTAGTTATTATTTGCACATGTATCATCCACCGCCAGGGGATGTTGAACAATTTTGTACTTCAATGAACTCTTGTATGCAATCTGTAATGAAAAATATTAAAATCATTGAGCAGAATAATGCTATATTTGAATTGAAAGTATTACATGATAATCCATATAGCAACACAGCTGAAATTATGTTCTATAGTGACCCTCATGTGCAACCATGTACCGAATACCTATTTGAAACGAGGATACCCACTATTGAAGACTCCCCTTCCATTGAACAACTTAATAAAATATTAAGGATGAATCTAATTCATTTACAAAATGTAGGAAGGGAGGAATTTCAAGATGAAATGTTTGTTTGTCCTCATGAAATAAATAATGAAAATAGTGTGTCTAGTCTTACTCATGCACCTGATATTGAAGATTAACCTGTTTTAGAAACAAATGAATGGACTGGAAATACTATGCTTTTTGATGGGATCAACTATTCATGTTACGATGATGATGATAATTTAATGTTAGAAGAGCATGTTTTTTCTGAAAATGTTCTTATAGAATCTTCTGTTTCTATTCCTGAGACATTAGACTCTGTGGATGCTTCTTCTAATTTTCTTATTCGTAACAATGAACGTTTGGATGATGTTGATGCTGATTTGGGGTTTATGCAATTGTTTTGTGAAAGTGAGCATGCTACAAAACTTGTTTGTGACTTAGGGAATGCTAAATTTTCAGTCGACACTAATGATACTATGCATGAAAATAACTTTGATGTGTCTGATTCCCTGCCTAGGTTACAACATGATGTTTTTTCTGGCTTTCTTATGCATGAGATGGAGACTTTGGATGATCATGATACTAATTTGGGTCTTGTTAATTTGTTCTATGAATGTGAGCATGCTACGACACTGGCAGATAATTTAGGAGATATTGATGTGACTAATAATGATGTGCCTACCTCCCTGCTTAAGTAGCAAACTGAAACTCTTCCACCCAACCTAGATTTGGTTTATAACAAAATTTTAAAACCATCTTTTCTGAGAACACCTAATCTAGGATTGGAACTTTGTGCCTCCCAAGTCCTTTTGGACTATTTTGCATCAAAGTATAATACCTTTAATACCTTTAAGGAGCCACAGTGGGAATGTGTGTCACTGCACGTTCCTAACATAGTTCATTTTGAGCTAGACCTTGTGCATGATGTACCTCTAAAATTACAATATTTTGTGCTAAAAAACACATCTGTTGACAAGTTTTGGTTTTGGGGTAACTCGTTCACATATACAGTCTTACTTGCACTCTCATGTTATATATGTGTAAGGCTGTTGATGTTTTTTCACTCCGTCTTTTGGGTTGAACCTTAACTCTTTAGATTGTTAATGTATGGTGAATTTTTCCCTCTATATAATCCAGTAGGTATTGTTAAATCTTCTATCTTGAATCGGTTGAGTTGTCTTTTGTATATATTATGCTAATCCAATGTGACATCAATTGAGTTAGTGTTGGATTCTAGCCTTGAATAATGAAGCTCTAATCTTGCTTTTGCGGACATACCGGTAATCTCTTCCCTTTTATCTTCTCAGCATAGTTCTCATGGTATGTGGCTATTTAAATTCTTATCATCTGTTCAAATATTGAGGACAATGTTAGATTTAGGTTTAGGGGTGTGTTTTGCATATAGAGTTTTTAGTCTTCTTATTTTAGTTTTTAGTCTTAAAAAACAAAAAACCCTTCAAAAGCTCTTTGTAAATATGTGCATAAAACCTCCAACTTTTATATATCTTAGAGTCACTAGCATGCTTCTATCTATGTTTACATAGAGAGTCTGACCGAAATAACTAAATTTGGAAGTACTAGAGAACACAATCGGGTTTCTTAGTTGTTAGAGCGTTAAAGTTGGATTTAACCATGCCGGAGGGCGAATTAGGTGCTGCAAAGATATTTGGTAGTAGAATTGTGATCACCCTTAGTGGAGACTACCCATTTTTACATCAAGCAAGGCACCAACCTTCAATTTTTGTGACTTTCTAAAAAAATTCTTTTAGAGTGTGTGTCACCGTATGTCAATTCTGGGTAGGAATGGTGAGCTACCCAACTTCGCACCACTTTCAGCACTATTTTTGATCTCTTGAGTGATAATTTTGTCAATCATGAGGGTGAAGTTGAAAGATGAAAACTCCTTCTTGTAGTTTGATTTGCAATTAGCATCACTCTCTCTCAACAACATCAAACATATCCATATAAACACATCATCATCAATGAGCAGAGCAACGTCAGAATATTTGAAGAAAAGTTGAAATAGTCCAAGGTTTACATGCTACAATTCAAAGAAAAGAAAATAAGATGAGAATTAGTGAAGTTTATGAAATCAAGACAATACAAGTTGTGAAGAATTGAGTGATAAAGTCCTTCATCCATGGAGTTAGTAGTTTCATTGTTTTTGTTGTTATTTTCATTTCATGTTTTTAATTCAAAAAAAAAAAAAATCAGAAAAAAAAATTGTAGTTTATTTTCTTAGTTTAGTTTTTGATACCACCATGGTAAAGAAGAAGAATTCAAGAAGAAAATTCCAAGAAACAAGGAAATTGAAGAGAAAAGTTACAAATTGTCAAGTTTTTGCGAAGTTCAGAAGTTCATCATCAACAGTTGAAGACCGAAGACCGAAGATTCAATACATTTCTATGGATGCTGTGAGAGTGGTGTTGATTGCCGATCGTATGTGAAGGTAAGTGAGTACTCCCATCCTTGATAATGGTTGATTTCCTTTCTTAGAGATCATCAGAAACAGATTCTTTTTGTCCACAATCTTGTGGAGTCTCCAGAAATTACTTAGGAAGGTTTTCCTTCCCACCATTCAAAGTGTGAAGGATTTCTCTCTTTATTCCTGTCTGCACACATGAGAGACTAAAAAAGCGGTCTTTTTGAGTGCAATTATCATAAAACCATATTAGTGAGGCAGAAGTCGAGGCTTGTGATTACTCTCGAACCCGAATTCTTTCATATGGTATGGTTATTTCTCGCTCAACTCTTAAGGATGAGAATGCATTCTTTGGTAGTTATAACTTCGTGTTACTAGCATACATAAATTCTATTTCCTCATAGCTCCTTGGATGCTTGGGACTCTATTATGCTCTGAAGTTGGAGAAGGTTTTGTGGGTACATCTCTAGTAGGCCCTCACGAGACTACAACTCATCCACTAGGGATACCTAGGAGTTTAAAGGCTTAGTGCATACGCTAAATGCATTCGAGAGACCAGCGACAATGGTATAGTTAGGATTTCTTAATTTAGGTTTCACTTGAGGAAAAGTAAAATTCAGGTTTGGGGGTATTTGATGAGTGCCAAATAGTGCATATTTCTACACCTTTTTATTGGCATTTACCTCATCTTTTGCGTTTTAAAATCATATATTATCCCAAATTCTGTATTTTCTCTATTTTCAAGAATAAATATTTGTACTAATTAATTTTGTGTTTTTAGGCACTAAGTAAAGCTTGGATGAATTGAGGAGCCAAAAGAGCAGAAAATTGGAGACTAGCGACTATGGAAGAGAAGTTGCAACCCGCTCGCGCATCAGTTGCAACCTGTTTACAAATACATGGGATTAAACTACCCAAGACCCGAATCCAAACCCGCCTCCATCCTGAGCTGTTAGATTGGATCAAACATTGCATCCAACGTCCTTGCCTTGCCGTGCATCAACATTTGCAGCTCCCGCCTCACACCCTAGCCACCTATCTTCTTCCCTAGCCAAACAGCAGAGAGCCAAACACTCCTCTCCATCTTTCTTATTTCTTCTTCCCGACAAAAAAAACCAGTACCTTCAGTTCTCCCCCTTCCCCCGACCATTTTCAGAGCCAACACCAGCAGCTCCTTCTTCTCCCGACCAACCTCTCTGTCACCAGCACAGCCACCTTCAACACCTCCTAGTTTCTCTCTATCTCCTTCATAGCTTCTTCATAACCCTAGAAGCTAGGTTTGAGATAGATAGAGTTAGGGTTTTTCATCAAACATCAAATTAATGGAGTTCCAGAGCCGAATTAGCAGAGGGGACAACCAATTCAGATGTTTTGGCGAGTGGGTCTTCATCTAATCTTTGAATTGAAGTAGAATTGAGAGATATTTGTATAAATAGAGAAGAGGCAGTGTATGTAAAGATCATGCCCGGATTAGCCGGTGCAAGATGTAATGTTAGTTTAGGTTTAATTTCAATGTTTGCTATGTTATAAATCACTTTGCTAGGGTTTAGATGAAACCCTTAATAATATGTTGAGTTAATTCATATTCATGTTTTTTTTTGTTGTGCCTAATTGAGATAAGAGTAATAGTTAGATAGTTGATAAAATTATCCCGTGATTGGTTGTACCGCAAGAAGACAACTAATATTAGGGGTGAATTAGTGATATTTGTTAATAAATTATCCATTTGAGACTTCCATGGAAGAAGATATGTGCTTAATAAGATAGGAAAGATACTTAGCTAATTGACCAAGGATCCTGTGATCAATTGTACTGTAAGAAGACAGTTGATACTAGGGGGAATTAGTGAGATTAGTTGATAACTCATTCTTCAGAATCTTCCTTGGGAAGGAACAAGAACATAACTTGAATCTGCATTGCCTTAGTATAGGATTAGGAGGTGGATTCAACTACCCAATTACTTTTTAGCCTTTGTTTACAATCTGTTATTACTTCTCTTTTACAATTTGTTTTATTACTTGTTCAATACCAAATATCTTGTCGTATCAACAAAAAAAAACCCCTTTTGGTTACTTGTGTTTATAAGTCAGTTGTAGTAAGGCCATAGAAACAGCTCTACACCCTCCAAGTCTCTGTGGGAACGACCTGTGCTTGCCCTGTGTTGCTTTTCGACACTGTGCACTTGTAGTTATAATTGTAGGTAACTTTCTTAAGCCTACCAAGCATCTCAACAATCAAACAAGATCAGGATACACGAACTATCAAGATAAAAGATAGTTGGACCTGGCTTCACTAATCCTTAGGTGAATTATTTTTTAGTCGCTAAACCCTAGAAAGATTTGAGGAAGATGGCGACTCTAGTTTATAACTAGGACAAAAAAAAATAGTGTCATAGATTCAAAAATCCCAGTTGCTTGAGGTTCTGTCTTATATAGATTTTCAAAGTATAGGTTGCTTTAGGTTTAAGCTAAGATAGCTTTTTGGAACCAAGCAAACAATATCCACCGTTAGATGAATCTTTGAAATAGATTGACATAACAAGATATATACTCTGGTTAGGTTGAACCTGAAAACACCGGGGGCACCAAAATACACCACCAACTTTTTCATAGGCAATCTATATGGACAAAATCAACACAACTCCAAGAGTTAAAACTCAATCAAGGAAAGTTTCTAGAGTTATCTCTATCTCTCTCTCTTATTGTTAGAATGTTTATAGAACTGAATCTGTGAACCTAACTACAAAGAGAATTCTTGGATGATACCAAAGACCAATATCCAAGGATCAATCAAGTCTTATCTAACAAACAAGGTCGGACCTATCTAATGTGATTGATCAATGCACAACCTATGATATTTCAATTATAAAGATAAACAATATAATGCGGAAAAAGAAATAACACAGACACTAGAAATTTTGTTAACGAGGAAACCGTAAATGCAGAAAAACCCCGGGACCTTGTGCAGATTGAACACCAAACTGTATTAAGCCGCTACAGACACTAGCCTACTACAAATTAACTTCGGTCTAAAATATAGTTGATCCTTAACTCAGTCTCCCACTGATTCAGGTACAATCACACTCATTACGCCTCTTAAATCCCAGCAGGACTCGGCACAATTGATTACCTCAGAAGATCTCATACCAACTAAGAGTTTCTTAAACTCAATTGAAGACTTTAAACCAAATATTCCTCCCACGGATTAAGCCTATAATTAATTTTTTGATTTACCATCTAAACGGTTGATCAGATCAAACATAAGATCCAGGTGATGGAAATCGATAGCAACTTGACAGAAGTATGACTATCCTCAAAATCCGAACTTATGAAACCAAAAGTGCAACCTAGATTATTATTCACCTCACAAGTTTAAAACTTAAGGAATCAACAAAGTCTAAGATGAAGAGAACTTTAATGATTACTATCTATCTTGATTGATGGACCAAGCTCTACAAACAATTAAGATCAGGATACTCGAGTTATCAAGATAAAAAATAACTGGACCTAGCTTCACGAATCCCATTGAAGTCTTTATAGTTTCTAAACCCTAAAAGGGTTTTTGGAGAGGATGATTCTAGATACAAGTAGGACACACCAAAAAGTAGTGTTAGGATTCAAAGATCCCAGTTGCCATGAGTTCCCCTTATATAGACTTCAAAGCCTAGGTTGCTTTAGGTTTAAGCTAAGATAGCTTTATAACCAAGCAAACAACCTTCGCCGTTAGATAAAAGCTTTGAATCTTATTCACATAAACAAGATATACACTCTGGTTTGGTAAACCGTAACCGAACCATGTATAAAGACTATGTCCAACATGGTTAGCCGAAACTAGCCGATTTGAACTTTAAAAGCTTAACACTCATTTTCATGTTCACTAAGACATTAATCTTGAGTCACAATCATGTGATCAAATGAGTCTAGTATTAATTAGAGAATTAATCAAATACAAATCATCTCATAGAAATAATTTAATCGCAATTTAATCATAATCGACATAGTTGGTAAATGTACATGGTAGAATCATGTTCACTAAGACATTAATCTTGAGTCACAATCATGTGATCAAATGAGTCTAGTATAATTTAATCGCAATTTAATCATAAACGACATAGTTGGTAAATGTACAAGGTACAATCATGCTCACTAAGACATTTTCATGTTCACTAAAACATTAATCTTGAGTCACAATCATGTGATCAAATGAGTTTAGTATTAATTAGATAATTGATCAAATACAAATCATCTCATAGAAATAATTTAATCACAATTTAATCATAATCGACATAGTTGGTAAATGTACAAGGTACAATTACTTGAGTCGTTCGTGAGTCGACTGAGTCACAGTACATGGACTATTTTGCAAACTATAAGAAAAACTTTTTCAGAGTTGATAGAACTTTTTCAGTTCACGTACCGGTTTGCAAACTTAAGACTTTTATCGGTTCCGGAGTTCACAAAACCTTTTCAGTTCATGTACCGGTTTGGGTACTAAACTGGTTCTAGAACATAGAAATATATTGGCTCGTATATCGGTTTGAATACTTTAGCCTGGTTCCCTTAGCACAGTTCCAAAATGGTTTGCATGAGAATATGCATACCTATCTGTATCACGAAACAAACTGATTTTCCCATGATGTGCATACGAGTATGCGTATAACACTATTGATGGTGGATTTCTATTTAAAGGCTAAAATTGTAAAAGCCAATTTTTGTAAGCTGACGTCCTGCAAAGGATAAAGCCTTCAGGCAGTGAATACTTCTTGCCATATTAATTCATTGGAGCATGTGCAACCATCCCTGATAATTAAACATACCTACCCAGAACGGAGCATGTGGCAACCATCCCGACGGAGCATGTGGCAACCATCCCGGTTTTCTGTAGGTATACAACATTACTATTAATGCTTTAATTAAAGCCTTGTGTTCGACGTGCAAACACCCGTAGGATACCTGACGGTAGGTTATACTAGCCCCGTTGAACGCATGCAAGACTACCCATGTTAGTCTCACTAGCTGAAAACAAACCCAAAAATATATCTCACCCGTCCAACTTCGCAAGCATAGATGGAGGGTGTAGATATAGATTCAGGGGGTCCTGAGCATGCTACCATGATAACCTCGGACCCACCTTCACACATGACCGAACGGTCAAGACCAACTACGGTTGGTCCTTCCAAAACGTGCGCTCAAAGAGAGCATGATGCACGGCTAGGGTTCCTTTTAATCGTGAGCGTCCAACTTCGCCAGCATAGTCGGACGGCTTAGATTATACCCTAAAACAAGTAGTGAAGTGATGGCACACCATTGGCGGGCCCACTTTCTACCTACATGACCGACTCCCTCATAGGAAAGTCGTGGTGCAAGAAACGATTGCCCAAACAAGGCTAGATTAACGCCTTATGCAGGTTGAGAAGATCCAAAACGATCACGACCATCCGACTTCACCGGCATAGTTGGATGGCTTAGATTGCGCCCAGGGTCATAGAGCAAGCATGTACATGCTCACCGTCGACCCAAGATGTTGTATACATGGTCGGTCTCCCCAAAGGAGGCGCGCGCAACCCAAAGCCGATCGCTCAAAGTGGCCGGTCTAAAGCCCTAGTTAGGGTTTGCGGCGCAGAAACATCTCGAGCGTCCATCTTCGCAGGCTTGGACGGAAGGCCAAGATGGAGACTTAGAAGGAACCGAGCATGATAGCATGACCATCGTGGTCCCGACTTCACGTCTAGCTGATCGTCCAAGACCGGCGGTGACCAATCTCCTCGATACGCATGCCCAAAGGTGACATGTCGCGGCCCCTCCATAAATTCTAATCTCGACAACTCGTCTTTGCCGCCTGAGTCGAGTGGCTTAGATTAAATCTTTGCAAGTCAAGCAGGCATGGGATTGAACACCATTGTACTGCCTCCATGCAGGGCTGATTGGTTCCTCCATTGGAACTCTCTAAGCATGCAAACGTTTGGGCCGAAAGAGGAAGCATGCGCGCCTCCCATCCAACGGTTGCAAGCAAGGCTATGAGTCATCTCGTCCGTCCAGCTTTGCAAGCTTGGACGAATGGCTTAGGGTGCGAATCAACCAGCAAACAAGGTATCACTATGACCACCATCCGTCACTCTTCTTCACAAGGTGACCGACCAAGTCATGGCCTGTCTATACAGCCTCCAAACGGTTACATGAAGATGGCTGCATGCGATGTTATACCAAGTTCATGGTTTACCCTGCACTATTTTCTGTGGGTCGCACGATCCACACACTCGAGAAATTAATCACGTCACAACTGGGGGATACAAACTGGGGTATTGGTCTGGAGGTTTACAGCGTGCATCGTGAAACGCGCCATCACAAGAACGTGTTAGGAAGACATGGGAGGTTAAGTCAAGATGAGAGAAGTGGGTAGTTCTGATCGTGTGACACTCACACACAACTCCACTCTTCCCTCACTCCACTTCCTCCACTTCCCACGAGAGATGTGAAGAAGGATTAATGACTTGTATAAATAGGCTCTCCTCCCTATTTCCAAAAACAGAAGTTGGAACAACAAAGAAAACCAAGTGTTAATCGTATTCAACACCCAGAGCCTGCTTGCAACATTTTCTAGCCTGCTCAACCTTATGTTAACAAGTCATCAAATAGCCTTCACCTTCATACTCTCAACACCTTCTTCGCTTCCCTCCCTAAGATCAACCTCACATCCTTCACCTGTGACCGAAAAAAATCTGGAACGTCCGTGTCTTCGGTTTAGGCCAGAATTGAATAGATTATCTCTCGAATCAAAGTGCTCATCATGCAGCACATTTGTTGAAGGTTTAAACTCACTTCTCATCCACACACACACACCCAAAATTACCTAAACCGGCAAAAGTAGTTTTCTCCCACAAACAATTGGCGACCACAGTGGGAGGTTAATCTCTCGGTTGTGAAGTCGATTTATTCAATACCAATTCAATTTCTATGATTTCAAGAATGGTGGATCTTAGGTCTAGATCAGCAACCAACGATGGAGTTAACACCGACAACACTTCTGGTGGCGCTGATATCCCAATTACTGGTGTGACAGTGCAACCCGCCAGTGCAACCAATGTGTCTCGTGGAATCGTGTCTTCTACCATCAGTACCAGTGGAGAAGGAGCAAACATTCCCGCAGGCGTGACACCTCCCATTACAAGAGCCAGAGCGGCTACAAATCTAGGCATTTACTCAAGCATGACACTTCCGTCCGTCACTAGAACAACTGTTACTTCCCCTTCAGGACGAGGATCTGGAGGACCCATAGGAGGACAACCTCCTATCACCATGGTGGACTTGATGGAGAGACAAGAAACCCTCGCTAAAGCTCAGGCAGACATGGCAAACACTCAGAAGGAGGTACTCACCTTCCTTAAAACATTAACCGATCGATTACCACAAGATTCGATACAGCCTCAAGGGCCAAAAAGAGATACGTTCAGCACACCTAGAGTAGATGCCTCAGTTATGCAAGTCTACCTGAATGAAGAGTCTTATGCTGCTGACCACGCAAGAGAAAGGGACCAGGAGCGTCTCAGGGAAAGGAGCCGATCATCCAACTTTATTACACGTGAAGATCTGGAGAGACTCCTCCAAAATCGTGGCAAATAAATTCCGATGGACGCGCATCGACACCAACCTCCATATCCACAAGACGTGCAGCGGATTCCTCTTCCTAGGGGATACACCTCCCCTCAATTCATCCTTTACGATGGTACCGGTAATTCTCGTGAACACGTATCTCGATTTTTAGAATCCTTAGGAGAACATGAATACAATCACGTTCTCCGCTTGAAGGAATTATCCAAATCACTTACGGGGAGAGCCTATACGTGGTACAACAATATTGAACCCGACATCATATCCAATTGGAGTGAGATGGTCAACGCGTTTTACAAGAAGTACTTCTTTGTATCTGAGCAAGTTACTTTCTCAGACCTGGGGAGAATCTCCCAACGGAACAATGAACATCCAAATTATTTTGTCAAAATGTTCAGAACACAAGCGTTGGACTGCCATGAACCAAATGTCATATAACGACAGCTGGTGGAATTATGCATCAACGGAATGATACCCATATATTGCGCCTGCTGAAAAACTTGGGATTCCAGATGTTCTCAGAGCTCCATGAAGCAGCCAAACGTTCGGCCACTACCGCCCCAGCATTATTGGAAAGAACCAGGATCGTTCGGAGTGACGATTCACGAGATAATCGGGGAAATAATTGCCTCATCAACAAGAAATATAATACTAGCCCTTCTGTCAGTGTAGTAAGCGAAGGCAGAAAGAGAAAATCTCCAGCGGCGACGGCAGAACAACTACCCAAGCGTGCGACTCAAATGGATAAAGCTTCTCCTCAAAAGGGAACATGCAAAGATCTGCAGAGCACCAAAGACACATACATCCCGTTTCCGATAAGTGAAGTAATAGAACTCTTGGAGGCATGGATTCAGGATGATTCTATCGAGACTACCTCTCCTATCAAACTTCCACCAATCGAGAAAGACATGGCAGACCCTAAGTACTGCCGTTATCATAGGTTTGTCCACCACCCAACTAAGGATTGTAACAAGCTCAAAGAAATCTTCTGGGAAAAGATAGCAGCAGGAGAGCTCCAATTGGGAAATGAAGGAGTTCACACAGACCCCCTTCCCATCCAAAGTTGCATGATCTCTGTAAGCTCTGTGCGCAAGACTGTACAATCCATGATGGAACACCTGTGTGAAATCTTGTACCTTTCCAAGGTACAACGTCAATATATATTCATGGACCTCAACCGTATTGTGTCAGGCAGGCGATTGTATCCAGAAAAGGAAGTTGTTCCAGCGTCTCAAGCCTCCTTGGAAAATAGCACCAACAAAGGAAACTAGGGACTTTTGATCATCGCCCATCTAAAAGATGTCAAGTTCGATAGCACATTAATCGATACAGCTTATGAATTCAACATCGTTACTATAAAGACCCTGAAAGCTGCGAAAATCTCAAAGCGGGAAGCTACCCGTGGTCCGAATGTGATCAAGAGCCCAGCAGGAGAATTTGTGGATGTCTACGGATACATTGACCTTGATGTCAAGATTGGTAACACTCCAACACAAGATAGATTCCATATAATTAAGGAACATCCGGATTACAACATGATTCTGGGGCGCCCGTGGGTACACGAGGCGCATTCCTTACTAATCTTAGTACCTGAAAGAATCTCCAACAAGCCAGCTCCGATGATTTACAACAAACCTTGGAGAATCGAAGACTGCCTGTTGCCCCCATACCAACAACTCACAGGCATAACGCAACTACATGGTGAAAGCCCTTCGTCCTGCGTCAAGAGATTCCGAGCCCAAGTAAGTCTCATTGAACGACCCTCTTTGCAAGTAGTGGATGATTGTCCTGTTAGACCACCGAGGACTGTTTCACCTGACAGGTGGGCCACCACCAAGAGATGTGAATGGAGTACTGGACCCTTTAAGCGCTTCACCAAAAGCTTGGAAGCAGTCAAGAACGATACGTGTCAGAAGCAAGATGTTATGCCAAGCCTAAATCCGTTTCAAATCGGAGATATGGTAGCAAAGGTAACCACGTTCCAAGTTGGAAACATGGAAGTAAAGATAAATGCCCAGTCTGATATGCATGCAAAGTAAGAGGAAATATTCTTAGTGGAAGATGTTATCTTGGGTGGTTACTGCAAGATCATCAATGCAGACAAACTCGAAGGTGTGGTTGTTCACTCACGGTGGCTCAATCCCTACCTTACTTGAAGACATGACACCACCTCTCTAATCCCCCCGGGGGATTCCTTCAACAATTTTCCTTTTCACAATATTTGTAATTCCTTAAAAATGATGGCACTGCTTGCCTTCATACTTATTAGGGTTTCAATATTTCTTCAAGTAATCAAGATTTCATTCCTTTTACGATTTCTCATAAAATCACACAAAGTTATGAGTCACCTTCAAACCACCATTACCCAGAAAGAAAACCCTAAATCCTCATACCAAATCTTCATACCGGCCTGGTAATATGGGAGGAATAAAACATGTAAAAAGGGAGGAGGAATGTATCCTACATGATCTACTTCAATAGAGCCAGACTCACGTCAGGGGGCACAAGCAAAAAAAAAAAATGCATGTTTCGAAAAGCAACATTGAATAAAACTTTGTTCAAGACAAGCAAGCAAAAAAGAAAACTTCAAACTCAGCCGCCACTGAGTATATAAAATAAAAACACTACAAAGAAGAATAACAGGGAAACTCAATTTCCGGTTGCGTCTTCATCCTTTGTTGGGATCCACATCTTGTGTCGTTTTCTCCGAGACGCCTCGACTTCTTATTCGGACACAAAGAATGCCGCCTTAACATCTTCAACATGCGTATCTTCTGCACCTTCTACAGAATCCATTGAAACCTTGGAAATCATGCCAATCACTTTCGGGCGTTCAGTCTCATCAGTATCAGGGTCAAGGATTATTACACCACCACGTATTGGATAAAAGAGTACGGAGCCGCCCCCTGACAATGGTTAAATTCAAGACAGACATTTCCTGTACGGCATGGCCGACTTCACGAAGTGGCATATCAATTCTAGCCATCACTTCTTCATGTGCGTTAGCTTCTGGTTTATCAACTTCAAAACTTTTTTCTGAAGAAGCTGCAGAGTTATCATCACCAACTCCTTTCAAGATGTATTGCAATAAGATTGGAAGTTTTAGCATGTTTCCAAGGGGTCATACAGCAATAAAATATTCTCGTGATTCCCAACTTCGTTTTTAGGCACCTAATACGGAGATTACATGGGATTGAGATGGTTCAAGCGTCCTCCAAACAAACTCAGTTGAAGGAAATTTAAACTACCCTGTGTTCTATTATGATCTGGGAGCAATGGGTATGGAATCTAGTGTTATGTTATGTGCCATTCTCTTCATATGGAAGTTATCTACAACATATCAAAATTTCACGATAATCGGATGAAAGGGCAAGAATGGGTGGCCAAAACATCAGAAGACACGCAACCTGAAAAAATTCTGAAAACCTCCTGGAAGTTTGCTATTTCGCGGTTTTTATCCCCTAAACACGCTCAAAATACAAAAAGCTTCTTTGATAAATCTTGGAAATTTTCTGTGCTTGAAGTTACATATGCGGAACGTCGAAGTTCGAGTTTGTATGAAGATTCTACAGAAATTTCGGTAAACGCAAGCGCACGAGTACCTCAAAATCACGCAGGAGGGCACTAAGGTTTGCATGCGTATCCCTAAAGCTAAGCCAACATGTCAACATATTTTTCTACAGTTGGATATCATGTCTACAAGTTCAAGACAGCGGTTCTTCCAAGCTACAACCTGGGTTTTGACATGCAAGGATAAAGGGAACAAACGACATGTTTATGATTTCTTTTACTATGCAACCCTAATAGGCGGTAAAAGAATTAATCATGGTATGTTTTTCTACACCTACAATCCTATCAAAATGCAAAAGAAACTCTAACTAAATAATTAGGGTTTGCAAAAAAAAAAAAATCGCACCTACCTGACAAACGGCGTCGGCGGCGACAAAAACCAGCAACGGTGACGGTGAACTCCGGCGGCTGGAGTGACGGCGGCGCGGGAGAGAGATGGACGTCCACTTGAGAAGAAAAAAAAAAATTTCGTGGAGAAAAAACGGAAAAAGGGTTCTCCCTTTTATAGGCAAAATTTGAAGAATCCTGATTAGAAAAGGATTCCTTTCTGCTTCCAAAAAACCAAGAAGGGAAACCGGCCCACCAAAGGTTTCATTCCTGCAACGATGCGTTCACATGGACAATCACTAGCGGCTGCCTTCCAAGGTTAGTTACCTTTATTTCTTTTACGTATATTTGTCACCATCTCTTTCCTACCCTACAATAGTGTAACTATTGCATGCTAGGTAGGGGACTTAATGTTGATGGTGGATTTCTATTTAAAGGCTAAAATTGTAAAAGCCAATTTTTGTAAGCTGACGTCCTGCAAAGGATAAAGCCTTTAGGCGGTGAATACTTCTCATCATATTAATTCATTGGAGCATGTGCAACCATCCCTGAGAATTAAACATACCTACCCAGAACGGAGCATGTGGAAACCATCCCGACGGAGCATGTGGAAACCATCCCGGTTTTCTGTAGGTATACAACATTACTATTAATGCTTTAATTAAAGCCTTGTGTTCGACGTGAAAACACCCGTAGGCTACCTGACGGTAGGTTATACTAGCCCCGTTGAACGCATGCAAGACTACCCATGTTAGTCTCACATGCTGAAAACAAACCCAAAAATATATCTCACCCGTCCAACTTCGCAAGCATAGATGGAGGGTGTAGATATAGATTCATGGGGTCCTGAGCATGCTACCATGATCACCTCAGACCCACCTTCACACATGACCGAACGGTCAAGACAAACTACGGTTGGTCCTTCCAAAACGTGCGCTCAAAGCGAGCATGACGTACGGCTAGGGTTCCTTTTAATCGTGAGCGTCCAACTTCACCAGCATAGTCGGACGGCTTAGATTATACCCTAAAACAAGTAGTGAAGTGATGTCACACCATTGGCGGGACCAATTTCTACCTACATGACCTACTCCCTCATAGGCAAGCCATGGTGCAAGAAACGATTGCCCAAACAAGGCTAGATTAACGCCTTATGCAGGTTGAGAAGATCCAAAACGATCACGACCATCCGACTTCGCCGGAATAGTTGGATGTCTTAGATTGCGCCCAGGGTCATAGAGCAAGCATGTACATGCTCATCGTCGACCCAAGATGCTGCATACATGGTCGGTCTCCCCAAAGGAGGCGCGCGCAACCCAAAGACGATCGCTCAAAGTGGCCGATCTAAAGCCCTAATTAGGGTTTGCGGCGCAGAAACATCTCGAGCGTCCATCTTCGCAGGATTGGACGGAAGGCCAAGATGGATACTTAGAAGGAACCGAGCATGCTAGAATGACCACCGTGGGCCCGGATTCACGTCTAGCTGATCGGCCAAGACCGGCGGTGACCAAGCTCCTCGATACGCACGCCCAAAGGTGACATGTCGCGACCCCTCCATAAATTCTAATCTCGACCACTCGTCTTTGCCGCCTGAGTCTAGTGGCTTAGATTAAATCTTTGCGAGTCAAGAAGGCATGGGCGTGAACACCATTGTACTGCCTCCATGCAGGGATGATCGGTTCCTCCATTGGAACTCTCTAAGCATGCAAACGTTTGGGCCGAAAGAGACAGCATGCGCGCCTCCCATCCAACGGTCCCAAGCAAGGCTACGAGTCATCTCGTCCTTCCAGCTTTGCAAGCTTGGACGAATGGATTAGGGTGCGAATCAACCAGCAAACAAGGTATCACTATGACCACCATCCGTCACTCTTATTCACAAGGTGACCGACCAAGGCATGGCTTGTCTATACAGCCTCCAAACGGTTACCTGAAGATGGATGCATGCGATGTTATACCAAGTTCATGGTTCACCTTGCACTATTTTCTGTGGGTCCTGTGATCCACACACTCGAGACATTAATCACGTCACAACTGGGGGATACAAACTGGGGTATTGGTCTGGCGGTTTACAGCGTGCAGCGTGCAACACGCCATCACAAGAACGTGTTAGGAAGACATGGGCGGTTAAGTCAAGATGAGATAAGTGGGAAGTTCTGATCGTGTGACACTCACACACAACTCTACTCTTCCCTCACTCCACTTCCTCCACTTCCCACGAGAGACGTGAAGAAGTATTAATGACTTGTATAAATAGGCTCTCCTCCCTATTTCCAAAAACAGAAGTTGGAACAACACAGAAAACCAAGTGTTAATCGTATTCAACACCCAGAGCCTGCTTGCAACATTTGCTATCCTGCTCAACCTTCTGTTAACAAGTCATCAAATAGCCTTCACCTTCATACTCTCAACACCTTCTTCGCTTCCCTCCCTAAGATCAACCTCACATCCTTCACCTGTGACCGAAACAAATCTGGAATGGCCGTGTCTTCGGTTTAGGACAGAATTGTATAGATTATCTCTCGAATCAAAGTGCTCATCGTGCAGCACATTTGTTGAAGGTTTAAACTCACTTCTCATCCACACACACACCCAAAATTACCTAAACCGGCAGAAGTAGTTTTCTCCCACAAACAAACACAAATCATAAAGTCGATATATATCTACTCCGCTATGTATACAAGTACTTGTAATACATCTTCAGACATATAACAGTTTTCCCAGTTTGTAATACTGATAACACTGTCTTGTATTCTGAATATAGTAGTTCTATATTTCTCTGAATCGATTCGAATTATTCTTGAATAACATCAATGATACATGTTACTGTTCCAGGCTATTTTCGAATGATAAACTTGAATCATGATTTGGTTCCGAACCATAAATTATTCTCCACCGAAATTTGATCAAGTATGAACAATGATCATTAAGCTTAGTCATTATATTTTGAGAAATTCGTAAACTAAGTAATTAATTATTTCTCGACTCGAAATTCTTGTCTATGCAAGATAGTCTAATTAGTTATGCGACAAGCATCTCAAGCATATAAAGTTGAGTATAACTTGAGAAATAGGTGGTTCAGTCTTCACTTACCTTTTGTTGATGAAGTTCTCCAAAAGCTTCGGTTGATCTTCGCCTTAAAACGGTAGAATGCAAATGATGACTGGTTTGTTTCTCAACTACCTCTATCCTAGACCGAGACTTAACTAATTGTAGACTAGAAATTAATATATAGTTTTGACAACAAGCTTGATATAGAAACACTTGTGAGTTTGACCGAGCAATGCTCTAACAAAACCATAACCGAACCATGTACAAATACATTCTTCATGGACGGTTAGCCAAGACTAGCCGATTGAACCATAAGCTTAATCATTTTCATATAAATCTTAAGACTTTATGTTTGAGTCACAACCATGTTATAAAGTGATCAATCATTTCTATATAGTATTTTTGGAGATTTAATCAAATGATAATTATCTCACAGAAATAATTTTTGTGCATCTGAAAATATTCGGCATGGCAAGTACGTATACCAGGTACGTGTACTCTACCTTTTTCGTGACTATTTTTGTCATGGTACATGTACCAAAGACAAAGCGAGTTCAGGAACTTACAAAACTTTTCTGGTTTGCGTACCAGTTATTATACCACTCCGGCTTCAAAAATAATAGTTCCTTTACGGTGTGCACACTTGGTATGCGTACTATTCCTGGTTCACGAGTAACAAACTTTTTATGGTATGGATACCAGGTATGCGTACCAAACAGTTGATGTCGACATATAGGTACTCTGGTACTTGTACTGAGTACATTTACTACAGTTCCAGACTTATAACAGTTTTCTCCAATATGTGGACGGGTATATATGCATACGGTCATGTATCCAGATTTATAGTAGTTCTATACTTCTCTATAAATCAATTCGAAATATTACCAAATAATATCAGTGACACATATCACCATTCCAGTCTGTTTTCGAATGATAATCTTGAATCACTATTTAGATTATGAACAATAAATTGTTCTTAACCGAAATTCATCAAGTATGAACAAATGTTCATTAAGCTTAGTCATATATATTTTGAGAACTAATTACCAAGATAAACTGGACTCGAAATTCTTGATATGCTTGAAATAGTCTAATTAGTCATAGGACAATGTCTCATAGATAGAAAGATGAATATAACTTGAGGAGTAGGTGGTTCAGTCTTCACTTACCTTTTGTTGAAGAAGTTTTCCAAAATCTTTGGTTGATCTTTTCCTTCAAACTGTAGAACGTAGTGATGTCCGAATCTCAACTACATACTTTTATCCTAATCCGAGACTTGACTAACTGTAGACTAGAAATCAAGATATATTTTTGATTAACTAAATTTGACAACAAGCTTGATATAGCAACACTTGTGAATTCGACCTAACAATGTTCTAACATGACTTTTACAATAGGATGTTGGAAGTTCACTCTCCATCCTTTAATAATAATATCAATGTAGTTAGGAGTTGGGAAATTGGACCTCTTACCACTTTAAAGTGATCCCAAATTTCAACGGAGAAATTTAGAGCAATAGAACAATAAGTGATCAACTAACTCACCCGCTTTGCTGCAAAGAAAACAACCATTAACAAGTAACTTTCCTTTCCTATAAAGAGTATCAATGGTGGTAAGTCTCTTATGAAACACTAACATAAGAATAAAAAAAAAAATCTTGTGAGGCCAAGACATGGGCCACACACTTGATGAATATTATTTGAGATGTGTTCATTTTCAATATTAGCATAACAAGATTTCCGTTAATAGACCACCAGGACTGATGTTCCATTTAAGAGAGTCCAAACCTGAACCTAAGTTGAATTTTTTGAGGAAGGTAGTGATGGAGTAAACCTCTAAGATTTGGATTTGTGTAAGTCTCTTGTCCAGTCCCAGGTTCCAAGATTCTCCTTGTTAATTAGGATCGAGAAGGAGTTTCCTTGACGAAGACCTTTACATGTGGTGGACTTCAAGTTGGTTGAGCCATTGATTAGGATCGAGAGAGGAGTGTTGCCAATACAACCTTGAATCCATTTTCTCTATATTGTGAGAAAGACAATTTTTTAAAGAACTTCATCTAGGAAATCTGAAGAAACATGATCGAACACATTTTCGAAATCTATCTTGGACACAATTCTTGGAATTCCACTCTTAATCCTAGAGTCCGTGTGTTCATGCACAATAAGTGCACAACCCAAGATTTGCCTCCCTTTAATGAAAGCCGACCGATGCGAAGATACTAAAGTTGGCAGCATTTTTTTTTATCCTCTTCGTAGTGACCTTGGATACCATCTTATAAATGCTTCATATTAAGCAAACATGTCTGAAATATGCAACTTCTTGTACATGGTCTTTTATTAGGAATCTACGCCAGGAAAATAGATTTGAGTCTCCAATTTGTCGAGCCTCGCCTATTGAGATCCTTAACCACCTCCATGATATCCACGTACATGAAAAAATAGCATTTAAGGATGACATGAACCTGGACACCGCCAAGCCCTGGCGACCCATCGTGACCCATGTCTTCAAATCTGGAAGACATACCTCTTCATCGATGTCTACTTCAATGTAAATGGCTTGCAAACCAACAATTTTTTTTGAAGTTCATGTTTCAATGCTCGGTCTAGGGCTGGTAATCCCTCGAAAGAGTTCACTTAAAAAAGTAGGTGATAGCATTTTTGATCACATTTTTTTATCCTCCGCAAGAACTCCGTCAATCTTTACGCTCGAAATAGTAATTTTTCTCCTCTTATTCTTGACAGCCCTGTGATAAAAATTTGTGTTGTGGTCACCATCTCTGTCTCCTTGAGATTCATATTTCTGCGAGAGCATGATATCTTTCCTACTCGATTCATAATTATCATGAGCCAATTTTTCTAATCAGTGTTCTTGCAAAAGAAGTTTCTTCTTATGATACTTTAAATGGAGTATGGGTTACTACGCACCGCTCCACATGACATTCTATTTTACTTTCTGATGACGGTAAACCTCACCTTCGGTTTATTAAATATACTCCCTCCGTCCCACTATTAAGTGACATATTTGATTTTAGATTTTGTCTCACTAATAAGTGACCTATATTACTAAATAAAGAGATATTTCTAAAATTATCCTTTTAGTTAATTATAAAAAATATAAAAAATATACATAATTTGATAGGCATGTTTATATTCATTATGTAGGTGTTTTAAAATGCTTTTCAATAGTATGAAGTTCGCGAACATCCGTGGTATAGTTTGAGAGATAAATCATTTCTAAATTTCACTAATTATTATGTATAAAGGGTATAATTATAAAAAATGCTTAAAAGTACTTTTTTCTTTGCTTGTCTTAAAAATTGTGCAAACTTAAACTAGGTCACTTAATAGTGGGACGGAGGGAATATATTTTAATTGTTAGAGACATGTTATATTGTTATCAGAAAAAATTACAAATTACTAATAAAATAGGGTGAACAAAAAAGAAAGAAATGGTGAACCTCATATTTAAAGTAATAAAGGATTATCCTTGGCCTTGGCCCTGGCCCGGATTACATTTACTATATGGTGGCAAAATTATCTTTACTAGTGTTTTTCCCGTGCGTTGCACGGGATCAAGTTAATTGAATTATTATTTGTGTTGAAAATATAGAGACAGGTCTCTCCTATTGTGTCAAAATGTAGTATTTACTTGCTTAGAGATCGCTGAGTATTAGCAGAATAGTTGTAACCTTAACTGAAACAATTGGGCCGAAAATTTAGTCCCGGTTAATTGGGTTATTACCTGAGCTGAATTTATATAGATCGCAAAGTATCAGCATATCGGCCTGCCTGTTTGGGACAACCAATCTTCGGTAAGCATTTTGAAGTTGATAACTTACACATAGTTTACTGCGTTGCACGGCCTCAAGTTACATACTTTGCTCTTTTGGTAACATTGATAATGTATCTCTTTCCACATGAGTTATGTGGTCGGCAAATAGTATTCTTATTCCTTATATAGTCATAGGAAATATATGGCATGCAAAACGAATTCAAAAGGTTTACTTATAACTTTTTTCTCCTTACAGATCATGATATTAGAGAAGTATATATATAAAAAAAAAAAGGTAGATTACAATTTAATTACAAAAGAAAAATGTTATTACTCTTATCACAGTATCTACAAATATATTATAGCTCTACCAAAAATGATTTGGGATACAATTAAAACTGCTTTATGTTTTCAATTAACAATCAAATAAGTACCAAACAAAAATCACATAATCTTTTTCAACCGTACACTAACAAAAAGAGATTAAACGAAATCAACGACTTATTGAATACAAACTGGTCATCTGAATCAAAAAAAAAATCAGAAATCATAGTGCAACAACAGTTGGTTGGAATGAATACCAACCTGTGAAATCAATAACAAATTGGAACATGCATGACAATACCATAGGGAAGGGTAATAGAAGAGATTACCATTACTATATATGCTAGTAACGTATTTGGTGGTCACAAAATCCAACTCCTGTCAATACCCCATTTTTACGTGCAACAATTGTGCCTTTTAGAAAACCTTCAGCAAACTCCTAAGATGTACTTCAATATACTTGAAAAGAGAACATTTATAATGCCTCAATTTCTCACCTGGGTAACAGGAGATTGGTGTTTTACATATAACTTCTCACCAAATCTGTAACATGGGAAACTACCAAAAATGTTAACCACAAAACATACTCAATGAGAGAATAGAAGAAAAAAAATATCAAACAATGCATCTACACGATCGCCAATTAAATCCCACACCTCTCTTCTCGTTTCTCAATGTAAAGAACTAACGGCACCAATGTCTCTGAATACACGCAACTCAAATAGGTTTTTTTCAGTGCAACATTTGACAATTCCGAACTACATCGAGAAGTTGTACCCATTGATGTTCTCATTTTCAGCTGAAAAACATAATGCACCAATAGCTTACCAGAAGGAATCCAGGTTTCCGAAGAGGTTCATTTGCTTTTTATAGAAATTACTAGGTATCACCGGGGCCTTACGGCCCCGGCTCAACCTCCCATGTTAGCGTCAGTTTATATAATTTATTTCTTTCTTATTCGAGGATACTCATAATTTTATAACATTAGTAAACACCTAATGGAAAAATTATATGAGTTCATACATGCCTATTTAATAGAAAGTCCATACTAAAAACCCAAGTCAATAATAGGACATTTCCCTAATATTTCAGAGTAAGTGAATCTCAAGGTCTCCGATCTAGTTCCTAACCAAGTAGTTGGTGCTTGGATAGGTCTCCATAAATCTCAATCACTAAGAACAGTAACAGACTTAGTAACCTCAGCACCACCACCATTATCTCCCTCCTCCTCATCTTCTCTAGATGGATTTCTTTGTAGTTTACGATTAAATGTGTACTACAATAACGCATTAAGTTGTTTAGTGCACAACATCCGGCTATCAGCTTGCAGAGTGAGATAACAGTAATAGAAAAACAATGGTCTCAAGGACAATGCATGTTTATTTTTAGTACTTTCTAATTACGAAATCTTTGTGCAATTCGTTAATCGGAATGTGGATTATAATTTCTAGAGTCAAATATAGTTCTCACTTTAAAATTAGTCGTGGTTAGGTTAAAAGTTAGGGGGTCGTCATAAGGAAGATCCCAATGTCTTGCTGGCATGATCAAATTTGGTCAGCCAACCGTTCAGTATCCTCATATAAAATTTTATTCGTCCGGTAATGATTGGGGCGGTATTTAAGAAATTTAGTTACGACAAATTCAAGATTAGCCATGTTTAGAATTAATAGCCAGGTCATCTATATCGCAGAGCGTGACAATAATCCCAGTCTTCCTAAATAATAAAATCTTGACCGTTATAATACAAATAAGAAGTAGTGCAAATGTATTGATTCGGTTTCTCATATTCCCTTGCTTGTTTTTCACCCGTTAACGGAGTGGATGTGTCAAACCAACATCGTCTAGCTAATCCGGATGGCACGTCAAAGAAAAAGAAAAATCACTCGCTCGAGTAGAACACGTTAAGGCTTAAAGGAGCAAATAATGAACATGACCTTCTTTTTTTTCGCTAAGAGTCATAATTTATTAGAGGATATGCCCGATTACAGGGGTTAACTATATAAGTTAGGTAGGCTGCGGTTTATTAAATAATACTCCGATATTCTTCCTCCATTTCCATGAGGAATTAATGGTAACATTCCTCCCTTTCTATTCCTCATTTTTTATTTCATTTGTTGAAAAGCCAGCGATGCGTTTTTAATTTTGT
Organism: Papaver bracteatum; assembly: GCA_023529315.1. Lineage (NCBI taxonomy): Eukaryota > Viridiplantae > Streptophyta > Magnoliopsida > Ranunculales > Papaveraceae > Papaver > Papaver bracteatum. Next base: position 212,805 of record JAJJWX010001283.1, read on the forward strand.
TAGTCTTTGGAGTTGCGGAGAATCTAGTGGAAAGACAATTGTTCCACTTGAGTTTCCCGTGAGACTTGGATTTGCATCTACTTTTAGCAACATATCTAAACAAAGGTTACAGTTATATATATAATTTCTAAAAAAATCTGGGAGACGCGGTTTGAAAATAATTCATCACTTCATGGTATTTAAGCAAGTTGTTTCCCCACTTGCACGAATTAAATATGCGTCACTTTCAAAATTATATCCCAGTTCTGGACGAAATTACCGGCGGTTATAAATCACATTTCGAACCATGTGGGTTGTCGCACCAAGTACGTCAAGATTGACAAGAAGAAAAATATAACGGGCTTTAAAAATGTCGAAAATTTAGTATCATGTGAGTTTTGCAAGAAAATGTAGTAACCTCAAAACTACAAATATGTAATTATAAGCTTTCTTCATGACGTTTAAAATGCATTTATTTCATTTGGATTTGGATATTGAAGCAATTGCAATCTCTTAAGTTATATATAGCATAAGGAAGTAGTGAAGCGTCCATGAACCATTTCTAAAATGATGTATCTTCGGGTTCATCTGTACAAATTCTAAAACTTCCCATTTCACCTGTATGATAGTAAATTTGGAAGAGGGATACGGTGAGGCGCCTTATTATGGAGACTCCACTTATGGAATCAAAAGCCGGGAATTAGTTGTAACTCTGCAATACAATGAAGACACCACTTATGGGATCAAAAGCTGGGAATGAGTTGTAACTCCGCAGTACAATACATTATGCTGCTACTACTGGAAAGTATACATGAACGCGTATTTCCAAACCTTTCAAGTTCACAATAAAAAGTGATTTTTCAGTAAAACTTTACCGCGTACCTGGACCTGGGTGTTAAAAACATGCGTAAATAAATGGAAAAGAAACCGCTAAAAAGATGCCTCCAACTGAAGAATAAATCACCAAACCAATATAAAGTTTCTTATGCAATCAAAGTTTGAGATTTTAGAATAAACTTGGCTTGCAGTTTTTTTTTTTTTGGCTCGGTTTCTTACAATATCTCACCACGATTTACATCAGTCAATAATGAGAGAAAAAAAAATTGTTGGAGAGCATGGTTATATGAACCAGACACCAAAATCCAAGTTTAAATCTGCATGTTGTGACTCAACTGTGTTCAATCATATCTCGGCATCTCTCCTAGTTATCTCAACTGAGTGCATGGATTTAATATTGTAGCCAAAATCCTGCGAAACTTTAACTTGTCTAGTGTTTAATGGTTTGACAGAAGGTGTAACCATCAACTTGATCTATTAAAATGACTCAAAAATTATTCAAAAAACACATGATATACTTTACATAATTATGGATGGATCTTTATTGAAACAGTCACCTCGGTTATGTCTTGTTTGTCTTGTTTCTTTGTCGTCGTAGATGCTTTTTCCCCCTTTAAAGAACTCACGAATCCATAAATGGAGCAGTATAATTATTGAGATTACTGATACCCACTATTGGCGATAAACTCAAAAAATAATGGGATGTCACCCCCAACTTCAGGAATAGGTTTGTAGTTGTAGGAAATCCCACACTACACCCTTGTTATGATCTTGCTATATTCAACTCACAATTGAAGATTTAAAACAACACTTTATTATTTTGTTCTCAGAAATGTTTACATAAATGGAAGAATTCAAGATTACAACTATTCTCTTGAAGTTGCTCTCTCCTCAAGACTTTCTTAACTCTCAAAAATACATCATCCTCTTCTGGACATATTGGGTCTATATTTATATGGTAGTTACATAGTGGATGACAGCTAAGTTTTCCTCTTATTTCGGGTTGGTTCTGCGATTGTACCGCGATAGTTACAATATTAAATCTCACAATCTTTATAACCATCGCGGGACAAACATGCTTTTCTCATGTTTTCTTCAATCGTCAGTTATTACGTCACTCTTTTGACTGCTTTTGTGACACTCACAAAGTGTAGTTGAAGATCTTGCGGTGATGCTCGCTGGGAAGTGTTGTTAATCTCGCAGAGAAGTATTGTAGCGATATTCTGGTCCTACATCTTGCCTCTTGTCATGTCTTTTCTGCGAAGAAGAGAATATCATGAGAATTTTAAAATGCCGCAACTACTTTTCTTTTTCAGATTTCTCTTTTATGACACATTTTTGTATCCTTCGCCAGCTGTTTTCATGTATTCTCTCTTCTAATAAGTATATGACATGTCTTTTCTAACCGCTGCGATCTGACCGTTCATGTCTTTTCTTAGAATTTATTGCATTCATCTTCTTCGAGAAATTTCTTCTTCTATAAATACGCATTTCATTCTTTTCTTTTCCTCTTTTACTTTTTTCTTCTTTCTCTCCGTAATTTCTCTGCAAGTTTACTGTTCGTCCATAAATTGCGCGTCTGTTATCGTTGTGATTCTTTTCTTATTTTCCAACCTTCTCTTCCATTCCCATACTTAAAATTGGTTGCCGATGGTGCTAAAAATTTGATTGCTTTTGGTGAGATGCAAGAAAAACTCAAAAGCAAAGGTTTTACTTTGTCTACAATTCCAAATCAGAGCCCTAAATCCGAACTTTCTCTTAAATTATTCACTGATTATCAATGATCTCGCGAGAAAGTTATAGTATCGCTAGTTCAACTTGAATCTGGTCTTCCCATTCCTCTCTATGATCCGGAACTTCCACTATTCTATGAAATAATTTCTGACGAGAGATTCTCGCGAGCGATATATCAATTGGGAGGAGATTGTATTTGATTGCTGCTTGAATATGCTTCTCGCGGTGCTGACAAAGGATCTCGCTACCTTGAAGCTGCGAAGAATCCTCAATTTAAAGATGTTTCCATTGTCTCTGCAGATTATATTGTGGACAATTTTTTTGAAAATTATAAAATAGTCCATATGAAAAGGGATAGCACTTGCTAGGGTGTTCGCTTGAAGAAATAAAATATCGCTGATGATAAAGCTCTTATGCTAGACATTTATTGGCATACATCTACTAATCAAGGCCCTCGCCATTCCAACGATGACAAGTGGTTCATTTTTCCATTATGTCTTGAGGGTCCTTATATTTATGGTTCTTGCGCATTACCCGCGAATCTTTCAGAATATCAACCTTGGGTTTTCAACTGGCCTGAAAGAACTAAAGAGGTATGTTATCTCCGATTTTTTGTATAATTATTATTCACTATCTTCCCCATGTTTTTATATTTTCGCTAATTACTTCAATCTTTTCCAGATTGACAGGATGAAACTCATCTACCAGGCTTTTAGGAAACCCAACACTTTCTTAGCTCTTAAATCTTTCACAGATGAAGTAAGAAATATTGTTTCATTAGATTTAACAATATATTGTATCCCCTATTTCTTATCTTTATCTATGTTCACAGGAAATCGAAGAATTAGAACCAATAAAGCCTACGAGAACCAAAGTGAAGTCCACAGTTGATCGCAAGGGGAACTCTACTGCTCCTCCCAAATGGAAACATACTGTTCCTCGCAGTGAGGGATCTAACGATCCTCCCTTAAAGAGAAGAAAAACCCAACTCTCTTCTTCTTCAACTCCTCAATCTATCCCAGAAAATTTAAGTGTGGATCTCGACAAGTACAATGATAATGATAATTTCGGCATTTATAATAATGTTCCTTCCATAAAGGATTCTTCCTATTCTGAGTCTGCAATGACTCAACTATCCAATTTTTTTGGCAATAATATATTTGGTATCCCAAATGAGTATGGAGATGAAGCTATTAATGAAATATCCCAGTCCCTCGCTAAAATCTGCGATGCTCCCATATTAGCCGATAATGACTCCCTTCGCAGGGTTTCAAGATCGCTGACTCCAAGTCTCTTAAATTCACTTGGCAGCTTGTTATGTTTTTAATTGTTTATACTTTTTATATTTTTGTTGATATTTTTACCAGATCTTAACTTATATAGTTCTATCGTAGGTTGGAAGAGCTTCTTTTGTTGTTGCTTCTGATTTGGATAATAGACGTATTATTTATGAAAAGAAAGCTGCTAATCTTCGCCAGGATAAAGAAAAACTAGAAATTGAAGTTGTTGAGCTTCGCAGAATAAATAAGCAACTGGAGACTGAAGCTTCAGTTGATAAGAACAAAATCTCTGATCTTGATAAAACTAATCAACAACTCTATGATATGATTTATTTCTTTTCTCTTTTAATTCTTCTCATCCTATCGCAGCTTATTCAAGCAACCATTTTTGTAGATATTTATGGTCTTACTAACGAGGCTTCATTCCTCCAATCTTTTCCTGAACCCGTAGACAAGAGTACCCTTCTTGCTCACCTTAATAATTCTTTAAGTAGTTTCTCAGATGATCAAATTAGGTCCCTCTCTGTAGATGAACTTAAATCCAAACTTAATCTTTTAAATATTGAACACAGATTCAATTTAAGTTTAACTAATAAGTTTAAACGCCTTTATCTTGATTCAAAAGAAGAAATCAATAGATTAAGAAGTAAGAATAGTGATCTTATTGACGAGAAAGATCGTGCAATTAAAAATGGCACTAAGTCCCTAGCAGATTTCCATGAAACTCTTCTTAGCATCCAAATGGAAAGAGATAGACTTATTCGCGAGAATAAAGATCTTCTTGTGAGGGAAACTCAAGTTCGCTCTCGTCTTCTTATTAATAGTGATGATGAATTTTCTTGGGCTGCGATGGTTCTTGATGATGCCAGAAATAATTTAGGTGTAGATGTTAGTCTTCATGCTTAACAAGCAACTTTAATTAAGGACATGATTTTTGAAAGAGAAGATTGTTAACTGTTCCTCCTTATCGATGTCTTGTTTTTATTATTCTTCCTTATAAAATTTCTAACCTGTTCTTGTATACTCGCAGGATCTGAAAAGAGATGTCTTGAAAGAATAGAAGAACTTGAAGCTGAAAATAATCAACTTGCAAATAGTCTTACTACTCGCAATGAGAAGTATTCACGATTGAAAGAAAAATTTAGAATTACTACCGCGAATTTTAATAGCTCTCTTGTTGATGTCCGCAATAATGCCGTTAAATTGGTTTGCGATGATCATGATATTCCTTACTCTACGTACCCTGATCTTGCAAAGGAGATTCTAGCAAAAACTCCAAATCTTGTTATTTCTGACAGCGAGACTGAGGATTCTGGTGAAGATGATAATGATAAAGAAAAATCTGGCGAGGAAGAGAAATCAGACGAAAATAGAAATAATAATGATAATGATGAAGAAGAGAAATCTGGTAATGAGGAGAAGTATGAAGAAGAAGATAAATCTGATGAAGGTGGTGATGGATCTGCTTAGTTCCATTTTTTCTCTTTTTCTTCCTTGTAAATTTTGTACATTTATTTTCTGCTTCTCGTAATATTGCTGCGAATTTCTCCAATCTTGATGTGCAAATTTCTTTTGCTTTTATCTGTACAAATTAGAAAATAATTCTTTTTTCTGCAACATAATCAATTAACCCAATTATTATCCTTTAATTATCTGTATAAATGTATCATTTAATAATATCTTATGCAATTTTATCATATGATGGATGAATGATAATTTCATCATTCTATGCATTCCCATACTTGCTTCTATTATTCATCTATAATATGAAAAAATTGAGTAGAAATTAGATATTAGTTGTAAATCAAATTAAATTTGCCTCAATATTGGCGATGCTATCGCTAGAAACAATTGCATAAATTCTGCGAGCATGATCGCAATAATCTTATGGTCTTATTATGCCTTCCTAATTAAAGGTCTTATTTTGCCACATTTTTTCTTTCTGCGACAAAATCGCAGGACGTCTTTACATTTGCATGTATTGACCCATTGATCTTGTCTTATCAATATTTTTTCAATATCTCTGCGAAAATATGATAAGTATAAACTCTTTTGCAAGAATTAAACCTTATGACATTTCCGTCTTGCGATGAAATCGCAGGACGTCTTTACACTTTCATGTAAAAACCCATTGATCTCATCTTAACTTTTCTCTTTTGGCTTGCTTCCTCTGTATAATTTATGTCACGCGACAATATGACAGGCATAAACATTCTTGCAATCATAAATCCCCATGACATTGCCGTCTTTAGACACTTATCATCTCCCTAATGGAGGGTGCCTCCCTTATCTTCCCCTTGGTTGCCCCTTCAAGGAGGGCACATCGGCCATACAAGACTAGCTCCTCCCATCCATATTTTCCAACAACCAGTTGTTTTCGCAGCCTCTTGTCCTTTATGCCTATATGGTTTATAGTTACAAGACTGCACCCTAAGTGGGGTTTTCTTCGGGCCGAGTGCATCATAGCCAAGACTTTCCAAGGATGGCCAGGGTAGTTTCGTACGCCCCGGGCACCCTTGACTCAACCGTGTACCTCGGCGCCTTGGTCATACTCTGCACTCCATAGAAGAGGTTCTTAGTCGTCCAACCAGGGTATAACCTTATATAGTTGGAAACCCAAGATCCCTCTCCTGGATAGGTTTTCTTTAACCCCAACATCTTCATGACTCAGGTTCCAGCAGCGGTATAACCTTATCCCTGAGTCATGTAAAGAGATACCCCCTTATATGACGCACTATTAGGTCTTACATTTGCCTCTTGAGAAATTATATCTGCGAACTAAGGTGCACGCCATAAAGATTCGTCCCATTCTATTAATCTCTGCGAAATTTTATTCGCGTTTCTCGCGAGTATTGTAGCTCTGATAAAATTTCATTTCTTTGATCTTCTTGTAAAATTTTGCAATTTTTTCAAACAGAGTACTCTTTTCAATTGCATTTTCTTCAAACAAATTATGCGTAAGCTTCTTTAAATTTCATTATTTTACCTTTCTACTTACTATTTTCTGGTTCTGCTTTTCTGTTATGTTTTGCTGTTTTTTCTTTTTCTTCGATACGCTCGCCATCAACCTCCTCTCGCTTCTCTATTGTATCAATCATCAATCTTTCACATCTCTGTCGTTGCTTGATGTTATACTTCCAATTGCTATTCTTCCCAGTTCTTTCCTCATAAGATTTTATATCAATCTCATAACATTTCTTGCTTTCTCCCCAATTTCCCTTAATAACTCAAATCTCATAACAAATTCTTTGCTTTAGCCCCAACTTCTATTACGAATGTTTCTGCTCCTTTTACAGTATTTACCCTGCGAATTTCTGGTGCTGGTGACAATCGCTGAGATTGTGGATGTCCTATTAAAAAGTGGTTTAACTTTCCTTGGTCAATCATCCTTAAAATTATTCTCTTTACATTCCTGCAATCATTTACTGTGTGACCATGAAAGTGATGGTAAGGACAAAATTCTTGACTACGATTATTAGGATGTAGTTCTTTTCCCATATTCCATGGTGATGGTATATTTTCCATAAAAATGATAGCTTCCCAGATTTTTTCTATATTAGCATTTAGAGGTGGCATCTTAATTTCTTCCCATATTATCTTCTGATTACCTTGGCTTCTAAAATTGTTTTGCCTCTGTCCACCATAAGTTTCTTGCGGCTGATCAAGCCTTTGAATCTTACTATTACCACCGCGATTGTAATAATTCTCCTCCCTTTCATATTCTTCTTGATCTCGACTGCCCATAGCTACCAACTTCTGCTGGTTATCAATTTCTATTTTCTCTTGTTGTGCTTGCGAGCTGCTCGCCACATTGTTAATCATTTTAGGAAGTAAACTCCCATTTGCTGCTACTGAACTAGTATTCACGATTGGATATGATTCCATCTCATTTTGTTTTTCCTCCAAGGCAATGTATTCCTCCTGTAATTCCCGCAGCTCTGTCATAGTGATTGTATTCTTGATTCTGAAAATTTGTATGTACAACAGATTGGTCGCGAACATTGCATTGATAAAAGATAATATTCTCTCGTCTACTCTTCCTGCCATCTCGCTGCACATTATCTTCTATCTTATGGTTAAATGTTTCAGACTCTCGCCAACTCTATGTTTTAACCCAAACACATCTTCAATACCTGGCCGCGATGAATTGTTGCTTATATATGCTTCCAAAAATGTAGCTTGCAAATGATCAAATGAAGTTATAGTATTTTTTGGAAATCCCTCAAACCATTTTAGCGCCTCACCAGTTAAGTTAAATGCAAAATACTTGCACAATACAACATCATGATTCTCCCATTGCAGCATACACCTAACATAAGCCTTAACATGTTGTACGGCACAGGTAGTTCCATCAAAAATACTTGTTAATGCTGGTAAGTTGCACTTTGGAGGTATTCCTCTTAACTGTACTTCTTGAGTGAATGGAGTTCTCGTAGCTTCTTCAATAGCTTCATCAAGTTGCCTTCTACCTCCTTCTCTTCTGTTATTTATTATTCCCCTCATCTCTGCTAATTCTCTTAAAATTTGCTCATTCACAGCTGAATTTGGTTCCATTGGTCTTTTCAACGCTGCTTCCCTTCTCCTGCGTTCATGTACTTCTTGTCTTGCGAGATCTTGTGTATCATCATCTACATCCACATTCCTTCTTCTACGATCTTCTACTTCACCTTCTTCTTGCCATCACAGCTGATTATACTGTCTATTTTCTTCTCTACGAACTTCTTCATTTCTCATCGTTTCTCTTCGATGTTCTATTCTCCTTTGTATTCTATCATACTCTTCCTGAATATTATTATTATGGCAATTTTGCTTTCGTCTCCTTTATCGATTTTCATGGTTATTTTGCCGTATTGCTTCTTGAAATTCTTGTTCTTCTACCTCTACTCTTAATCTTTCTCTCTCGCAATCTAGACGTGCTTGTTCAACATAATGTCTCTCAATTTCTTCCTCAATTATTCTTCAATTTCTCTGAATCTCTCGCCCATGTAATATCCTCCTATCTTGTTCTGGATTATCTTCATCATTTTGGTTATTTTCATCCTCTTGATTTCTATTATTGCGTCTATCTTCCATAGTTTCACCTCGCGGATCTTGGCGATCTTCAATTACCTCTTCTTCTCTATGACATTGCTCTTCATTTGGATTTTTTCTTTCTTCTCAAGTATTTTCTCTAGCATTTCTTATTGGGGAATTTCGCCTTAATTTTTCTCTTAATGATCTTGAATTTGATCTAATAGTACTTCTTGATCTTCTACTTTGTAATCTCAAATTCTCCATTCTCAACTCGTGATTTTGTCTTGTTAAATTTGCGCGCTCTTTCGCCTCTAATCTTCTTTCCTCTTGTATTCTTTGTCTTGGATCATCTGATGTTTCATTTTCTCCTTCTCTATGAATTAATCCTTCAACCACTCCCTGATTTCTTTCTTCTCTTCTTCCGTCTCTTAATTTTTGATCTTCTATATCTTCCATCGAATCCAATCTCCAAGTATGCACACTCACTCTATCATAATCCACATTTCTATTTTGTATTGGTGTTTGTTGATTCAGTTGTGGAATTTGATCTTCTCCTTCAATCCTTGTTCTATTTCTTCTTGTTCTTATCCTTGAAGATTCTCCTAATTCATTTGTTTCTCCTCCTGCAAGTCTTTTACTCCTCCTTACAGTTGTTGGTGGTTCTGATGTATTTCTTCTTCTTCTAGCCATTTCTTCAACTCTAACAATTTCTTCAAATCTTTAAATTGTAATTAGAGATTTCTTAACTTGATTCTCCCTGTTTCGGGCGCCAAAATGTAGTTGCAGGAAATCCCACACTACACCCTTGTTATGATCTTGCTATATTCAACTCACAATTGAAGATTAAAAACAACACTTTATTATTTTGTTCTCAGAAATGTTTACAGAAATGGAAGAATTTAAGATTACAACTATTCTCTTGAAGTTTCTCTCTCCTCAAGACTTTCTTAACTCTCAAAAATACATCATCCTCTTCTGGACATATTGGGTCTATATTTATATGGTAGTTACATAGTGGATGCCAGCTAAGTTTTCCTCTTATTTTGGGTTGGTTCTGCGATTGTACCGCAGTAGTTACAATATTCATTCTCGCAAGATTTATAACCATCGCGGGACAAACATGCTTTTCTCATGTTTTCTTCAATCGTCAGTTATTACGTCACTCTTTTGACTGCTTTTGTGACACTCGCAAAGTGTAGTTGAAGATCTTGCGGTGATGCTCGCTGGGAAGTGTTGTTAATCTCGCAGAGAAGTATTGTAGAGATATTCTTATCCTACAAGGTTTATACACGACACATGTACGACAACTTATGAAGTACTTAATTAGATTATGTTAGACGAAAAATACACAAACACGTTGTTGAAAAACTTAGGCATGGTGCTGCAATCCCTCGCAGCAATAACAAAAGCGGTTCTTGATTGGGGGTAGTAGCTTATATTTTTTATTTCTTTTCAAGTTTTCAAATATCGAAGTTGTTTTATGTGTATATCTGAGCGCTCATTTCAACCAATATTATGATCCAGAAGGGAAAAAAAGTGTGTGGGCATGAAATTATACCTCCAGTTAGTGTTCCTATGCTTATATCTGAGTCCGCCTAAATATGGTTTTCACCACAGATGATGACGTACACCTATATGCAAGAAAATGATACCAATAAAAGACACAAATGAAGTCCTACAAATCTGTCAAAGCATATCTCACTTGGGACTACCACCTCGAACTTCACATTGGGTTGCTCGATACTATTTGTGTTTGTCCATGAACCCTCCAATAATTTACAAAATATGCAGAATAATTAGCCAACAAAGACCATCTACAAACTTCATTGGGATAATCCACATGAGGAGAACTCAATAGTTTTCCATAGCTCTATTCTCAGATCTTAACCCGCAAAATCCCCTCAATATTGATAACACACTCTTCACGAAGTGTAAATGATACACTGTTCGTAAAGGGTCATCGAATTATAATCTTGATTTCAGTCAATTCAAAAGTGAAACATCAATGTAAATTAGTCTCAAAAGGCATATAGAAAATTTGTGGTGTTTTCCAATATAAATCTAGCTAAATCAACGATCATGTATATTATTGGAAATATCATTAGATTAAATGGTACTGATTGCAAGTAAGAATTTTTTGAATAGAACTACAACATATACATAAACTTAAATTTAGAATTATGAACCTAATGAGTAGATATTTTCAAAGTGTATCAAGACTTCATCAGAATTTTAACAAATACCACTGATGAATCTCTAACTTAATATCAATATGCCTCGACTCTGACCTCTATAGTAACCTACACAATTTAGTTAATGTAGTAATATCAATCTTCACATACCACTATAAGAACATATTCGAAGAGTCTGTAACAAAGTGTTCAGCAACATTACGACCAACAAAAATAATGAATTCACGGCATACCAAACTGACTTACCTGACATGCGTAAAATATGCATTGCATACAAAGCAGAAGTTTCATGCCTGCTCAGTACAACTTATATGCAAAAAACTAAGATAACAGTCTAAACTGTAAGAATCTCAACTAAAATAGAAAACAACACTCGAATTATTTTAAGAACACTGTTAAATATCGACAGTTAGACCTGAAGTGAATCGAACACGTAACCTTCTGACATGGAGTCAAATGCACTACCATTGCGCCACAGGTCCGTGATTTAATAGACTTGTCTTAGTATGTGACAGAAGCAAGATTTACCTCCCCATATGATCAGATTTGTAATGCAATCCCCATCATAACTATCCATTGTTAGCCATGATATTAACTAAGGGTAACCTTTTCCATACCTTTGCTAAATACCCGCAACCTGAATTGTAATTAACCTACAATATATCAGCTCATGTATCAATATGTACATCGAATGCCTAATTCAGTCTCATGAATTATATATATCCTGAAAATCAAACCTACAAAAATCAAAATTCAAAAATCACAGGTACGAGAACAAATATCACATTCAACTAATAATTGAACCCTAGTTCACCAAGGATAACCCCAAAACTTAATTAACACCGTCAATTTAGTAATCCACAATCCAAATTGACCCAAGAAAATAACTCCCAATGCTAATAACAATGACAAATACGATGGAAAACCCTTCATGAAATCTACACCAGGTAACGAATACACAAAATCCCTACTCACCTGAATGGAGGCATCATGAAGAGCGAGAAATACTGAGATATAGCCAAAGCCACCACCTATGATACTGACTGAACTCATCCGCTGCTCTCCACTAAACAGCTAGCACCTACAAAAAGATATGATTCAAGTCATATTAATTAGGTTGGATTTCACTGCATTGTTCATCTCTAGCAACTCATTAGTTTCCAGTTTATCATTAAATATGATTTAAGCCTTCTGCCAAACATATTGAGAGCATCCTTAATTCATATTTCAAATATCTAACCAATAAACAATGTGATACCCAAAATAGTTTTATCCATCCAAATTCTTCTTCAAGTAGGGCATACAAAAGTCAGGAAAATCCACTACGGAAACAACAACAAAGAGAACCATTGACCATTAAACCAGATAGATACCTTTCTCAAGAGAAGGAATGATATCGTCCTCCATATTGAACCATTTACCCTGCCAATACCATTTATAATAGATTATGTAAACAATTGCAAACACGAAACTCAAAAAATTTAGAAACAACAAATACTGGTTTCTGCCGGTGTTATGTTGATATATTCTATAACATAGATGACCCTGTTCATCTAAACTAAGCTACCCATATTATAAAAGTTAAAAAAAAAATTAAGGGATTAAAAAAAACACATACAGATGGTGTAGGAATTTTAATTACGGACGGATGCAGTTGTTGCTGATGGAGTTCTATTACATGGAATAAAGAGAGCCTTAGGGAATAAATAATCAAATAACATCGATCAGAGGATACCAATGTATTCCCCTGAGTAGAACATGTCAAAAAAGAAAACATCAGAGGATACTAATGTCGTCCTCCATAATAAGATAAATACTGACATCTCTTAAAGTATACTGGGACCAATTAAAACTTAATATTTATTTTCAAAGAAAAAGATTCTAAGTTTGAGTAGGAAACGCGTACATCACAATGCAACAATATTCAAATATTCAAGAAAATTAAAGTTGTTAGAACACCAAAATCAAAGTGAATACCTACCCAACCTTCAGTTCTATATCCACTTCAAATTCTACCTTATACCCATGACAATGACGTAATGGAACTAAGCTGGTAATGGTTTAGGCTTTCTTTCAAACATTTTGTGTCTTTCAACTGGTCGTATTGTTTTTATCTTCATGTCTCAATTAGTTACTTCAAATTGATTTCCCTGCAGAGAATTCGCATCCAGAGCAAGCCCCATATCTCTTGATCGTATACATGGACTCAGAATACTCGATATTTTATCCATTAAAATCACTTGAAAAGATGGCAGCAAGATCATATTTCTTCCCTATTCTCTCCGCCAAACAATCACCTAGAATTCTTATAACTAGATTTCTTGCTTCGAATTGATTTTCCTAAAAAGAATTCGATCCAAAAAAAAAAAAAAAAACCATAATGGATTTATCAGGAAATATCGAGAATTTAGGATACACACTTCTTCCTTATTGTAGTAGAAGGAAATCCTACACTACACCCCTCACAAGAATTCATAATAATCAACACATCTTTTGAAGATTAAGAACAACACTTTTATTAATTGATTCCCAGAAATGTTACAAGTAATGGAAGAAAACAAGAATACAACTGCTCTCTTAAACTTTCTCTCTCCTCAAAACTTTCTCAACACTCTCAAATTGATCTCTCTCTCCCTTACGCCTACTCAACTCTTTATATAGGGATTTACATAGTGGATGACAACTAATATGTTCTTTAATTTCGGATCTGACTTGCGATATTCTCGCAAGAGTTACATTGTTAATCTTCGCAAACATTCTAATCCTTGAAGAATCATCACACTTTTCTCATGTTTCTGCTACCGTCATCTGTTGCGTCATTATTCAGATCATCCTGCGATGATCGCAAGGTGTTGTTAATCATATTTTGCAAAGGCGTTTTTCTTGCGATATTTTGATCCTACATCTTTCCTTTGTTTCCTTGAATATTACTTGAAGAGTGATTTTTAAGGAAAAATCTACTTTGTTGCTACTTGTTAGAGGAACGAGTGAAAGAATATTGGATTTGGAAAGTACGTACTTGCCTCTATTCTTTTGCGAAGTTACAAAGTTATGAATAATTCTTCTGACACATCTTTGTGATTTTCGCAAGATTTATTACACGTATCTCTACTTCCATCCAATCCTTGACACATATTTTTCAACCGCAAATTTTCAACCGTTCACGTCTATTCTTTGCATTAATTGCATTTGTGTTTTTGAGAATTTTTCCTCTTTATAAATATTCTTTCCATTCTCCTCTCTTATTATTTTTACCTTCTTATCAATTTCTCTGCAACTTTACTATTCCTCCGTAATTTCAGCTTCTGTTACTGTAATTCTTTATTCTTTTCTTTCTTTCAATCTTCATCCTCATACCTCAAATATGCCTCCAGCTGGTCGTAAAAATGAACTTGCTTTCAAAGCAGTTCAAAAGAAACTTCAAAACAGAGGTTTTATTTTATCTTCTATTCCCGAACAAAACCCTAAATCCGAGCTTTCTGCTAAATTATTTTCTAATCATCCTCGCAATTGTGATAAAATCATAGTCTCATTGGGTCAACTTCTCGTTGGCCTTCCCATTCCTCTTTACGACCATTAACTTCCCTTGTTTTATGAAATATTTTCCCATGAGAAATTTTCGCGAGTTGTGTATCAATTAAGTGGGGATTGAATACGTCTAATGCTTGAGTTCGCCAACCGTGGTGCTTGTAATGGATCTCGTTATCCTGATGATGCTAAAAATCCTAAGTTCAAAGACATTGTGATTATCCCTGCGAACTATACCGTCGAAAACTTCTTTGCGAATTATGAAGTTATTCCCATGAAGAGAGATAACACTTGATGAAAAAGAATGATGTTGCTGCTGGCAAGATTTTGATGCAAGATATTGACTGGCATCCTGGCAATAATTCATCTCCGCGTCACTCTAATGATGATAGGTGGCATATTTTTCCCCATAACCCTAGAAGGTACGTATATCTCCGGTACTCATATTTTACCTGCGAACCTCGTAGAATATCATCCTTGGGAATTCAAATGGCTCGATAAAGATGAAGAGGTACATTTCTAAATTTCTCTTGAATTATTATGTTTTATGTTTCTATATAAATTTTTGCTGATTATTCTCATATTTTTGTATGTTTGCGAATTTATCAGATTGAGAGACTGAAAGTAAATTATAGCAAGACTGGGAAAATTAGTATTTTATCACTCTTCGATCGATCACAGATGAGGTAAGAAATGCCCTTTTAAGATCCTTAACAATATATTGTTGTCTATATTTCTTAATTTTATCAGCGTGTATAGGTTATCGCTGATAGAAGAGACTGTTAAAGTTGCGAAGACCATCAATAGAAGTAAAGGCAAAAGTTCTCTTCGCAAGGAGAAATCTGATAAAGATGCTCTTAATAAGGAGAAATCTACTGCTCCTCCTTCAAATAAAAGGAAAACCTGCTCTCTCGCTCCTTCAACTTCTCATTCTTGTGAAAATTATGCTGAGGATGATGCTGGTAATGATAACATTTCCTCTGCGGAGGAAATTTCTCATCCTGAGTCTTCTATGGCTCAATTGTCCAGCATATTTTCTGATACTATGCACGGTATTAGATATGATGTTCTTACTAGTGCATGTCAAGCTCTCGCAACTATCTGCGATGCTCCCATATTAGTCAACCACGATTCTCTTCGTGGGATTTCTAGATCAGTGTCTCCTAGCCTTCTGAATTCACTTTGTATTCTGGTATGTTATCATTTCTTTGTTTCTCTTTCATATGTAAAGTTTAAATTATACATGTATCCTGATAATTTTTGCTTTTCTTCGCAGGCTGGCAGAGATTCCTTCACTGTTTCCTCAGATCTGGAAAAAAGACGTATGGCTTTCGCAAAGAAAAATGCTAATCTTCGCAAAGAAAATAAAGAATTAAAATCTGAATCTGTTAATCTCCACAAAGAAAATGAAGAATTAAAATCTGAATTTGTTAATCTTCCCGGGCAGTTGGAATCTGGATCTATTGACCTTCACGAGAATATCAAGAAATTGAAAACTGAACTCTCTTCTTCGCAGAATAAGGTTGCTAGCCTCCAAGATGCGAACAATCAACTTTATGATATGAAATTTCCCTTCTTCTTTTATCCTTTTATCCTATTATTTTATCTTATTTGATCAACCACTCTTGCAGACATTTACGACCTATCTGATGAAGCTACAACCCTTCGTTCTTTTCCCAATTCTATGGATGATAATACTCTTCTTGAACATCTAAATAAATCCTTGAATAGTTTTTCTAATGACCAAATTACTCCCCTCTCTATAGATTAACTTAGATCAAAACTTCGCCTTTTAGAGGTCGAGCATAGATTCAACTTGGGGCTAACCAATAAGTATAAGCGCTTTTACATTAATTCCAAAGAGGAGATTTCCATGTTAAGAACCAAATACAGTAATCTTATTGATGAAAAAGACCACATCGCTAAGCAAGGTGCTCAAGCTTTAACGGATTTCCATAAAACTCTTCTTGATATTCAAATTTAAAGGGACCGATTTATCTGCGAGAATATAGCTCTTGTTGAGAGGGAAAACCAAGTTCGCTCCCGTTTTCTCATAGATAACGATAATGAATTTGCTTGGGCTGCAAAAATTTTAGATGATGCCAGAAGTAATCTAGGTGTAAATGTTAGTCTTCACGCTATCCATACAGCCTTGATTAAAGATATGCTTTCTGAGAGAGAAGGTTGTTAACTATTCTTTCCTACTAACTTTTTATCCTTTGTAAATTTTTGCTAAATTACTGATTCATCATTATACATTCGCAGAATCTGAAGGAAGACTTCTCCGGAGAATTGAAGAATTAGAAGCTGAAAGGGGGATCTCGCAAAGAATATCTCTTCTCGTAATGATAAGTGTTCAAGATTGAAGAATCAACTGAAGATTACTATTGCAAATTTTAAGAATGATGCCATTTCTTATCGCAATAACACTATCAAGACGGTTTGTAATAATCACAACATTCCTCTCTCTACATATCCTTGCGTTGAAGAAAAATTCCTTGAGAATGTTCCTTCTTTAGTGATTTCAGACAGTGAAGCTGGTGAGGATGAAGAAAAATCTGAAGATGAAAGATCTGATAATGATGAAGAATCTGGTGAGGAAGAAGATGAATCAACCAAGAAATAACTCTGCTATTCTTCTTTGACCTTTTGTAATAATTATACATTCATTCTTTGATCTTTTATTCTTGTAATCTGTTACTTGTGAATCTCTCTAATCTTTAATATAAATTTTTTTTTGTTCCACCCTGCATGTGTTAGCAAAATTTTCTCTCTTGCAATATGATTAACCAAAATATAGTTGCGTAAATCTATTATATGGAAAAAAATAACATTTAATTTATCTTATGCATTCCCATACTTTCCTCTGTTATTTGTGTCCAGATGAATGATTGAGCATATTGCTTTTGTTTGGTAAAGTAGTTTGCGATAAAATTGCAATTGCCTCTGTATAATCTCGTAATCATAAACTGTAAGATTACATTTATTCTTGTATTCTGATATTGGTCTTATTTTGCATTCCTAAGTCAAGGTCTTATTTTTCCATCTTTTTCATTGAGACAAAATCGCAGGACATCTCTACACTTTCATGTAGAAACCCATTGATCTTGCCTTAACTTTTTGTTCTTTTGTATTCCTGCTGCGACAATATGATAGGCCTAAATTTTCTTGCGAAATTAAATCCCCATGATATTATCGTCGTGCGACGAAATCGCAGGACGTCTTTACACTTGCATGCGATGACCCATTGATCTCGTCTTATCTTCTCTTTTGTATTATTGCCTCTTCAGGAATGTTGCAAAAATATGATAAGTCTTGATACTCCCGTGAGTAAAAAGTCTCATGACATTTGCGTCTTAAGACACTTATCATCTCCCTAATGGAGGATTCCGCCCTTATCTTCCCCCTGGTTTCCCTTTCAAGGAGACATACATCGTCCATACAAGACTAGATCCTCCCATACAGTCTTAACAACAACCAGTTGTGTTCGCAGCCTCTTATCCCTTTTGCCTATATGGCTCATGGTTACGAGACTGCACCATAAGTGGGATTTTCTTCAGGCCGAGTGTATCATAGCCAAGACTTACCAAGAATGCCCAGGGTAGTTTCATACGCCCCGAGCACTCTTGGATCAACCGTGTACCTCAGCGCCTTGGTCATACTCTGCACCCATTAGGAGAGCTCTTATTACCTTAGTCGCCCAACTCAAGTCATATGCTGAAGTTGAGAATCCAAGGTGTCTCTCCTGGATAGGCTTTCATTGAACCCAAATATCCATGGCTCAGGTTCCAACAACAGTGTAACCTTATCGCTGAGTTACAGATACCCCCTTCTATGACGTACTTTAGGTCTTACATTTGCCTCTTCCGAAATTTTATTCGCGAACTAGGGTGTACGCCATAAAGGTTCGTCCCATTCTGGATCTTAAATGATCATTTCTTGCAAATTTTTCGCATATTTATCATTTTGCTGTAATTTTTCAATCTCATTTTTACCATTAGACAAAATATAGTTTTGAAAATTTTGAAAATTTTTCAACAATTCAATTATACATCTTTTTTCTTTTTCTCAATATTTCTTTCACTTCACAGTTTGAATTTTTTACCTTTGTTGTTTTCTGCCTCTGTTCCTTGGTTGCTTTTCGCTACAGTATTTTCTTTTGTGATATTTTCATCATTTGTTACTTTCAACTGGCGTTGGCTTCGCAGCATTCTATCTTCTCTTAGTTCTACTGAATCAACCATCAATTTCTCACTTCTTTGTTTTCTTTGATGTTATACTTCTAATTCCCCTTCTTGGCAGCTCTTTCTTCGCAAGATTCCACATCAATCTCATAACATTTCTTTCCTTCAATCCAATCTCCCTTTACGATTCCAACACCATTAGGATGTGGAAACTTAATGCACTGGTGTAAAGTCGATGCCACACCTAAAATCCCATGTAGCCAAGGTCCACCAATCAGAGCGTTGTAGGGTGAATCTACACCGACAATACAAAATAGAATCTTAGAAGATATCCCCTTTAATAGAATTGTCATTGTAATCTCCCCCTTAGGCTTATTAGCAGTACCATTAAAACCATAAATTTTGTAGGTTGAAGGTATTAAATCCTCGTCTCTGCTTCCCATAGTCTTATAGGTATGATAGAATAAGATATCCACAGAACTTCCCATGTCAATTAAAACTCTATTAATTTCCCATGTATCTTCAGCCTCATCATCTTCTTTTTGTTTTGGGTTTATTTCCAGCCTCACTACTAATGGGTTATCATGCATTTCGCCAGACTCTGGTACTTCTTCTGCGGTAAAAAACATGGTCTGCTTTTTCCATTCTTTTAGCGGCGAGATTTTCGCAATGTTCATTATCTCTCTTTCATCAGCATCTCTTGCGAAGACTCTACTTAGAACATTGTCGTGAAAATCTTCAATTGTTTTGTACGAATGTACAATAGAGTTACAAAACAGATTCTTCGCATTTGCTCCAACTTCTATGACAAATGTTTCTCCTCCTTTTGTTGCATTTACTCTGCGAATTTATGATGGTGGTGGTAAGGGTTGAGATTGAGGATGCCCTATTAAAAAATGATTTAATTTTCCTTGGTCTATCATCTAGAGAATGATCTATTTAATATTTCTGCAGTTATTTGTCGAATGTCCATGAAAATGATGGTAAGAGAAAAATTCTTGACTTTGGTTGCATGAAAGTGGTTCTTTTCCTATGTTCCAGGGTGTCGGAATGTTCTCCATTAGAATTATAGCTTCCCAAAAAAATTCCACACTAGCATTCAATGGTGGCATCTTGATCTCTCCCCATATCATCTTTTGACTTCCTGATCCCCCATGATAATTCTGTCATTGTCCCCCATAGGTTTCTTGTGGCTGATCAAGTCTTTGAATTTTGTTGTTTCCACCTCGACTATAAAAATTTCTTTCCCTTTCGTATTCTTCTTGATCTCTGCTTCCCATAGACACCATATTATGTTGATTATCATTCTTATTTTCTTGTTGTGCCTGCGAGGTGGTCTCCCCTATATTTATTAATTTAGGAAATAAGCTTGCACTCGCTGTATTTGAGTTTGTGTTCGCAATTGGATAAGATTCTACTTCATTCTGCTTTTCTTCAAGAGCAATGTACTCCTCCTGCAATTCTCGCAGCTCAGTCATTGTGATTGTATTCTTGATTCTAAAAATTTGAATTTATAGTAGATTGGTTGCGAATATTGCATTGATGAATGATAAAATAAGATATCTCTCATACACCCGTCCAGCCATCTCACTACACATTTTCTTCCACCTTATGGTTAGATGTTTAAAACTTTCACAAATTCTATGTTTTAATCCAAATACATCTTCTATGCCTGTCCGCGAGGAATTGTTAGTTATGTACGCCCCTAAGAATGTAGTCTGCAAATGGTTGAAAGATGTTATAGTATTCCTGGGTAAACCTTCGAACCACTTTAGTGCCTCTCCTGTTAAACTTGATGTGAAATACTTGCACAACACATCATCATGATTCTCCCACTGTAGCATACATCTCACATAAGATTTAATGTGTTGAATTGCACAAGTTGTCCCATCAAAGATGATGGTTAACGCAGGTAAGCTTCACTTTGGTGGGATTCCTCCTAATTGTACTTGTTGCGAGAATGGAGTTTTCACAGCTTCTTCTATGGCTTCATCCAATTGTATCCTACCTCATTCTCTCCTATTATTTAGCATTCCTCTCATTTTTGCCAGTTCTCTTAAAATTTGTTCATTTACCCCAGAAGTTGATCCCACTGGTCTATTTAATTCCGTTTCTCTTCTCCTGCGTTCTTGCCTGTCTTGTGCTGCGAGATTTTGATTTCCTTCCCCATTATTTTCTTCTTGTATTTCTCTGCGATCTTCTCTTACATTTCTTTCATGAATTTGCACACCATTATATCTCTCATTTTATCTTTTGCGATTTTGTTCATTTCTTATCAATTCTCCTTGTTGCCTTTCAGCTCTTCTTTGCACCCTATCATATTCTTCATTAATATTACCATTATTACAGTTTTGCTCACGTCTTATTTCTCGATTGTCATGATTGTTCTGGCAAATTGCCTCTTGGAATTCTTGTTCTTCCACCTCTTCTCTCAATATTTCCCTTTCGCAAGCTAAGCGCGCTTGTTCAACATAATGTCTCTCGATTTCTCTTTCAATTATCTGCTGATTTCTTTGAATTTCTCTTCCACGCAATATCCTCCTTCCTTCTTCTTGATTTTCTTCGCCATCTTGGTTATTTCATTCCTGACGCTGCTCATTCTCCTGACCTCTGTTGTTTTGTTCGTTTTGTTGAATTTCTCCTTGTGGTATATAACGATCTTCAATCATTTCTCTATTTTCACGACGTTCTTCATCTGGATTTTGCACCTCCTGCCGAATATTTCCATCAACATTTTCTACAAGTGAGTTTTGTCTTTCTCCTCTTCTGATTGACCTTTAACTTGATCTTGTAGTGCTTCTTGATCTTCTATTTTGTAACCTCATGTTTTCCATTCTCAATTCATGGATTTGTCTTGTCAAATTTGCGCATTCTTCCGCTTCTAACCTCCTCTCTTCGTGTATTCTTTGTCTTAACGCCTCTGTTATACTCCAATTCTTTCATCTCCATGAATTATTCCTCCAATTGTCTTTTCAACTCTTTTATCCTGTCTTTCATTTCTTAACTGTTGCTCCTCTTCTATTTCTTCCGCTGAATCTGATTTCCAAGTATGTACACTCACTCTATCATAATCCAAAGTTCTATTCTGCGCCGGTATACATTGAATTTGATTTTCTCCATCATTTCTTGCATTCATTCTTGATGATTCTACAGTTTCATTTCTTCTCTCTCCAGCAAGTCTCTTACTCCTCCTAACAGTAGTTGGTTGTCTTGAAGCATTTCTTCTTCTAGCCATCTATTCAACTTAAATGAATTGCTGGAAATCATCTGAAACTTCTCACCAGCTATTACAAATTCTCTCAAATCACAATACTAATTTTCACACTAAAAACAAGGGAAATTCTCCCTGTTTATAGCGCCAATATATAGTAGAAGGAAATCCTACACTACATTCCTCACAAGAATTCATAATAATCAACACATCTTTTGAAGATTAAGAACAACACTTTTATTAATTGATTCCCATAAATGTTACAAGTAATGGAAGAAAACAAGAATACAACCGCTCTCTTAAACTTTCTCTCTCCTCAAAACTTTCTATACACTCTCTAATTGATCTCTCTCTCCCTTAGGCCTACTCAACTCTTTATATAGGGATTTACATAGTGGATGACAGCTAATTTGTCCTTTAATTTCGGATCTGACTTGGGATATTCTCGCAAGAGTTACATTGTTAATCTTCGCAAACATTCTAATCCTCGCAGAATCATCACACTTTTCTCATGTTTCTGCTACCGTCATCTGTTGCGGCATTCTTCAGATCATCCTGCGACGATCGCAAGGTGTTGTTAATCATATTTAGAAAACGTGTTCTTCTTGCGATATTCTGATCCTACACTTATCTAGTGTCATTATTGCAGAGAAAGATACAAAAACAAAATCAGCATGCGGTTGAATCAACAACCAAAATTAAAATTTAGAATACATCCACAATTCATGGTGCTAAATATAATAAAAGAAATTGATTTTTATTTACACTGAAAATTAATCATCCACAGTTCATGTACTGAATAGAAAAACCCCCATACGAAGTAATGAAGAACGAAACGGAAAAAGAAAAAGACGCCTTTCTCGCCACTATTATGATTATGTTATTATGGTAAAACTCTTGTGGGAGATGATATATTTATGCTAAAACTGTGAGGTGATATATATGGTAAAATTAAATTAAAATAGGAAATCTAATTATATTAGGACCGACTCGAGGCTATAGATTGGTCGGGACCTGCGGCTCCAATATTTTGTTGGTTAGGTAAAGTTAGACGGGGTTGCATCTTAAATATATTTTGAAAGTAATATTTGACACCAAAGTTAGCGTTCTTAATTAAGAAATCTACTTATATTAGCAAATTTAGTCACTAAAAATTTAAGGTTGAGTAGCTGTATTTAGAATATTTTCTGAATTTAAATGTGTTTCCATTTGGCAATTGTATTTGATAACTATACTCATAACAGGTCGTTAATATTCTTTTTGTAGCCTTTTCAGTTTTCATATTTAACATAACATAATTTAAGTACACCTGTAGTATACTGTTGTATCTTTTCATTTTAGGTTGCATTTGCGTTCTTTGACATATAAACATACCCATTTGTGATATTGTTCTATGAACCTTCACAGGGTGGTCCCAGTCAATGGGATACTGGAAATTTATGCTATTATATCGCAACCCCGCACCACGTTTTCTTGGCATCCATTCACAATCTCTCTTGAGAACCTGAATTCCACGTTTAATTCTCAACTCTTGAAGTTTTAGAAGTTTACATCTCTCGGTGGACCGGAAAATATATCATTCCCTTTTTCTTAACACAATATCATTCACTTCCAATGAAAACTATATTCTTTGTTTGGAACTATTAACACTATTCAGAAACTTAGCTAGCTACATGATGAAGATATTATATACCGGGATGTATCCACATGAAGAAAAATAAAGAAATGATTTCATGGAACATGTTTATCTATAGATGACAGTTCTGTTATCTTTGTTGTAGCAGTTGCTAATCCTAGACATGTGAAACCATTACATGGTAAAATACTATCTCTGTAAATTTTGAGGTAATTACAATTAGCTTTATTCAAAGGCCTGCATCTTATCGGCTATTCACTTTGTTGAGGTGCCAATTTAGCTTTCCGATCTGTCTCCCCATTCTTACTATCTGGCTGAGAAATATAAACGTCCAAAGTCTTTATGACCGGTTTTGCATCCACGCCCATGCTTCCAAGGTGGAATTTCTGCCAATTACACAATAGTTTAGTAATGAAAATCATTTTATACCGTTGAAACTAATGTTCTTAATAATGTCGGATGCAACATCTTATTTATATGTAACCATGTCGGTGAAAGCAATTTTCTTAATCATTAGTCATCTTCTTAACCATTCTCACTATATTTGAAGTCTAACGATTAGCCGAGCTCTAGATCGAAGAATTTCTATTTTTCAGAACTTTTGTTGTAATAAAAATGGGCACAACACTAAGAATTACAAAAGCTTGATGTACTTGAAGATAGTTTTTCAGAACTTTTGTTTCAAAGTTTCATATTTTTATTTCCACAATTATAGTTTCATACATATACATACGCACTGGTCTTTCCGACATCAAAGAAGTATTGCATTCAAGGAAGTATGATTAATGAATAGCAGAATTATTCCGGGACTCCTTGGACAACACTTTCCCATGAAACTCGATGTAAGTTCCATAGTACCATACCTTCCCCTCAACCAAACCATATATCTTTGACCTATATATACCTCCCCCTCAACCGGTGTGATCATGGAAGAAATTAGAGATAACTTATATATATACGTTAAATCTTTGCCAAGATATATTGGATCCTTCAAAAATTGTTTGGTACTATCCCAATTTAAATACATCTCATAATCCGTAGAATCTGTGTTAAATTAGGATTCCTACGACTTAATAACTTTTTAAATATAAATTATGTAAATTCGAGTGTATTATGAGATAATAACAATTGTACGAATAGAATTATATCACTCCATCAAATTCTGGCTATGAATGACGAAGAACAGGCAACAGTCGAATACGTAAGAGGATTACCCAAGAAGAAAGAACTATATAGAGAAATTGAATTTAGCCAGGGAACAATCGATATAATAAGGAAATCCCTAAGTGCCTATATTTATGGAAACAAAATCATATAAGGGAAAACATGAATCCAACTGCAGAAAAATCAAAGATAAAAGAAGAAGATAAAAAGGCAAAAAAATCACCTTTATATCAGGGAATTGGGGATTGACATTCGGTTTTATTCCTCAAACGAACATTCATGGTTATCCATAATTATGGCATGATTATGGATCATGATGAATAATTTTCTCTAAAATTAGAGTTTAATAAGTGAGGCCCCATATCATTCTCAACCGTCCAAGTCAAACAAAATCAGGACGATAAGGACCGTGAGATGACCCTTTTCGGCTAATCTTGTCCACTCTTTGATCAAGGAGTCAATTACCACGTCTTTTTATAACTATGATATAGGTATCATCGGGACCTTTACGGCCCCGTCTCAACCTCTGGTTAGTTTTATACATCATGTAACCGTCAGAATCCGATGTAGGGTATCTAACTTGGTGAGTTCCGTGAAAATATTTTAAATATCATTAATATGTTTTTGTTATCCGATATCTCTACTAATATAGTCCAGTTTATGATATCTAGGTATCACCATTGGTGATTTGGTGCCTTTCTTATTTTTTGATTCTTGGATAATTAAATGGTGATGATGAATTAACCGTGAACATCACCTATGAAAGATGGCAGCCAAAGCATAATATGGCATAGGCGGATGATATTGGGCGTTTTTATCTAACAAATTAGAACATTCAAGCTTAAGCGTCATTTGAATGCAATAAGTCTAAATTTTAATAAAGCAATCCAGAAAATTTATTACGAACAATAAAATGGCATGATCTGGATAAGAATTTAAATTACCAAATAAATAAATAAAATAAATACTAATTTCACTATAGTATAATAGTCGGGTGATGGTACGGTAAAAATTCGATAAATTAATAGTCTTGGGACTGCTAAATTCTATTAATTTAGCGAGGTATTAATTTATTCATAAATTAATAAGTTATTATTATATCGAAACATACCAATTTAACTTTCAAATTTGGAAAATAAGTGTGTAGTATCAAATATCTAGAGATTTTATTTTTCAATCCCACTTATTTTCTAATTATTGGCATATTATGTGTATAAATGTAAATACTTTTATGCTAAAATTGAAATAATAAGAAGAAAATATAACAAAATCATTTCGGAACTTCTCAAGGAGCACAAAAAATTATAGATGGAGTCCAGTGTATTACAAATGTGAATAAAATGTAAATAGGAAATAAAGTACATTTTTCCAAATTTTGTTTTTATATCCTAAGTCAATATACCTTTCCAAATCATTTTGTTAGCCTAGTCATTTCTACATGCATAAAACCTACTTTTTTTGTTGTTGTTGTTGAAAACATGACTCTTTTTCTATTTATTACTACTTATAGCATATTAGGATGTCTTAAATATCTCTTCATTTATTTTGAAATTCATTAAAGAATGATTCACTAAGCTAAATAGTAATGTACCTTAATAAGGTCTCAAAGACTTGAACAAAGTATTTCACTTGCTAAATACAACTCTACCCCATAACTCTTTAGTTTTGCACATGTGATGACCATTAAGTTGTCTTGCCTGGCAAGTTCTACTAACCCCGGTGACTAAAAAGTTTGAGAGAACATGGTTAGAAGTCGTAGCTAAGATAAAAATCAGTAGATTTACAAACTCAAGATGTTGATATGGAACGTCTATCGAGAAGATCAACCTGGATATCCTATGTGTATTATGTAGCAACCACGTAAAAAATCAATCACAAAAGGTGTATAATTTAAGGAAAGACAAAATTTAGTATTTTGGCCCACTAACCTTACACCTAGTGTCCCGGAAACATACCTTAAGCCATAAGCAGTAAGTATGTTTCAACAAATAAATGGAATAAATATCCAGTCAGCACCATCAGAGCTATTCTTCATAATAATCATTTGCTAATGTAGTCAACCAAGCAACATAGGATTTACGTGCTTGTTTGTGGGAGAAAACTACTTCTGCCGGTTTAGGTAATTTTGGGTGTGTGTGTATGAGAAGTGAGTTTAAACCTTCAACAAATGTGCTGCAAAATGAGCACTTTGATTCGAGAGATAATCTATACAATTCTGGCCTAAACCGAAGACACGGCCGTTCCAGATTTGTTTCGGTCACAAGTGAAGGATGTGAGGTTGATCTTAGGAAGGAAAACGAAGAAGGTGTTGAGAGTATGAAGACGAAGGCTATTTGATGACTTGTTAACAGAAGGTTGAGCAGGCGAGCAAATGTTGCAGGCAGGCTCTGGGTGTTGAATACGATGGTATTAACACTTGGTGTTCTGTGTTGTTCGAACCCCTGTCCTGGAAATAGGGAGGAGAACCTATTTATACAAGTCGACAAGCCTTCATTACGTCTCTCGTGGGAAAGTGGAGTAAGTGGAGTGATGGAGGAAGTGGAGTTGTGTGTTAGTGCCACACGGTTGCTTGCCCACTTCTCCTATCATCGCTAACCGCCCATGTTTCCCTGACACAATCTTGTGATGGCGTGTTGCACGCTGCACGCTGTAAACCTCCAGACCAATACCCCAGTTTGTATTCCCCAGTTGTGACGTGATTAATGTCTCGAGTGTGTGGATCTCGGGACCCACAGAAAATAGTGCAGGGTGAACCGTGAACTTGGTATAACATCGCATGCATCCATCTTCAGGTGACCGTTTGGAGGATGTATAGATAGGTCATGCCTTGGTCGGTTACCTTGTGAAGAATAGTGAGGGATGGTGGTCATGGTGATACCTTGTTTGATGGTTGATTCGCACCTTAAGTCATTCGTCCAAGCTTGCAAAGTTGGATGGACGAGATGGCTCGTAGCCTTGCTTGCGACCGTTGGATGGGAGGCGCGCATGCTGCCTCTTTCGGCCCAAACCTTTGCATGCTTAGAGAGTTCCAATGGAGGAACCGATCATCCCTGCATGGAGGCGGTACAATGGTGTTCACGCCCATGCTTGCTTGACTCGCAAATATTTAATCTGAGCCACTCGACTCAGGTGGCAAAGACGAGTGGTCGAGATTAGAACTTATGGAGGGGACGTGACATGCTACCTTTGGGCGCGCGTATCGAGGAGCTTGACCACTGCCGGTCTTGGACGATCAGCTAGACGTGAAGTCGGACCCACGGCGGTCATGCTAGCAAGCTCGGTTCCTTCTAAGTCTCCATATTTGCCTTTCATCCAAGCCAGCGAAGATGGACGCTCGAGATATTTCTGCGCCGAAAACCCTAATTAAGGTTTTGGACCGGCCACTTTGGGCGATCGGTTTTGGGTTGTGTGTGCCTCCTTTGGGGAGACCGACCATGTATGCAACATCTTGGGGTCGACAGTGAGCATGTACATGCTTGCTCTATGACCCTGGGCGCAATCTAAGCCATCCAACTATGCCTGCGAAGTCGGATGGTCGTGATCGTTTTGGATCTTATCAACCTGCGTAAGGCGTTAATCTAGCCTTGTTTGGGAAATCGTTTCTTGCACCACGGATTGCCTATGAGGGAGTCGGTCATGTAGGTAGAAAGTGGGCCCGCCAATGGTGTACCATCACTTCACTACTTGTTTTAGGGTATAATCTAAGCCGTCCAACTATGCCTGCGAATTTGGACGTTCATGATTAAAAGGAACCCTAGCCGTGCGTCATGCTCACTTTGAGCGCATGTTTTGGAAGGACCAACTATAGTTGGCCTTGACTGTTCGGTCATGTATGAAGGTGGGTCCGTGGTAGGCTCAGAAAGATACCTACTTCTATGTATAAACTGAAAGTGCACAGTGTCGACAAGCAACACAGGGCAAGCACAGGTCGAACCACAGAGACTTGGAGAGTGTAGAAGTTGATTCTAAATCCTGATTCAGAGAGTAACCAAAAGGGGTTTGATTTTGTCGATACGACGATATGATTTTCAAGTGACTGAAATAATAAAAGTAAAAGATGCAAATAACAAGATATGTAAACAATGATAATATGGATACTAGGGTATTCAAATCCACCAATAACCTATGATATGCATTCAGCTTGTAATATTATTCTTGTCCTTATAGTAGATTCAAGTCTACCGTATAACTAAGGTGATTCTCCAATGGATAATTTAATCACAACTAAAGTATTTCTCCAAAGCATTAATTGTCTAATTAAGCACAACTAATCTAAAGATCAATATTTGGTTAAGCATGAGTTGTAGCATAATCAACATAGAGATATTCTAACTACAATGGATACATGGCATACATTGTGAGAGCAAGATGTTGAAAAACTTGGATTAAATTATATCTTTAAACAATTCTAAACTTTCAAGAACAAGATACAAGATATGAATACATACCAATGAGATTAGGGCTTCATCTAAACCCTAGTAAATGAAATTAGAACATGAAGAACATTACAAAATTGAAATTTGATAAACTAACATGAACAAGCTATTCTTGGATGGTTTTTCAACACAACAACCCTCTCTATTTATACACAAAATTCCCTCAAGCACTTGGATCCGAATTTTGGCACTCATCCACTCAACAAAACATGTTTTCTTAATTGATGGAATATATTTGGTTGTGGGAAACAAATTGGGAGTGATTGAGTGAGAGAATGGTGGTGAGGTGGATGTTTTGGAAAGAATCCAATGGGGGTGAGGTGGATGTTTTGTAAAGAATCCAATGGGGGTGAGGTGGAAATGGATTTGGGTCTTGGGTTTTGGATCATGGGTTTTGGATCATGGGTTGTTTAATCCCATGAATTTGTAAACAAGTTGCCACTGATCTTGAGCGGTTGCAACGCTTCCAACTTTCTTCTCTTTTGTCTTCTCAATTCTTCCAAGCTTTATTTAGTACTTAAAAACACAAAATTAATTAATACAAATATTTATTCTTGAAAATGGTAAAAATGCCGAATTTGGGATAATATATGACTTTGAAGCGCGAAAGATGAGTTAAGTGCCAATGAAAAGGTGTATGAATATGCAATATTTGGCACTCATCAAATACCCCCAAACCTGAATTTTACTTGTCCTCAAGTGAAACAGAAATCCAGAAATCCTAACTATACCACTGTCGCTGGTCTCTCGAATGAATTTAGCGTATGCACTAAGCCTTTAAACCCCTAGGTATCCCTAGTGGACGAGTTGTAGTCTCGTGAGGGCCTACCAAAGAAGTACCCACAAACCCTTCTCCAATATCAGAGCATCCATAGAAATGTCTTTGTCTTCGGTCTTCAACTGTAGATGATGAACTTCGGAATTTCGTAGAACCTTGATAATTTGTAACCATTTTTTTTAAGACCCGCTACACAGCTGATCATCATTTTTTTTAGTGACCCGCTACACAGCTGATCATCAGATACCAAACACAAGACCTGCTACACAGCTGGTCATCATACAAAAAATTTGATTTTTGATTTATTTATTTTTTAATAAAAGACTAAAAAAATCTATATGCAAAACACTACAAAAAAATCCTACAAAAGACCCGCTACTGGTGGTCATAGAAAAAAGAAAAAAATGCAAAAGACTACAAAGGAAAAAAAACACATACAAAAGACCCGCTCCACAGCTGGTCATCCTAAAAACAACAACAAATAAAATGCAAAAGACTAAAAAAAAAAAAAAATCCTACAAAAGACCCGCTACACAGCTGGTCATCAGAAAATTTTTGATTTTTGATTTTTTTTTTTAATAAAAGACTAATTTGATTTTTTTAATAAAAGACTAAAAACTCTATATGCAAAACACACCCCAAACCTAAATCTAACATTGTCCTCAATGTTTCAAAAGATGATAAGAACACATATCAAGAGAACAAGGTAGAGAAGATTTAAAGGAAAGAGATTACCCGATCTGAGTAAAGGGTGGTGCTAACCATAATTGAATGAATGCTTTGAAAGAAAATAATATGAGCGCAAGACAAAAAGTTTGGTTAGCACAAAAATATATCAACAAGATTCAAAATTTTACCTACTAGATTATACAATGATGACTCACCATGTACCAACAATCTAAAAAGTTGAGGATCAACCCAAAAGACGTAGTGCGGAAACATCAACAGCCTTACACAATTATAACAGGACAGCAATGCAAGTGAGACTGCATATGTGAATGAGTTACCCCCAAACCTAGATTTTTCAATAGATATATTTTTGGGTACAAAATCTAACAATTTCAGGGGTACACCATGCACAAGATCTAGTTCAAAGTGGATTTTGTCATGGATGGATGGAGATACATGAGTGAACTCTAATTGTGGCTCATCAAAGGTATTATATTTAACTGCAAAATAGTCCAAGAGGACTTGAGAGGCACACAGTTCCAATCCTAGATTAGGTACTCTTAGAAAAGTAGGTTTAACAATAACTTTACAAACCAAATCTAGGTTGGGTGCAAGATTACCAGTTTGTGACATGGGCAGGGAGGTAGGCACATCATTATTAGGCACATCTATAACTCCTAAATAATTTGCCAGTGTCGCAGCATGCTCACATTCATAGAACAATCCATCAAGACCCAAATAAGTATCATGCTCATCCAAAGTTTTATTCTCATACATAGACAAATCCAAAGAGACATCACAATGTGACCCAGGCAGAGAATCAGACACGTCAATTATGTTTTTATGCATAAGATCATTAGTGTTGACAGGAGATTCAACATTACCTATGTCAGACACAAGTACAACATCATGCTCATGCTCATAAAAAAAATCAATAAGCCCCAGTTCACAATCATCCCCTAGAACTTCAGTTTCATGCATAGGAATATCACAAGAAACAATCATCCCCTACTTCTATGTATAAACTGCAAGTGCACAGTGTCGACAAGCAACACAGGGCAAGCACAGGTCGAACCACAGAGACTTGGAGAGTGTAGAAGTTGATTCTAAATCCTGATTCAGAGAGTAACCAAAAGGGGTTTGATTTTGTCGATCGACGATATGATTTTCAAGTGACTGAAATAATAAAAGTAAAAGATGCAAATAACAAGATATGTAAACAATGATAATATGGATACTAGGGTATTCAAATCCACCAATAACCTATGATATGCATTCAACTTGTAATATTATTCTTGTCCTTATAGTAGATTCAAGTCTACCGTATAACTAAGGTGATTCTCCAATGGATAATTTAATCACAACTAAAGTATTTCTCCAAAGCATTAATTGTCTAATTAAGCACAACTAATCTAAAGATCAATATTTGGTTAAGCATGAGTTGTAGCATAATCAACATAGAGATATTCTAACTACAATGGATACATGGCATACATTGTGAGAGCAAGATGTTGAAAAACTTGGATTAAATTATATCTTTAAACAATTCTAAACTTTCAAGAACAAGATACAAGATATGAATACATACCAATGAGATTAGGGCTTCATCTAAACCTAGTAAATGAAATTAGAACATGAAGAACATTACAAAATTGAAATTTGATAAACTAACATGAACAAGCTATTCTTGGATGGTTTTTCAACACAACAACCCTCTCTATTTATACACAAAATTCCTCAAGCACTTGGATCCGAATTTTGGCACTCATCCACTCAACAAAACATGTTTTCTTAATTGATGGAATATATTTGGTTGTGGGAAACAAATTGGGAGTGATTGAGTGAGAGAATGGTGGTGAGGTGGATGTTTTGGAAAGAATCCAATGGGGGTGAGGTGGATGTTTGGAAAGAATCAATGGGGTTGAGGTGGAAATGGATTTGGGTCTTGGGTTTTGGATCATGGGTTGTTTAATCCCATGAATTTGTAAACAAGTTGCCACTGATGCGCGAGCGGGTTGCAACGCTTCCAACTTTCTTCTCTTTTGTCTTCTCAATTCTTCCAAGCTTTATTTAGTACTTAAAAACACAAAATTAATTAATACAAATATTTATTCTTGAAAATGGTAAAAATGCCGAATTTGGGATAATATATGACTTTGAAGCGCGAAAGATGAGTTAAGTGCCAATGAAAAGGTGTATGAATATGCAATATTTGGCACTTTTGATCGCGATGATCATGGTAGCAATACAAAGGCGGGTGCGATCACGCATTCAATTTGTAAAACCCATGAACTTCAAGTATGCTTAAAGAGTAACCAATATTTTTCAAACGACTTTCCTACTAAGCTCGCTACCCTATAGGTCGTTCTATTCCAAATTTTAAAGCTTAGGTTCGCGTTTGGTAACGTTTTCCTAAGGCGGGCAAGAAGAGAACGGTGATGAAATCCAATCCCTTTATCTTTGTAATGGCCGTTCTTGCCCTTTACTAGGAAAATAAAAGCGGCCGTATTCAAGTCCTGGACATATATGCAAATCGAAGGAATACAAGTTAACTCGCTAACAAGGATTCTCGAGTGTTTGACAAACTTACCTCCCATTCCAGACGGGGATGAACTGTTGTCGACTCGGGCCCACGACTCCTATGTCATGAACGAACCCGAGGGGCCGAGGTGATATTGTAATCACCGTCCTTCTCGCAAACAGTTTGATATTTAATATTACCCTTCCGTAGGGTTTAAAAATAAAAATAAAAATAGAATGTCCAAACTCCAAAGTCCAAAAAATAAAAATGCAAAAGAAAAAGAAAATTACAAGAGTAGAGGAATCCTAATACAAACTAAAAATAGATAATTAAAATAAACTCTTTTTTTTATTAAAATAAAAACTTCTTCCGCTTTCTTTCGCTTCCTTTCCTTCGCCTTACAACACCACTATGCACCTGTTGAGCTCAAAAGAGGTAGTTAGGGTTTCGAAGTTTTAAAGAAAAAGCAAAATTAAGAAGAAAAAAAATATATATATATATCAAAAAAAAAATATATATATATATCAAAAATAAGGGTTGCTACAGTAACTATACTACAGTTCCAGGTGACGAAATATGAACAGTGAAAATATGAACAGTAATTATGCTACGGTTCCAGGAGATAATTTATGAACAGTGACAGGAGATGGAAACTTCAACTACACCGCTATGAAGTCCCAAAGCCGCGCCAAAAACTTGGTAGGCTTAAAGATACCTACTTCTATGTATAAGCGCAAGTGCACGGTGTCGACAAGCAACACAGGGGCAAGCATGTGTCGAACCACAGAGACTTGGAGAGTGTAGAAGTTGATTCTAAATCCTGATTCAGAGAGTAACCAAAAGGGGTTTGATTTTGTCGATACGACGATATGATTTTCAAGTGACTGAAATAATAAAAGTAAAAGATGCAAATAACAAGATATGTAAACAATGATAATATGGATACTAGGGTATTCAAATCCACCAATAACCTATGATATGCATTCAACTTGTAATATTATTCTTGTCCTTATAGTAGATTCAAGTCACCGTATAACTAAGGTGTTTCTCCAATGGATAATTTAATCACAACTAAAGTATTTCTCCAAAGCATTAATTGTCTAATTAAGCACAACTAATCTAAAGATCAATATTTGGTTAAGCATGAGTTGTAGCATAATCAACATAGAGATATTCTAACTACAATGGATACATGGCATACATTGTGAGAGCAAGATGTTGAAAAACTTGGATTAAATTATATCTTTAAACAATTCTAAACTTTCAAGAACAAGATACAAGATATGAATACATACCAATGAGATTAGGCTTCATCTAAACCCTAGTAAATGAAATTAGAACATGAAGAACATTACAAAATTGAAATTTGATAAACTAACATGAACAAGCTATTCTTGGATGGTTTTTCAACACAACAACCCTCTCTATTTATACACAAAATTCCTCAAGCACTTGGATCCGAATTTTGGCACTCATCCACTCAACAAAACATGTTTTCTTAATTGATGGAATATATTTGGTTGTGGGAAACAAATTGGGAGTGATTGAGTGAGAGAATGGTGGTGAGGTGGATGTTTTGGAAAGAATCCAATGGGGGTGAGGTGGATGTTTTGGAAAGAATCCAATGGGGTGAGGTGGAAATGGATTTGGGTCTTGGGTTTTGGATCATGGGTTGTTTAATCCCATGAATTTGTAAACAAGTTGCCACCGATGCGCGAGCGGTTGCAACGCTTCCAACTTTCTTCTCTTTTGTCTTCTCAATTCTTCCAAGCTTTATTTAGTACTTAAAAACACAAAATTAATTAATACAAATATTTATTCTTGAAAATGGTAAAAATGCCGAATTTGGGATAATATATGACTTTGAAGCGCGAAAGATGAGTTAAGTGCCAATGAAAAGGTGTATGAATATGCAATATTTGGCACTCTTCAGTCCGCGATGATCATGGTAGCATGCTCAGGACCCCCTGAATCTATATCTACACCCTCCATCTATGCATGCGAAGTTGGACGGATGAGATATATTTCTGAGTTTGTTTTCAGCAAGTGAGACTAACATGGGTAGTCTTGCATGCGTTCGACGGGGCTAGTATAACCTGCCATCAGGTAGCCTATGGGTGTTTGCATGTCGAACACAAGGCTTTAATTAAAGCATTAATAGTAATGTTGTATACCTACAGAAAACCGGGATGGTTGCCACATGCTCCGTCGGGATGGTTTCCACATGCTCCGTTCTGGGTAGGTTTTAATTCTCAGGGATGGTTACACATGCTCCAATGAACTAATATGGCGTGAAGTATTCATCGCCTGAAGGCTTTATCCTTTGCAGGACGTCAGCTTACAAAAATTGGCCTTTTACAATTTTAGCCTTGAACAGAATTCCACCATCAACATTAAGTCCCTTGCCTAGCATGCAATGATTACACTATTGTAGGGTAGGCATGAGATGGTGACAATTTGCATACAAAATAATTAAATCCAATTAAAGCCAGAGTAAATACATGTTTATCGTGTGGGAGAAGGTATGTCACTTGCGTCAAATTCCTTGGAGCCGGTTGAGTTGATCCTTCCAATGGAAAAGATCGGCTGGGGAAGTACATCTTGATGGGTCGATCCACCTTGGCCTTCCTCTTTATGTGTGCCTTATCATATGCCTAGCAAGCATCGTGCATTCGATAAGCATTGTTGATCACAATCCCGACTCAACAACCTCAGAAAGCGGTAAGGCGTACTTCTTTTCTCCTGGGGATCTTGTTGGATCGTGAAGCATATAAAGAAGTTTTCTGTATTCTTCTCATTAGGTGATCTTCTTCAACATCTCAGGTATTGCTTCACACGTTGATTTCTTAATCGATTGGCGATAGTTGTGATTAGAATATTCTTTATGTGCCGCCATAATTCACCTTCCTATCTTTTTTGCAGTACATCATGAAAGGAGTTGGTGATGATCACTCTGCAGCTTCTTCAGAAAAAAGTTTTGAAGTTGACAAACCATAAGCTAACGCACATGAAGAGGTGATGGCTAAAATTGATTTGCCACTTCGTGAAGTCGGCCATGCCGTACAATGAATGTCTATCTTGCATTTAACCATTGTCAGTGGGCGGCTCCGTGCTCTTTCAGTTGCGATCGATATAGAGGAGAAATAAAGACATGAAGAAGCGTTGCGGGCGAAGTGGAAACGTAAGGCGTCACAAGTACCAGTAAGCTCGAGAGCTGGAGGGTTGGCAGCTCGGTTGAAGAGACGGAGGGTTGAACATGAAGGTCCTGCGAGTGATGGGAAATGTGATTACCCAATACGTGGTGGTGTGATAATCCTTGACCCTGATACTGATGAGACTGAACGTGCGAAAGTGATTGGTCAGATTTCCACGGTTGCAATGGATTCTGTAGAAGGTGCAGAGGATACGCATGCTGAAGATGTTGAGGCGGTAGCTGCTGTGCCCGAAGAAGTTGAGGCGTCTCTGGAGAAAGCGGCACAAGATGTGGATCCCAACAGTGATGAAGACGCAACCAGCAATTGAGTTTCCTTGTTATTCTTCTTTGTATTTTTTTTTTATATACTCAGTGGCGACTGAGTTTGAAGTTTTCTTCTTTGCTTTTGCTTGCTTGTCTTGAACAAAGTTTTATTCAGTGCTTCTTCCGAAACATGCATATTTTTCTGTTTGTGCCCCTTGACATGAGTCAGGCTCCGTTGAAGTAGATCATGTAGGATACCTTCCTCCTCCACTTTTACATTTTTTATTCCTCCCATATTACCAGGCTGGTATGAAGATTTGGTATGAGGGTTTAGGGTTTTATTTCTGGGTAATGGTGGTTTGAAGGTGACTCATAACTTTGTGTGATTTTATGAGAAATTGTAAAAGGAATGAAATCTTGATTACTTGAAGAAATATTGGAACCCTAATAAGTATGAAGGCAAGCAGTGCCATCATTTTGAAGGAATTACAAATATTGTGAAAAGGAAAATTGTTGGAGGAATCCCACGGGGGCAGTAGAGAGGTGATGTCGTGTCCTTCAAGTACGGTAGGGCTTGAGACATTGTGAGTGAACAACCACACATTCGAGTTCGTTTGCATTGATGATCTTGCAGTAACCTCCCAAGATAACATCTTCCACTAAGAATATTTCCTCTTCCTTTGCAGGCATATCAGACTGGGCAGTTATTCTAACTGCCATGTTCCCAACTTGGAACATGGTTACCTTTGTTACCATATCTCCGATTTGAAACGGATTTGGACTTGGTACAACAGCTTGCTTCTGACACGTGTCGTTCTTGACTGCTTCCAAACCTTTGGTAAAGCTCTTAAAGGGGCCAGCACTCCATTCACATCTCTTAGTGGTAGCCCGCCTGTCATGTGAAACAGTCCCCGATGGTCTAGCAGGACAATCATCCACTACTTGCAAAGAGGGTCGTTCAATGAGACTTACTTGGGCTCGGAATCTCTTTACGCAAGACGAAAGGCTTTCACCAGGGAGTTGCGTTATGCCTGTGAGTTGTTGGTATGGGGGCAACAGGCAGTCTTCGATTCTCCAAGGTTTGTTGGAAATCATCGGAGCTGGCTTGTTGGAGATTCTTTCAGGTACTGAGATTGGTAAGGAATATGCCTTGTGTACCCACGGGTGCCCCAGAATCATGTCGTAATCCGGATGTTCCTTAATTATATGGAATCTAGCTTGTGTTGGCGTGTTACCAATCTTGACATCAAGGTCAATGTATCCGTAAATATCCACAAATTCTCCTGCTGGGATCTTGATCACAGTCGGACCACGGGTAGCCTCCTGCTTTGAGATTTTCGCAGCTTGCAGGGTGTAGATAGTAACGATGTTGAATTCAGAAGTTGTATCGATTAATGTGCTATCGAACTTGACGTCTTTCAGATGGGCGACGGTCAAAAGTCCCCAGTTTCCTTTGTTGGCGTTGTCTTCCAAGGAGGCTTGATATGCTGGAACGACTTCTCTTCCTGGGTATAAACGCCTGCCTGACACAATACGGTTGAGGGCCATGAACATATCTTGACGTTGTACCTTAGAAAGGTACAAGATTTCACACAGGTGTTCCATCATGGATTGTATAGTCTTGCGCACAGATCTTCCAGAGATCATGCAACTTCATACAGGAAGAGGGTCTCTGTGAACTCCTTCATTTCCCAATTGGAGCTCTCATGCTGCTATCCTTTCCTTGAAGATTTCTTTCAGCTTGTTGCAATCCTTAGTTGGGTGGTGGACAAACCTATGATAACGGCAGTACTTAGGGTCTGCCATGTCTTTATCAGTTGGTGGACGTCTGATATGAGGTAGCTTGATAGCATCATCATGAATCCATGCCTCCAAGAGTTCTATTACTTCATTTATCGAAAACGGGAAGCCTGTGTCTTCGGTGCTCTGCGCAGGATCTTTGCCTGTTCCTTTTCGAGGCGAAGCTTTATGCGTTTGAGCCGCATGCTTGGGTAGTTGTTCTGCCGTCGCTGGAGCTTTTCTCTTTCCGCCTTCGCTTACTACACTGACAGAAGGGACAGTATTATACTGCTCGTTGATGAGGCGCCTATTTCCCCGATTATCTCGTGAATCGTCGCTCCGAACGATTCTGGTTCTTTCCAATAATGCTGGGGCGGTAGTGGCCGAACGTTTGGCTGCTTCATGGAGCTCTGAGAATGTTTGGAATCCCAAGTTTTCCAGCAGGGCGCGATATATGGGTATCATTCCGTTGATGCATAATTCCACCAGTTTTCGTTCTGTGACATTTGGTTCATGGCAGTCCAACACTTGTGTTCTGAAACTTTTGACAAAATCATTTAGATGTTCATTGTTCCGTTGGGAGATTCTCCCCAGGTCTGAGAAAGTAACTTGCTCAGATACAAAGAAGTAATTCTTGTAAAACGCGCTGACCATCTCATTCCAATTGGATATGCTGTCGGGTGCGATGTTGTTGTACCACGTATAGGCTCTCCCCGTAAGTGATTTGGAGAATTCCTTCAGGCGGAGAATGTGATTGTATTC
The DNA here is from genome assembly GCA_023529315.1 of Papaver bracteatum. Classification (NCBI taxonomy): domain Eukaryota; kingdom Viridiplantae; phylum Streptophyta; class Magnoliopsida; order Ranunculales; family Papaveraceae; genus Papaver; species Papaver bracteatum. Next base: position 251,965 of record JAJJWX010001283.1, read on the forward strand.
ATGTTCTCCTAAGGATTCTAAGAATCGAGAGACGTGTTCACGAGCATTACCGGTACCATCGTAAAGGATGAATTGAGGGGAGGTGTATCCCCTGGGAAGAGGAATCCGATGCACATCTTGTGGATATGGAGTCTGATGTCGATGTGCGTCCATCGGATTTTCTTTGCCACGATTTTGGAGGAGTCTCTCCAGATCTTCACGTGTAATAAAGTTGGATGATTAGATTCTTTCCCTGAGACGCTCGTCCCTTTATCTTGCGTGGTCAGCAGCATAAGACTCTTCGTTCAGGTAGGCTTTCATAACTGAGGCACCTGCTCCAAGTGTGCTAAACGTATTTCTTGTTGTCCCTTGAGGCTGTCCCGACTCTTGTGGTAATCGATCGGTTAATGTTTTAAGGAAGGTGAGTACCTCCTTCTGAGTGGTTGCCATGTCTGCCTGAGCTTTAGCGAGGGTTTCTTGTCTCTCCATCAAGTCCACCATGGTGATAGGAGGTTGTCCTCCTCGGGGTCCTCCAGATCCTCGTCCTAAAGGGGAAGTAACAGTTGTTCTGGTGACGGACGGAAGTGTCATGCTTGAGGAAATGCCTGGATTTGCGGCCGCTCTGGCTCTTGTAATGGGAGGTGTCACGCCTGTTGGAATGTCTGCTCCTGCTCCACTAGTACTGATGATGGAAGACTCGATTCCACGAGACACATTGGTTGCACTAGCGGGTTGCACTGTAACACCAGTAATTGGGATATCAGCGCCACCAGAAGCGTTGTTGGTGCTAACTCCATCGTTGGTTCTTTGCTCCGGACCTAAGATCCACCATTCTTGAAATCAGAGAAATTGAATTGGTATTTAAGAAATTGACTTCACAACCGAGAGATTAACCTCCCACTGTGGTCGCCAATTATTTGTGGGAGAAAACTACTTTTGCCGGTTTAGGTAATTTTGGGTGTGTGTGGATGAGAAGTGAGTTTAAACCTTCAAAAAATGTGTTGCACGATGAGCACTTTGATTCGAGAGATAATCTATAAAATTCTGGCCTAAACCGAAGATAGGGCCATTCCGATTTGTTTCGGTCATAGGTGAAGGATGTGAGGTTGATCTTAGGGAGGAAGCGAAGAAGGTGTTGAGAGTATGAAGATGAAGGCTATTTGATGACTTGTTAACGGAAGGTTGAGCGGCGAGAAAATGTTGCGGGCGAGGCTCAGGTGTTGAATACGATGGTATTAACACTTGGTGTTCTGTGTTGTTCGAACCAATGTCCTGGAAATAGGGAGGAGAACCTATTTATACAAGTCGACAAGCCATCATTACGTCTCTCGTGGGAAAGTGGAGGAAGTGGAGTTGTGTGTTAGTGCCACACGGTTGCTTGCCCACTTCTCCTATCATCGCTAACCGCCCATGTTTCCCTGGCACGATCTTGTGATGGCGTGTTGCACGCCGCAAATCGTAAACCGCCAGACCAATACCCCGCCTTGTATCCCCCGTTGTGACGTGATTAATGTCTCGAGTGTGTGGATCGGGACCCACGTAAAATAGTGCAGGTGAACCGTGAACTTGGTATAACATCGCTTGCAGCCATCTTCAGGTGACCGTTTGGAGGCTGTATAGATAGGCCATGCCTTGGTCGGTTACCTTGTGAAGAAGGGTGACGGATGGTGGTCATGGTGATACCTTGTTTGCTGGTTGATTCGCACTCTAAGTCATTCATCCAAGCTTGCAAAGTTGGATGGACGAGATGGCTCGTAGCCTTGCTTGCGACCGTTGGATGGGAGGCGCGCATGCTGCCTCTTTCTGCCTAAACGTTTGCATGCTTAGAGAGTTCCAATGGAGGAACCGATCAGCCCTGCATGGAGGCGGTACAATGGTGTTCACGCCCATGCCTGCTTGACTCGAAAATATTTAATCTGAGCCACTCGACTCAGGTGGCAAAGACGAGTGGTCGAGATTAGAACTTATGGAGGGGCCGTGACATGCCACCTTTGGGCGCGCGTACCGAGGAGCTTGACCACTGCCGGTCTTGGCCGATCAGCTAGACGTGAAGTAGGGCCCACAGCGGTCATGCTAGCATGCTCGGTTCTTTCTAAGTCTCCATCTTTGCCTTTCATCCAAGCCTGCGAAGATGGACGATCGAGATGTTTCTGCGCCGAAAACCCTAATTAGGGTTTTGGACCGGCCACTTTGGGCGATCGGTTTTGGGTTGTGTACGCCTCCTTTTGGGAGACCGACCATGTATGCAACATCTTGGGTCGACAGTGAGCATGTACATGCTTGCTCTATGACCCTGGGCGCAATCTAAGCCATCCAACTATGCTTGAGAAGTCGGATGGTCGTGATCGTTTTGGATCTTCTCAACCTGCGTAAGGCGTTAATCTAGCCTTGTTTGGGCAATCGTTTCTTGCACCACGGCTTTCCTATGAGGGAGTCGGTCATGTAGGTAGAAAGTGGGCCCGCCAATGGTGTACCATCACTTCACTACTTGTTTTAGGGTATAATCTAAGCCGTCCAACTATGCCTGCGAAGTTGGACGTTCACGATTAAAAGGAACCCTAGCCGTGCGTCATGCTCACTTTGAGCGCACGTTTTGGAAGGACCAACTGTAGTTGGCCTTGATCGTTCGGTCATGTATGAAGGTGGGTCCGCGATGATCATGGTAGCATGCTCAGGACCCCCTGAATCTATATCTACACCCTCCATCTATGCATGCGAAGTTGGACGGATGAGATATATTTCTGAGTTTGTTTTCAGCAAGTGATACTAACATGGGTAGTCTTGCATGCATTCGACGGGGCTAGTATAACCTGCCGTCAGGTAGCCTACGGGTGTTTGCATGTCGAACACAAGGCTTTAATTAAAGCATTAATAGTAATGTTGTATACCTACAGAAAACCGGGATGGTTGCCACATGCTCCGTCGGGATGGTTGCCACATGCTCCGTTCTAGGTAGGTTTTAATTCTCAGGGATGGTTGCACATGCTCCAATGAATTAATATGGCGAGAAGTATTCATCGCCTGAAGGATTTATCCTTTGCAGGACGTCAGCTTACAAAAATTGGCCTTTTACAATTTTAGCCTTGAACAAAATTCCACCATCAACAATGCTATACTCTTGTTTCGTACACTTGTTTCATAATGATTTGATGCGATTGTGCTAATTGAAATGGAAATTAAAGAAAACTATATGAAGTGTAATGGTATATTAGTTCAAGGAGTATACATATACTATTAATGATTGGTTGACTGTGAAGTGTTCATGGTCATGACGTTAAGAGAAGACAAATCAAACTCCACCCTTCTTCTTAAGTCCTAATGCGCACATAACTGAAGACAAATTAAATTGTAAGTATCCAAGAAGAGTCAGAAAAGAATATATGTCATTTTAACTAATTAAAACTCTCCCCATAATCTAAGCATTTGTAGACTGGGAGTCAGAAAAGAAGGCATCGCCAGAACTTTTCATTTATAACATTTCATGAAGTGGTCATGAACTCCATTAGAATAAAACTCCATAGAAAATGAGAGACCCAAACCTAAATTTAGAGTTCTCAAGATCAGAGTCTACAAATTCTAAATATCCACCAATTTGGGTGTCTAGCATTTTCAAGATCGAGTTAACAGATTCAGATTTCTCACCCCTGGGTATGTCTTTTTCCGTAACATAATCTTAGATGTAAAAATAAGAAGACTGCATTATGTAAATGAGATTTACAACACCAAATTTAGAGTTTTCATAATCGAGCTAACAAATGCTAAATGACTACGCAATTAGGTGCCCCAATTGAATTGGACTAAGTACATATCACGGCCAAGTATTATAAACAATATATCTAACAGACTAACATCCCGAAGTTCATGGTATATGTACAATGAAGGTTCTCAATTAATCTTCGGATAAGAAAACATAAATGATACTTACAAGAATTGGCTAGAGAAGAGACACTACCAAGCAACAACGTGAAAAAAAAAAACTATCCAAGAAATCTGGAGATGCATCAAAACTCTTGTCCAAAATGAAGCAATAAGAAAACGAACAATCCATTATCATGAGAAGATGTGCTGCCACACGAATATCAGTCATTCCAATGCTTACTATTGTTCCTAAATTTTAAATGAAGCAGCCTTTAAAATATTCAGCAGTCCCTGAGTTAATCTATGCTCCTGAAGATCCCTCTTGTCAAAGTCAGAGCAACAACAAAATCTTTAATACAAATATTTTGTACACAAATGGCAGAAATAGAGATGAACAAAATTAGTAACTATTCACCGACCGTATCCTATAGTTGTAACATCAAATAGTACTGCAAGTTACTGAAATTTACATACCACGACATCTTATCTTCACCTTCAAAACACTCATGCTTGTCCACCTGTGGACCTCTAGTTCATCAAGCTCTTCCATAATGTCACTACGAATAAACGCATCACCACCATATTGATCATAGTATACATGTCTCATCTCGAACACCAATTGATATTCATCCATCATCAGATCTTTGTGGGTTGAATGAAAAATTTGAGAAACTAATAGAAAATTTAATATACCCACAATGCTAATAAGGACAGAAGTATCTGTCTAAATTGTATATGATACTCAACACAACAATATAGATCTCCATGTTGTCCTACACCCGCATGACCACACATTACTTCTCTCACCACAATCTCCAATCCTATCACCCTTAAATTACTCAATACAATGGAGACAAACATTGAAATACACAACATTAATATTCCGTTCACACCCTAAGAAAACAACTACCGAATCCTTAAAGCCTTATACTAAGAAAACAACTACTGTACCCTTAATCTAATAACTACACACAACTCTCTAAAACAGCAGCCACAGAGTTCTAACCAAAAAAAATGATAATCCAAATTAAGGCACACATTTCAAGGTTACTCTATAGAACACTTACATTTTATCAAAGCAATGCTTGTCGAAAACTTATACAACCATCCTTAGTTGATGCCCAAGCTTTCATGGTCATTTACCTAAATACAGACAACAATTGTGGAAAATAAATAGCATGAAAACAAATGTCATTTGCTCAGGAAAAAGCCATGAACCTTACCACAAAGCACCCCCTTTCTTAAATTTTGATCGAATTCAAAAACAGGTGTGATACAGAGCCCTGAACTCTACCTCCTCTCTTAGTTAAAGCAATAATTTAAAAATCAAAAGAGGACATAGAAGAACAATAAACCCCACTGGAAAAACTAATACGCATCGAGATAAAAATAATCGGATCATAAAATGGTTTCACACTAACCCATCTCAAAGCGTGGAAGCTCAAATCAAATTCATTAGATGAATTTGTTTTCACAATAGTTTTAATGGGTAAAAATCCATAAAGTAAAAATAAAAAATAAAAAATCTGATAGTGAGTGATATCATATCTGCGGATGTCTAAAACCCTCACTCGGAAGGTAAGAAATAAATAAAATAAATTAACACAGAACATCGACTAAACATGATTAATCAAAAGAAAACAACAAATAAAGAACCTAAACAGAACATAAAGAGATAAAAAATCAAGAACCAAATTAAAGCCATGGCTTTTTTAAAATTCGTACTAAGAAACTCTCACCTGCAAATCCCAAGCCACGTCGAAACAAATAGAAAATTAAAAAATCGACACAAATAACAGAAAATGAAAAGAACCTAATCTCAATCTGGTTCATAGCCATTGATCTTAGTTGATATTAAATTCATCATCATCATTACATGCAAACATACATTATTTTTTGAAAGCAAAACACAATAGAACGCACTAAGAAAAAAAACTAACCCTATGATTCCATGTTAAAGTTTTAAACCTAGGACAGGGGGTTTTTCATTTACACTCTTGTCAACTGCCAAACTTTTATTCCGCACCAAATGTTCTCCCCCTTAGTCTTTATCATATACATGCAGTAATTGCACTCCCGTATCTTGGAAAAACAAATCATGGCTAAAATCGAAAAAGAGAAATACAGAAGCATGGGAGACAAAAAAAAGAAAAACATTGTGATTATATCCTTCGTGGTACTGAGATTGATGTAATTAATACTCGAAATAATTAGAAGAACAAACAGATAGAAGAGATGACAAAATCATTAAAAAATAATAACACGGTAGCAACATATAGATGACATAGATCAAAGAGAATTTTGTGCAAATTAGTCTCTCTTCACCACCCTTATAATTGATTCAAATATCAAGAGAGAAACAAATCATTACACTCTTGTATTCACAAAAACTGAGAAGACTTTAATGTAAGAAAGATTTTCATTATGGTGCATATATACTCGAATAAAATATAAGATACTTCCCTCTTCCATAATTTAATAGAAACATGTTGCTCATCCATGATGGAGAAGATTCACATAACAACTTGGGGCACAAAGTTGTGGTGTCAGTGTATCTTTTTTCCAATATCAAATGGACAATAGTGGGGTTCCTAAAGCACTATTAAGTTAACATAAAACTATAAACGTTATCGATTATAACTACAACAATCCAGTGGCAATCATTTTGTATCTAGTCCGTTCAGAAAGCAGAAGTGCATAAGAAGAGTACCACAGCCTCAGAACAAACAATCCAAGAAATTTAAAGTACCTTATCGAGAAGTTATGTCAGTCCCTGACCTTCTTCAACTGTAGCCAATGTTTCCACCTGATTCCCAAGTTTAAGAATCCAAGCTAATAAGATCTTCTCGTGTTAAAATAGGTACTTTCATATAAAGATTGCAACCATGTTGAATGGAGATATTTGCTTCTTTTATAATAACTTGATAATGAGAGGAAAATCATATTATCAAAGACCCAAATATCTCCATGAAACATAGATACAATCTTTATATTGAAGTCCCTATTTTCAGCAATCATGTCAACATCAAACTTATGTTTGATGGAACATGTTTGTGTCTTCCATGACCATGCATGCCATCTACCCAATAATCATAAAGAAAAACGACAATCCAGTCAATACATTACACACCCAATTATCAGAAAGACAACGATAAATATAATACCCTGCATGGGAACCACTGACTCCGCTGCACTTCTCTAAGCTTTAGCCCCTACATAAAAAAACAGAATAGGCTAAACTAAACCAATCAAAACTAATCAGTTTCTAACCTATAAGCAAACCTGAAAAAACAAATCAAAATATGACAACTAATTAACCTATTTTTAAAAAATATACTGTAACCAATCTACAAAAATAGAATTCGATTGCCCAAAATTACAAAAATACATTAGGACTTCATAGGGATGGATCAACTTGACTCCTCCCCTCCCGTGGCTTGGAAAGATTGGGTTTCCAAGAAAAAGACGATCTATTTTCTAGGAACTTGATATGAATTACCAAAGACAGAAAATAAATATTAATGGCTAACTAAAATTCGAAAATAAAAACACTAAGGAGACATCAGTTAGTGCAAATTGAAAACAAATAATGGTGAAAATATGTACAGATTTAAAACTAATCAGTATATACAAAATCGAGGAAATAAATAAATAACATGATGTATTACACCTTCACATTTAAAACTGATTGAGTTTATTTGACATAATAATGGTGCAAATATGTATAGATTTCAAACACACTAATTACCCTGACATTTTCTACAACCTAATAACTTATTAACAGATAGAGAAGAGAACTGAAAAGTTTTGATATTAACCTTATAAATTAAGTTTTGATATTAACCTTATAAAACTTTTGATATTAACCACATATGATTAACCCTCACTTTGGTTGTGCAACCCGTGTTGGCCTAAAAGCAGAATGATGCATGTTGTTGTTGTGATGCACATAATTGGCCAACTTTGCCTATATATGAAAAGCACAAACTCAGTATTTATCTGGTATTGGCATACCTCTGATCCCATCAATAAGCTGCATTCTTTAAAATAAAGTGTTTGTACCATGCCCAGATCATGCGCATATGGGTTGCACGTGGCTTATAATAGAGACGATAGTCCAATTTATTATGGAAATTGGTTGGAGAACCAGAGTGTTATTATGGAACCCGGGTGGCTCATCGTAGGAGCCGGGCTTGGTTTATTGTAGAAACCAGAGTGTTATTATGGAACCCGGGTGGCTCATCGTATGAGCCTGGCTTGGTTTATTATGGAAACCAGAGTGTTATTGTGAGACACATGGGGCTTAATATAGAAGCCCGGATCGGTTTGATTAAGGAACTACCTGGCTTATTGGTGAAGCCCAAGATCCATGGGTAGTTAGGGTTATGGAATAATTGCATATATTATTTAGGATAATCCTGATAATTAAAGGGATAATTATCCTAAGTAGTAAAGATTATCCATAAAAAAATAAGATTATGATAAACACTAGGGTTTATCATGAATCTAGACTGTATTTGGGGTTTATGCAGATGTGGTTAGTTATTAGGATAACTAATGAAACCCTAAAGTTACATCTGGTTTTTGCCTATAAATAGAGGCAAAATCCCAACTCAAAGGTACACACACTTTCCCTTTCACAATAACTACTTGCTCACAACATCCGCTGATTTTAGCATCGGAGTGTTTTTGCAGGTACCCCCCTATTCTGATCAACTTTAGGAGAATCAACACCAACGGTTGAGGATCGATCAATCTTCTCGAGTTTTGAAGATCGTTGGGTCGATTTATTTTTGCACCAACATCTTTTGGCGCCGACTAAGGGGAGCGAAGAAGTTTGTGCTCCTAAAAAGTTTGGAAAAACTTTTCTAAAACTTTTCGCAAGTTTAGTGCTTCTCGAAGTCACGAACGCAGCATTAAAGAGGTTTTCAGGCTTCGTGTTTCGTTGAAAAGTTTTTCGTAAAAAATTCATTCTTTTTTGTTTTGGAAGTAACGTTTGCTCCAAAAATCAAAGCTGCTGTGCAAGACAATCCAAAAATCTTTTTTTAGGAAGATAACCGTACCAAGCTGATTGAAGTTTTCAAAGAAGGAAAAGTGAAAACTAATGGAGATGGCTGCTGCTAATCACCCAGAAGCGAATCAAAACGTACCCAATCAGGGCCAGCCAAATCAACATACAAGTTCACGGATCATAAGAAGCATTGTTGTCCATGGCGCCAACGAGGGAGATGGTGTGTCGGCGTCGTTATCGACCACGGCATCAGCTTCTCGTTCGCGTTCTGAAGGCGATGTCCCAAGGGTGAACTACACGCTGGTTAATCGATCTCCACCTCCAATGAACAGCAGAGGGTTTCGACTTCAAGGGGGGTCTTCTAGCCAGCACCCAAGCAATCAGATCCAACGGGATATGGACGTATCTAATGTAGGAGTAAGGGCTCGAGCTGCGGTCTCCCTTTCCGGTCAGGAAAACGTCGTACCAGCTAACCAAACTGATGAAACACCTGCTGTCCAGCCCGGTGTTCTGCAGATTCGAGCTAATCATCGATGTCATTACGCGAGCTAATCAACAGGTCATGCATGGGAACAACCCAAGGGTTACGACGGTAGATCTAACGGTTCGAGAGCGGCTACAACAGCTAGAAAGGGAGAATAACCGTCTAAAGGTAGCACTGGAGAAGAGGAGAGAGCTTGAAGTACCTGCTACTTCTCGTTCAGGTAGTGCAAGGATGAATCGTCGAGAACTTGACAACCCGCGGAGATGGAGCGCTGCTGTTGGTGATCGTTGGAGGGGTCGTGACGATGGAAGAAGGACTGAGGATGACAGGGGCTGTAGCCGGAGTCACGGCTATCATGGATATGATCGTTATGATCAACGGGCTCGCAGTGATAGAAGAAGAGCTGAAGAAGAAAGGGTATGTAGCCGGAGTCACGATTATCAAGAATATGGCCACGTTAACCAACGTACTCTGAACGTTGGAAGAGATGGAGAGGCTGGGACGAGCAGAACAGGACACAAATGGAGGAGAGATCGAGCTGCAGATGAGCATGCCACGAAATCCGGACGTGATAAGAAGCATTCCAGGAGGAGGTTGGATTCTTTCCGAGATAAGCGAAACCGGAGAGAGTTGGGAAGTGATTCCGAAGAGGATGAAATGGCCAGCAGAAGGAAGCTCAGTGCCATGATCGATGAGTTATTGTCGCAGAGGAAATCTAGAGACGAAGAACAACAGGTTTTGTCTATGAAAAAAACGATGGATTCTCCGTTCGTCGCAAGGATTAGGAGGTATCTCCCTCCATTGAATTTCAGCCAACCTCAGTTCAAGGATTTCTTTGACGGCGGAAATGGGAACCCGGTGGAGCACGTCCAGCATTTTCAAGATTCAATGAGCCTGTGGGGAAATAGTGACGAGTTGCTTTGCAGAAATTTTCCAATGACCTTAACGGGTAAAGCTTTGACTTGGTTTTCTCAGTTAGATCCAGATTCTATCAAGGATTTCGGAATGTTGTCTGATTCCTTTTTCAAGCAATACAAGATTAATCTCGGAATCAAAAAGGAAAGTAGTCACCTCTTTCTCTTACATAGGGATGTTGGTGAGGACCTTTTTGATTTCAATAGGAGATTCCGTCAAGAAGTCAGTGAAATTGGAAGGGTGGACGAGAGGTTCATAATTGAAGCATATAAAAATGCTATGGAGTACGACGAATTTGGAATTTATAACTCATTAGCAGTGGAACCGGTGGGAAGCCTTAGGGAACTATATGACAGGGCTGATAGATACGCAAAAGCGGAGAAGGAAAAGAAGGAAAAATTGACACGAGCATCGAAAAGGTTAATGCCAGAAGCAACAGCAAGGCCAAAGCAGCAGTTTGATAATAGCTCGAAGGGTAAAAGCATTAAAGGGCCACCAAGGAGTGTGATGAGTGAAGAGGAATTTCATAAACCGCAAGGAAAGCAAAGGATAAGGTTTCCCAAGTTGAACATTGGGCTTGGAGAGCTTTACAAGAAGATTAAGAATACGTTGCCCGTTCCCGAGCCGCTGCCGGTGGAGACAAGGGAGAAGAGGAACAAGAATAAATACTGTGATTATCACAGGGATCACGGGCATAATACAGATACTTGTCGTGCTCTTGCCGCGGAAGTCCAGAAGATGGTGGAAGAGGGTAAGATACAACAATATTTGAAGGAAAATCAGGCGCAGGTTAACACACTTGTCAATACTCTGGATTTACGGGAAATCAGAGTGAGCCATGCAAGGGTGAATACAACCTCGAGGAAGGCTCAAGAGAATGCGACACGACTGAAGTTGCGTCACATTAATGAGTGGAGAATTTCTAACAAGGTCGACTACGCCAGTCATATTGGAACTGACATCTTAGAAGAGGGGAAAACTGAAATAACCTTTTCGAATGCGGATCTCGCTGGAGTATATCATCCTCATAATGATGCGATTGTGATTCTGGCTCTCATAGGCATGTTCAAGGTTCGTCGAGTCTTGGTCGACACTGGGAGTTCAATTAGCGTCATATTTTCAGGAGCATACTCTTTGATGAGTTTGTGTGAGAGTCAAGTCGAGGCAGATAATAGCCCTATCATTGGTTTTAGTGGGGAGACAATGACGGCAATGGGAAGAATTAATCTACCCACTATTTTAGGAGGAAAGACAGTTATGCAATATTTCTCATTGCTCGATTGTCGCGCACCTTACAATGCTATTCTTGGGCGTGACTGGATTTACGCAATGGACGCGGTAACTTCCACTATTCACCAATGTTTGAAGTTCATTGTTCCAGCAGGAGTGATGAAAGTTAGAAGCGACCAGGTGGCATCACATAAATGCCACGAAAGCGCAATGGAGGAATATAGGAAGTCGGAACTAAAGGGTTCAGAGATACTCCGAGCTGAGAAGAAATTGTAGCAATCACAGTGCTTCCCGACCTCTTATCATGGAAGAGGAAAGGAAGGGCCGCCAACTATCGAAGAGTTGGTAGAAGTGTAAGTTAGAGATCTGAAGAAACAAACAACCTTTGTCGGGGCAGAGCTGCCGCTAGGCGAGAGTGAAAGTTTGATTGCCTTGTTAAGGAATAATAAAGATGTTTTCGCTTGGAGTCTCGGGGATATGCCAGGCATTGATCCCGCTATCGCTTGTCATCGGTTGAATATCAGTGAAGGATTCAGTCCAGTAAGGCATAAATCGAGGAAGATGGCACCAGAACGGAAAATGAAAGTCGCAGAGGAGATAGACAGGATGTTAGAGGCAAGGATAATAAGGCCTGTCCAGTATCCGATGTGGTTGGAAAATATTGTAGTAGTTCCGAAGAAGAACGGGAAAATTCGGGTATGTATTGATTTTACCAATTTAAATAGAGCATGCCTAAGTGATCCTTACCCAATACCAAAGATAGGGGAGTTAGTGGACGCTACTTACGGTTTCGATAGATTGTCATTTATGGATGGTTTCTGCGGTTACAACCAAATTCCGTTGTTTGAGGATGATCAAGAGCATACATCGTTCATAACAGACAAAGGGGTATATTGTTATCTGGTCATGCCGTTTGGCTTGAAAAATGCAGGAGCAACTTATCAGCGTCTTGTTGATGAAATGTTCAAGGATATGATCGGTGATACCATGGAGGTCTATATTGACGATATGGTAGTCAAGTCCAAAAAGAAGGATTCTCACCTTATGGACTTGAAAAGAACCTTCGATCAGTTACGACGATATGGAATGAAGTTAAATCCCGCGAAGTGTTCCTTCGGGCTCACGTCTGGGAAATTCCTTGGGTATATGATGACACGTAGGGGAATCGAAGCTAATCCGGAGCAAATCAGGGCAATACTAGAAATGCCGTCACCAAGAAATAAAAAGGAGGTGCAGAGGCTAACTGGGAGATTGGCTACGTTGAACAGGTTCATCTCACGAGCTTCGGACAAATGTAAACTATTCTTCCAGATTCTGAAGAAGGCCGAAAAGTTTGGTTGGAGTCAAGAATGTGAGCAAGCGTTCGATGCCATTAAGCAGTATTTGACTTCACCACCGGTTCTCACAAGTCCTAAGATGGGCCAGACGGTCTATATCTACCTAGCGGCAAGTGAATGTGCAGTTAGCGCAGTTTTGTTTGTTAAAGATCCAGAAGAGAGGCCGGTTTATTTCATTAGTAAATCCCTAACAGACGCCGAGACAAGGTATTCGAAGATAGAGAAGATGGCGTTAGCTCTCATACATGCAGCTAGGCGTCTGAAGCCATATTTTGAGGGACGCCGACTGGTAGTCTATACTGAATACCCGTTGAAGAAGGTGCTGGGAAGAACTGATGATTCCAGTAGGCTTGCTACGTGGGCCACTTTTCTTGGTGCATATACTATTGATTATGAGCTAAGAACTGCCGAGAAGGGGCATGCGATTGCATCACTAATGGCGGATTTCCCTGTAGACGATATTCCAGTTTCAGAATCCATGCTAGAAGAGGAGACCTTGCTTGATAACAGTGGTATACAGCCAATCCCGCTGCCGTGGGAGATCATAAACTTTATCAAGAAATCTTCAGATACAACAAAAGAGCGAGTGAGTAACGAAGACTTGGAGATGATTCAGGAAGAAGAAGCTGGGATGTGGCAGGTTTACACAGATGGATCCGCAAACACTAATGGGGCAGGTGTTGGGTGTGTACTAATTTCCCCTGAGGGATTACGAATTGAGAAGGATGTCCGGCTCGGGTTTACAGCTTCAAATAACCAGGCTGAATACGAGGCTGTAATTTCAGGATTGAAGACGGCTCTTAGCCTGGGGGCGAGAAAGATTAAGTTGACGGCGGACTCAAAGCTGGTTGACAATCACTTCAGTGGTGCATATAGAGCTAAGAATGAGAGGTTAGCTTGTTATTTGGAGTACATTCATGAGTTGGCAAAGGAGTTCGAGGTTTTCGATATTGAACAAAAGCCAAGGGTAGAAAACAGACATGCAGATGCACTTGCTTACGTTTCCGCAGCAGTGGAATCGGAGACAACACGGTACATTGTGGTTGATTTCCAGGAATTTCCCAGCATTCACAGCTCCATTAACAATATGCTCAAGCCGCATAGCAGAGGGATAAATGACTCATCATCTGAAAGTCAGGATGATCCTATGGAAACGAATGAGGGTAGTACTGACCAACTTGAGGATTGGAGGATGCCTTATATTAGATTCCTGCAATCGCAAGAGCTTCCACGTGATAAGAGTTTGGCTGGAAAGATATCGAAGACGGCTTGGAGATACGCTCTTATTGAAGGAGAGATGTATAAGAGGCCGATATCGATGGAGCCTTTCCTCCGGTGTGTGACTAGGGAGGTGGGGAAACAATTGTTAGCAGAGGCGCATGAGGGTTGTTGTGGAAACCATTCAGGGGAAGGAGTTTGGCGCATCGGTTGCTGTCCCAGGGATATTTCTGGCCTTATATGCAAAATGACGTGAAGCAATTTACTCAAAAGTGCGTGGCTTGTCAGTTGCATGGACCTGTATCGAAGAGGCCAGCAAATGAGCTGCACCCAGTCTTGAGCCCCTGGCCATTTGATAAATGGGGTTTGGATATTGTAGGTCCATTCCCCACGGCACCTGGGGGCGTCAAGTATTTGTTGGTAGCAACTGACTATTTCACAAAATGGGTAGAAGCTGTGGCATTGGTAAGGACGGAAGCGGTACATGTCCGCAGGTTCATTTGGGAGAATATAATTTGTAGGTTTGGTGTACCGGCAATGATCGTTTCCGATAATGGGAAACAATTTGACTGTGAGGCGATTAAGTCATTGCGTAACGGCTTACACATCAAACACAATTTTTCAACTCCGTACTATGCACAGAGCAACGGACAGGCCGAAGCAACGAATAGAGTTATCTTGGATAACTTAAAGAAGAATTTGGATAAAGCTAAAGGGAGATGGACGGAATTTTTACCTGGGGTTTTGTGGGCATACAGAACCACGCCCAGGCGATCAACAAGTTTCTCGCCGTTCATACTGGCATATGGAACGGAAGCGGTGTTACCAGTCGAGCTGCTGGTTCCAACCACAAAGACGTTGGCAGAGCGGTCGGGTCAGAATACGGAAATCTTTTCAAGAGACAAAGAGCTTTTGGAAGAAGTTAGAGATGAAGCTGCAAGAAGGCTAGCGGTCTACCAGCAATCTATGAAGCATCAATACAACAAAAAGGTACGGGAACGGACTTTCTTTCCCGGGAAGCAAGTTTTGCGAAGGACAAGGCCAAAAACATTAGACGGAGGCAGTGGGAAGCTTGGGGAAAATTGGGAGGGTCCTTTCTTAATTGACAGACCAGCCAGTGGCGGCGCTTATTGGTTAAGGAGCATGAATGGAAGGGAAGATCCTAAGCCTTGGAACTCATTCAATCTCAAAAAGTATTTTCATTAATATAGGCTAGATTGCTTATTGTAGATCGTTTTCTCTTAAATAAATTCTTTTCCGACAATGGAGGAGTATTTTTTGGTGCGAGTAATGACTATCATATTAGTTAAACAGTGTAAATAAATGGGGAGTATTGTCAGAAGTATCACCACTCTCACGTTTTACTCTTTCCTGGAGACATTTCGTATGTCAGAGAGTTCAAATGTAAATATCAAAGGGAAGCGACAAAGGTATTCTCCAGCAAGGAAAGTATATGATTAAGGGAATTATTTGTCGATGCACATCTTATTGAAGAACGTAAACAAGAGTTCAAGCTAAAAGAGAAAAAAAGGGGGGAAGATAAATGCCAATCGGAACGTCGTCTTAAATTCCTACGCTAGCCTAGGGGAATTTGCAAAAAAAAATGAAGGACGTAATCAGCCCATTATCACTCTTCTTATGGATCGTAGAGCTCGTCGCCGTCACCGCCAGCTACTTTTTCAGCGTCGGGAGGAGCAGCATAATAATCTTCAGGCTCTTTGGTGATAGCAGCCTCTTCAGCGTCGGGAGAGACAGCAGCATAGCTTCCAAATCCTTTGGCCTTGAAGTAAGCACGGTCGAGTCGCCTGCGCATCAGTTCTCGGGCATTGTCAGCTTCGCGTTTCTTAGCTTGAAGGTTTTCGACTTGACGCCTCAGAGATTCGTTTTCACGTTCAAGATGGTACGAGGCAGCAGCATGGTTCTTTTGCAGCTTCACTATGGCATTATAGTGGAGCTCGCCGGCTTTGCGAACAAGTGAAAGGCCCTGCACGAGAATGAAAAGTCATTACAAGAAGATGGATTTTGTTAGAAAAATCAAACTAGACTGGTCTGGTGGTATGATGTTACCGCAAAGTGGAGTTGGGCTGCATGATCAAGAGATTGGTCGATATCATTCATATGATCGTAGCAGAGGCGATCTCGAGGCAGCATTCCGGTGAGAATTATTCCGCGTGCAACAGAAGGGTTTTGAATGGCAGAGTCACCAATAGTCACCGCCGAACCGGATGACCGGTACAAACCCGGGCTGAAAGCATCATCTTCATGCGGTAAACGCGCTTTTGATGGAGCTGTGGATGGAGGAGTGGAAATGTTATACTCCGGCGATAAACGTGGATCGATAGCATGGTTGGCGCTCTTAATCTCGTCATCGCTCAAGATTACATAGGGAGATTTTTTGTCCTTCACGTTGCCAGACCTAACTCCAGCATGTGGAGTAGAAGTTACGTCTTTCTTGGTAGCCCTGCAAAAGTTAAGTGGCCAGTCCCTGACTGCAGATGGATGCTTAGAGGTGCTTTGTTGATTGTTGGCTTTCTTAGGAGAGGGACTGACTACTGTTTGGTCCTCATGGTTGATGGATCTCTTCGAGGAAGACATGTCGAGAAGATTCGAGAAGCTGAGCGTAGACTGCTGTAACCTTGGAACAAAGACACAGGAAATCAATCTTGACGTCGTTGCATCATGTTACGTTGGACAAAGCAGCAGTAAATAATAAGAATAACAGGAGAAGTTAAAGATGTACTCACCAACAAGAATGAACAGAGAAGCAAAGAAAGTTGTGGTTTGTATTCGTAAAGTTCTTATCCTATTTATATTGAAGGATTGAGGTGCATGGCGGTTCTGGAAGAGATTTTTGGTTATACGGAGCTTGAAATGAGCTGGAGATGGACTGGAAACGTGCTTTCCCGGAATCCTTAAGATTGTGAAAATCATTATTTTCCGTATAGGATGACTTTTTTCATGATAGCTGCGGCCAACGATGAGTCGGTGCAGTTGATCTGCGGTCAGGAGGAAGTGTGGAATATTAATCATGCGCATCTAATTTAAGGATAGGGAAAATTGAAGAGTTTGGTACTCATCAAAATAGTGCCTGTCCAAGCGAACAGAAATATATGAAAGAGAGAACTACGGAGGAAGAGTTCTTGTTTGAATTAAAGCAAGTGGACCGGGGCGTGGATATTAAGGATCCGCAAGAAGTTGAAGGGCCCATTGACATTTTGATTGTAAATGGTGGCAAATTGTTCGAAGCCGGGACGTGCATGGTATTCAATTGTTCTTAACCGCTCGAACTAGTCGATGGCTAAAAAGGGGGCGATGTTTGTACCATGCCCAGATCATGCGCATATGGGTTGCACGTGGCTTATAATAGAGCCGATAGTCCAATTTATTATGGAAATTGGTTGGAGAACCAGAGTGTTATTATGGAACCCGGGTGGCTCATCGTAGGAGCCGGGCTTGGTTTATTGTAGAAACCAGAGTGTTATTATGGAATCTGGGTGGCTCATCGTATGAGCCGGGCTTGGTTTATTATGGAAACCAGAGTGTTATTGTGAGACCCATGGGGCTTAATATAGAAGCCCGGATCGGTTTGATTAAGGAACCACCTGGCTTATTGGTGAAGCCCAAGATCCATGGGTAGTTAGGGTTATGGAATAATTGCATATATTATTTAGGATAATCCTGATAATTAAAGGGATAATTATCCTAAGTAGTAAAGATTATCCATAAAAAAATAAGATTATGATAAACACTAGGGTTTATCATGAATCTGGACTGTATTTGGGGTTTATGCGGATGTGGTTAGTTATTAGGATAACTAATGAAACCCTAAAGTTACATCTGGTTTTTGCCTATAAATAGAAGCAAAATCCCAACTCAAAGGTACAAACACTTTCCCTTTCACAATAACTACTTGCTCACAACATCCGCTGATTTTAGCATCGGAGTGTTTTTGCAGGTACCCCCCTATTCTGATCAACTTTAGGAGAATCAACACCAACGGCTGAGGATCGATCAATCTTCTCGAGTTTTGAAGATCGTTGGGGCGATTTATTTTTGCACCAACATAAAGATTCAGCATAAAGTTAAGATTTCAATCTCCGTTATCATTATTATCGTGATTGGTACCCTATTACACCTGTTTAGATCGAATTCAAACTTTATAAACCTTACAGAACCAAAATTCTAGGATTTCGACATGTTTACCTCCTTTTCCTTCTGATTCAACCTTGCCACCCAAATTTCCTGAAACAAAAAATATAATCTATTATTTAAAATCAATCAAATCACATATAATTCAATAAAGTTAGCGGAAATAAAACCCCTCAATGGAGCCGTGAGACTACCGAAAGGCATAAACCCCTGGAAAAAAAATCGATAACAATTGGATACCTTTATATGTGAATCCTAGACAAACCTAATTTACTAATGTGAATCCATAGGAAACTCAAAATTTGGGAATGAGAAGATTTAGATGTAGTACCTATTTGAGACGGTAAACATCACATCTTCTGCACTAACAAAATTTGAGGATTTTAACCTAGAAAATTCAGAATCCCAATTAACAATTTCTCAAATGATATCACTAAACTAATTTAGAGATCAAGATAGTTATGGCTTCCAACTTGATTTGATATTAGCGAAAGAAAGGGTTCTAATAGAAAGCCCGATAGCTGCTCCTCCAATAGTATTGATGGTTTATAATAACTGCTTTCCAGCAAAGAACCATGAACGCCTCTTTTTGATTCAATATCAAGCTCTAAGGTGAATAAGATGGAGCGATCGAAACAAAGTAAAACAAAGAACTACTTCTAGGTTTAGTGTTGGTAGAGAACTGAGAGCTAGGTAAGAGAGAATATACTGAATTTTGGAAGTGAAACAGCTGATGTTAGGGTTAAAAAGGAATAAAATAGCCGAATTTTTTTGACCCGCATACACGCACATAACAATCCTAAAAATTTCCTGGCCATCCATTCCTAAAACTCGATCCCGACGTTTCAAACCGCGAGATGGACCTCCCCGATAGATCCTGACCATTTAATGACTCATTAATCTCAAAGTCAAAGTGCATGTCTTTTTATAACTATGATATCATATCTTATCATATACAACCCGGTTAAACCTCTCATATTTGCATGTTGCCTTTTATTTCTGGCTAATAAAATCCTCATCAATACTGAAGCAAATTTATAAAATTAATCACCATTATCAATTATTCAATTATGTATTAATTTCTAAAATATATTTGAACATTTACGAAAATTTCATAATATAAATATAAATATTGATTGAGCAAGCAATCATTGATGATTTTTAGATTCTTGAATGTGCATGGTATGCGGAATGTGCAATAACAACTGAATATGCATGCTCTATATAAAATTGTTGGACGTACTGCTTTACATTCTTTGGAATGTAAAGATGCAATCGAACAACCATTATTAAGTTTATTAGTTGGTACTATAACTAAGCAACTATCTTACACAGATAATTGCTTTATTTTGTTAGATTCTCACTGTATTATCTGAAACAACATCATTATCTGGATGTGGGTGCCTCTTTAGATTCACAATTCTAAATTTATAGATTAATTTTGTCAATAACAACTTAAGTAAAATTTAATGCAATCCCTTACCGTCATCCAACTTTAATACCACAAATTAACATATATCTATTAGTGCAAAACATAATTAAAAAATTATAGACCTGGAGAATTATTATTAGGAGAAAAAACTCTGAGCAGAGACAACATGTACTTGAAATTCTCAAATGTATTTCAGTCAAATGTGTATCTTAATTATTATGCTCTCCCAATTGATACAAAATAATAGAACATGAAGCATATGTAACGATACTAAAGCAATGAACTTGTAAGAAATAGAGATGCATACCCTGTCTTGTTGTCTATTTGTGAATTCCTAGTGGTGAAATCAACATATATAAAGTCATCCCATCGATTATAACTTCGTAAGCATTCTTTTATATTTTAATGTGCATGTGTTAGTTTTTTTTTTTTTTTAGTTGTTCAGATGTATGAGCTGGTTGTATTCCCATTTAACTTTATTTGTCCTTATATATCCTTGTGGCTTCAGTCCAGAAACTGTATCCTTGAGTTGTATTACAATGTCTTTGTAGTCGTATTTTATTTTATTTTTAAATACTATGATTAAAGTTACCGAAGCAATTAAAAAAAAATGAAATTAAAAATTTAAATACATCAAACTTTGTGTTTAATTGTGAAATAACTTAAATTTTCTATGAATAGTAATGTCATTTTACAAATTCTAGGAAGGACAATTTTCCTCCTTAGTTCCTTGATAGCCCCGTCACTGCCTACAAACAAAGGAAGTATAAATTCACGAAACCTAAAGCAATAAGACCACAAGAATTAAAGCAGTATGACGGTAAACACAATAGATCAATCATCTTATTTTGGTTGCCATATGATGTCGAAAAATGGAACTAGGCCAAGAAAACCTGTAGATGCACCAACAAATTGAAGTTAGCATACCTGAACCAATGTAGCCTCAACATACACCGATTAAATGTATCTTTCAAGTCACCCAAGCATTCAAGTATGCACCACACTACACGTCTAAAAATGGTAAAACATTAAACACTGGGATGGATGGTAAGAAACTACCTTGAAAACTTGGGTTGGTTGCTTTAGTCGTTTAAATACCCCTTCCATTATTCAGTTGGGTGGTCAAATTTTTTATGTCGAATTTGTGATATGCCTACAAACAAAGGTATATTAGATGAATTCTTTTACAAAACCATAAATGGATAAGCCTTAAACTATGATTCCAGTTGGTAGTCAACATGCAACAACCCTCTAAATTTGAGTCGATTTGCGGTCACTGAATTTTCAATCAATAAATAGAAACAAAGCATAGTACCTATAAGTGTTGTTGAAAACCAATAAAAGAACGATCAACAAAATAAGAAGTGAAGTTCTTAGTGGCTGCTAAAATTTTGATCAAAGAAAGTATAGTTCTTATATTTATATGATTAGTTTGATTCGTACGTCCATCACTTGAACCATGTACTGGTAAATATGTCCACCCAAACTAACCTTCAAAACTCTGTCTTATTCAATATATTTGATATTCTAATTCCATCAACAACTACGGCCCAATGGCCATGAATCCCAGTGGCTGAAATTTTCAAAAATATACAACCTCAAAATTAAGCACATAAAAGATATGAATATTAGTTCAGTTACTTACCATATATTTTGTGATCAGACTGTAAAAATGAATCAAACAACACAATACAATAAGCTTTGACGAAATACTGTCATGGCAACTCCGGGAAGTCCCTAAGGTATTTTACAAATTATGTTTCTTTAGTCACTAAAAATGAATCCACTCTCTTTGTAATGATTTGACTGCGCCAACATTTCGAGCTAAGTTCATGAATCCCATCTTTACCTGCCACAGACAAATTCACTACATTAGATTAATATATAAGAAATCAATTTCAAGATATACGATATGTCCGAACCTCACGGTCTTGTTATGCCCTCAATCTTGTATAAAAAGTAAGATTCGTGCAAATCCAAACTCGAAGTCACTGCTAAAGCATTATAACAGTTGGTTTTTATTCAAGTTAATAACAACAAAGGAAAAAAGAAATTAATAAATAAAACATTTGAAAATAATTCCAACATGACTCAGTAAGATGACCCTGTAGGAAACAGTGCATTTCCATGTGATTCCTACAATATAAACCCAGCCCCATTTGAAGACTTTCGTGTTCTTGCAATTATGTCATCTTATTCAACTTGTTCCAAGATAACTAAAGTCGGACAGTGAACCTGACGTGATTCGAGCACCCAACCTTCTGACACGGAGGCAGATGCGCTACCATCGCGCCATAAATTTGTAACCATGCACATAAACCAGGGGTTAGTTTAAACATTAAGGGATGCACAGAAGGTCCAGCCATGGGATCCACATAATTCAGATGTTTATATGGCTCCTGCTTAAATAGAAAACACATGGACTATGCATGAAGCTCAAATTATATAATTATGCGAACATGTTATATGATACAACTTTGTCAAATACATAATTGATAAAATGAATCTACTGACTTGCAACTGCGAACAATCAACAGGAAAAAACCTTCTGAATATAGAAAAGCGATTAATCACTTTATACAACAAAATGTACCTCTAAAGTTCAACTTCGAATGACAACCTACCTTCGCAAGGCCCAAAGGCTAAGAGCTCTTGACACAACAATAATACATAGTACGCCATCTAATCTCCAAACAAATCTAGCAAAATCTAATGGAATCTAATGGAAAGCACGATAAAGTTTGCTGAATCAGCAACAGACAGAAACCTTATGCCATGGTTCTTTTTCTATATAAAGAAAAAAAACGGAAAGAGAAAGAGAGTTCTCCCTATGACAACAACAAAATTCAAACCGCCTATGATCAGGTGTAGCCTAGAAACTATCATGCGTGCAAGAGAAAGAGAAAACCTTCCATTGCAACATCTTTCTCCCCCCCCCCCCCCCTCTCTTACCTCAAAAGAAAATTATCCATGGAAATCTCCCCACATCAAAGGATTAATACTCAATATGTTCTAGAGAACAACTAAATTAGCAACTTCAAAGTTGAATGTTTCCCGATGTTACAGGTTCTCCAAGTTAAATTAGTTGCTACAAAAAAAAGGCAAGCATACCACGATATGAAAATGGTCTCTAAAGCATACCCAACTTGGAACTGTATGTTCTCAGAAGCATTATGGACCTCGAGAAAGAGAAACATGTGCTCATTGGAAATTTTAGGAAATCTCCACATGGAGATCATAGCAACCAACAAACAACAAATACACAATCAGATTGCAATCTATTCATACACAAAACAAATTAGGAGATTGTTTTACCTAGTAAACAAAACACAAATTAAAAAACTTAAAACTCTAGGTACAAATAAAGCATATACACTTACTGCTCTGAATCTTGAATTGAATGCTCGGCATCAGAGAAAAATCTTGGCCAAGCCTGCAAAATTCTTCTAATTCTAGTATGATATTATGTCTTTTAATCCACTAATATCATTCCAGCATGATTCCAATATTAGCATGGATAATATTGGAAGTGGCAATGAATGTGTTTGAGACTGCAAAAACCAAAACTTAATACTGACAAAAGTATAATACCGAGAGAAAACATGAATATAGGCAGCTAATAGGAAAGAACATGCACAGTTGCTTCCACACTTGTAACCTAAAACCAAAAGTAGCAAATACCAGAAATCAAACCCCAATTTTTTATTGGTGTATGCAATCAGAGGAAAACTGGAAATGGAGCTGAATTAGTCTTCAATTTTACTGTTTGAGCTGGGCAAATTCACTCCGAACATATTGTATTTTGTTCACATGCTCTTTGATTGTGCCTTCTCTACTTACCCAACATACGTATCTGCAATCAAGCATCACCTAAGATTCAAGTTTTATATCTTTATATCTTCTATTTGTTCTTCGATAATTTTACATAGTTAAAATGACTAAGTGATGCTTTAACCTTGAAAGTTTACACGTTAAGACATGATTAAATATACCACCTTTTGCGCGATAAGCAGCATATATAAGGCATAAGAAAGACTAAAAACGTATATGCGACAAAGAACAGGTCTATGACTTTGTCATATGGAGTTGCCATTACTTTCAATCACTGAATCGTAAGCTCAAGGTCAAACAACACATGTGTAACATCTGCAATAGCAAGTCAACTTCCAAACAACCAAAATGTATAGATAACTTAAAAAATATAACAAAAAAATTGATCAGTAGCCTACCATGCATTACTGTGTAACACTCCCATTGACAGTTTACCCGACAGTTTAACCTATTAGGGTAAAACAGCTGCTACCCTACAGAGGTAGAACTGAATTCAATCCAGAATTTTCTCAATACATTCATAAGCATTACCCTATTAAAAAAAGTTGAATTCAATTCAATCCAGATTAGTTGAGCTAAACATCTGCTTGTACACCTCTTATTTAAAATGTCTCAATGAAAGTATAAGACACAAAAAAGAAAAGTAAAGCAGGTTGATATTAGAAATAATGCAGTGTGCCAAATGATCAGTGAACATATTAAACCTAAAGAATGAATGTAAAGAATTGAAAACCTGAATCTAACTCCATTAGCTCCATCAAGGTCGCATAAGAAAAACTATATATTTACATACAGATAAGATAAAAAATATTAATATTAATAGAAGATATCAAACATCCCTAAATAATTGCCGAATTATTTAAAATTGAAGTTACATCAGCTAAAGATTAATAATCTGAAAACCTGAACTATTTGCTTAATCGAAATAAAAAAACTATTACAATCCTTCTGGAAAACACTGTCATCAGGGAAGTAAGGAACCGATAATTTAGATTACTTGACAATAAGATTATCAGTTAATTCATCAGAATTGTGATTTCATATGTTCACTTTTGTTTCGAAGCATTGAACTTAAGAACCCTCTGTCATGAATCAAGCACGAACGTTTTTATTTATTGATGTTAGTATTTTGTTGGGTGTATTTATGAGTTAATAATAGAACTACAAATGAGGTAGAGAAGAAAATTTGAAAACAAACTAAAGATCAAAGGTTAATTAAAAATACCTTAATAGGAACTGTATCCTATCATAAATCTAAAGTAGGCATTTCCACAAACTGTATAAGTGCAGTACAATCCATCTCCTCGAGTAAGAACCCATTCTAGTCTTCGGTTGATCAACACAAACATCATTTTAAAAGAATCAATCACTGGGTATTGAATCAAAATTGTCATTTTCTGACAATTCCAAATTCTAAATAATCTCATAACCTTTTCGCTTTAAAAATAAAGTCAGATTTTAATACCTTCAGGCAGACAAATTACACTGGGTGTGGTAAAGAAATATTTCAGCAACCTGCACATATAAAGAGAAAGAGCATGATATTTTAATTAGAGAAAATGGAGAAAGAAGATATTAGAGATTAAAAAAATAAGTGAAGGGAGAACTTGAGCCAAACCCAGCTGATGTTTACTATGAAAGAACCTACGAAGCTCGAGGGATAAGAAACTAACCCGTACCTATGGGTATATAGAAGATACAGTCAACTGTTGGTAGAAAATTTCATTCTAGTAATAGAACGACAAGTTCAATATTACTATCAGAAAGATCCATGGAATTTCAATAACAAACTAGCATAAGGATAAGACGATTATATGCAAAAGAATAAAATGATTTCAATTCACATCTTAAATTTGGATTTTACTTTAATTGAATGGGATGTGAAACTATTTTTGTTACCTTCCCTGGATAAAAGGATGATTAAGCAGCAATTGTTACCATATCCGCATAATCTTGTTCTTAAATAATATACACAATCAGGTTCACCTGGCTGATCGAGAAAAAGTCTTAAATTTGTGACTACACCATTTAGAGAATGAATTTTTAATTGTCGCATTACTTATGAGTTAGCAAATCAGACTTAAGTAATCCCTCATAAAATTCAATAGTGATTATGCTAACAATCAGTCAATATGAAAATGAAGTTCACATGGTATAACTCCATAGCTAAATACATCAGACCTAAAAGAAACCCGTGTACTGTAAAAGTAGTTCATTAATGCAAACAAATAAATAAGCTTAAAGATCTAAAATGATACACGGCGTGCGTGCAAATGAATGATCAATTCCACAGCTAACTTACAGAACTGAATTTATACTTGCTTCTATCAAGGCTACCCGAGTATAGAAGTTAATATCCAATTCCGCCTCTATCAAAATCCATGTAATCGAGACAGACCATTGGGAAAACCATTCTCATGCATTCTTGGAATCCTAAGTCTCGTATGCATAGAATATTGGAAAAAAACTTTAAGAAAAACTGATCGAACAGATGGCAACAAAATTCAAATGGAAAAAGAAAATGCTACCTCAATGGAGTTTCCTAATGCATTCTTCAACCGTGGTTACCGTTGTGGTTTCCCTTGCTCTTCTTTTTCCATCCTTTCTCAGAAATTATAGGTGGAAATGTGCCAATGACTCCTCAACTTTCTCTTATTTATATATCATCTTGTTATAACGTTGCCACTCCTTGAATTTTATGTAATCATCAATTGGAAAACAAAAACAAAACACATAAGTATACTGGAACGCAATTACTTAGTTCAGATTTGCATTTTGTCCTACAATCCCAGCATATAAAACATGTATATATTTCAAATATGATATAACACAGATTGGAAGATGAACAATACCTTCCTATTTCCAGATTTCAATTCCACGTATGAAACATAAGCATCGAAATTGAACTGGATGGTACCACCGTTTTTATTCAAGTAGGGAATGATGGAACGAACTAAAGAAACTCTAAAACTGAAACCACCAAAAATACACAATATTTATAAACAATTAATTAGCTTAGGAGTAAATATTCCAGGAGAAAAATCATATTAAATGAGAAGAATAATAAACCATCAGAGACTAAGTTTAATCTCTAGCATCAATATATCAGTGTACAGTCAGTAACGATGCACCCCTTGAACCACATCTTTTTTTTCTCTTACATGGAAAATTTTGGAACTTTGAGACCCATACCCATATCTATAACATAATATTGCTTGCTTTGCGTCTTTGTATTCTATTTCTTGATGCACAAATATAAAGCCGAGAATCATCATCGTTAAGATTTAGAAGATACTTGAAATAACTCGTGTAAAAGTAACTTATTTCCCGATATAAATATTCAACACATTCTTTTTTAACCTATATGAAGCAATAATATCTCAAAGTACTAAGGCCAGTGAAAGTAGCGAGACATGAAGAATATAATATGCAAAAACCATATACGAACCACTAAAGGCTTGCACTTGACATGAAGTCAATTATTTTCAAGTTGGCATGATTTTTGTATAGAGGTTTAGCAACTAATATATCTTCATTCTTCAACTATGTACTGACTTACCTAAATTCGAAGAAACAGATGCCTTAACCATCTTCCGAGGACTTGAAGAGCCCGTGTCTATCTTCAGTAGGGTTAGAACATTCTTCTTTTTTTCAATTTTCTATAGTTTACTGAAATCTATATAATGAAAAGAAGAAAAAAAAGAAAGCTCGAAACTTGTTTTCATTCACAGTTGTTACAGGAGGAACCTAACAAATAAATAAACAATATACGTATAGATATAGAATTAGACAAATAATTGAAGATCTTGTCATTGTAAATGCACTAGCACATGATAAGTTGTGTTTTGCTAGTTCATGCACATTGTATCACGATTCATGAAGGGAACTAAGATGAGTGTTTCATAATCAAATATTTTGTTTAACCGACTCGAGTAATGATTTCTATACTGCAGGGGAACCGATTCGTGAAGGGAACTAAGCAAGTTACGACCAAGCACCAACTCCGAAATTTGGATATTTCATAAATAAATAAATAAAATCAGACTTACCCATTTGTGCCTTCCCCAATCATCTCCAATTTATCGAAACAATCCATGCTTCTTATCCTTGTTATTTGGAGATACGCTAAAAATTAAGGAGCAAACCCTAGAATTCATGTTTACTAACCAAGTTTTCATCTTTCTTCTAATCCTTGTTCTCACCAAGTTTAGTTAGTGTATCTCGGCGAAGGAGATGAAGAAGAAACCATATATCGATGTCTCCCATATCCAAGAAGTACACCACCTTGTTCAGCCTTCAATCATGTTTGTTTATCAGGTAGTCATTATAGGAACACACTCTTTCCAAACTCATGTGTATACTTCTCCGTTCACAATACCTCCAATAGAACTGATATAACCTACTTGTACACGGCATCTTCGATATGCAATAACAACCAATGATATGCAATGACAACCAAATCGAATAACAACAATCATAATACACACAACCAATTCCAAGTGTTATCTGAGACTGAAAGACGACGTGCCTATCTAGCTGTACCCATGACAAAAGAAGCTTCATCTGGAAAATAAAAGCCTCTGGAATTTCCTACAATATAATCATCAATGCAACCAAAATTAACACAAATGACAAATAATAAAAGGAAACTCAATATATAGTCAATACAAATCTTCTATCTATCATAATAGAGTCCTGTAGTTTTGATTAGCAACAACAGGACATCATCATAAACAACTCTATACACTGTTGGTAAGTACCCCCACCATTAGTAAGTACCCCACCACAAAGGAGAATAGGTAGCAGTAAAAACAGGACATCTTCATATATAACTTTATACAGTGATAGTAATTACCCCGTGTTTTCAAAAAGTATCACCGCTCTGTCCTACATAGGATCCTGTTACCTACT
This sequence comes from Papaver bracteatum, assembly GCA_023529315.1. Lineage (NCBI taxonomy): Eukaryota > Viridiplantae > Streptophyta > Magnoliopsida > Ranunculales > Papaveraceae > Papaver > Papaver bracteatum. Next base: position 280,320 of record JAJJWX010001283.1, read on the forward strand.
CTCTTTTGGTACATGTGAAGACTTAGAGAGCATTCACCACCACAATGAACATAAAAATGAAAAATACACCTCTTAATATAGTTCTAAGCAGTGTTTGTCCGTTCAGAAAGACCCAATGACAAAGATGCACGATGTATTCTTCATTTTCCTATACTTCACTGAATTGTATGAAAATGCAGAAACATATCTCAGTCAGAAAAGCATAATAGTCGTCCAACATATTATGTGAGAATTTTGTTTGAAGTCAATCATGAAATACCCTCTCCATCTTATGAGTTAGAGAAAGTAAAAACATTATTCTGAAAGTTCAAAAAGTAACCAAAAGGGATTGCTAACTTACTCTATGATGTTATGTATGCATGGTAAGTAATGCAGATTTCACCACCCATGTGTTTTTTATAATATTAGCAAGCCCAGATAGAGAGCACAGTTCCAGAGCTGCCAATATTTCCAAGCAAACACTGAAAGGTTCATCAATTACTTAAATGTAAAATTAACTCATTATACTGTCAAAGAATTTTGCACAATCTTGTTGGCAACGGTTAATTCAGGAAAACATTGTCTCGAAATAAAGATTTATAACATCAACACCTATTCTATATACTTAAGACTACATTGCAAGCATTCAGGATTCTTTAACTGCATGCTAAAGACTACATCACAAACATTCAGGATTCTTTAATAGATAGTTCTTAAGTTATAGAGTAGAAGATGAACATGCAATAGACGTTGCTTTGAAAAAATTTAGCAGAGTTAAATCATCACTTACTTGTTGGAGTGCCAAGAAATTCAATGATGTAGTGTTTCTTCTTATCCCATTGAGAAAGTGCAGAACTATTTACGATGCCTTGATTTTAATTAGGCTCTCACACTGCGAAGGAATTTAAATGGGAAGAGCAAAGCATTAGGAATTCGTAATGAAGATGCACGTGATGCATACCTGCACAAAGCACTGAGATAAGGTTAAATATGCTACTGCCTTAGTAAGTTTCAATCAATTTAAGAACAAATACAAAGTCCACTTAAGAGATCTGTTTTAACTTAGTCTTTTATTGAAGAAAAATATTGCATCTTTACGAACATAGTTATGTGCAAGCACACATTAAAAGGCATTCATAACTGTAGAACATAGAGAGGTCTAAAGAACAAACTTTTCTAAAAATACATCACTACTGTACTGATACAAACTTTATGTTTTTGAAAAACTTCTAGTTACACCGGGTAGCTCAATATACAGTTCTAGAGATAACAGGAATCATGATCACCTTTTTTCCAAGGGAAGCCTTCCTTCTGAAGAGGCTTATCATCGGTCCAATCTTCGTTTAACTCCATTTTAGTGATGTCTTATAAATGAGGTGCATTATTGTGGAGGATCCAAATAATGGTAAACCTCTGCATATAAGGCATTCAATGTTATCTGAAAATAAATCGCTAGATTCATGATTGGTTCAAATGCGGCATAAACCTTAGCGTTGGTGTAGTCATGCATTATGAACTTCACAATAAGTAAAATATGCATAATAGATGGTTAAAACTGCGGAGACATGTCAATATATTTTTTTAATATACATCATATACAGGTCGGATACTGTTTGATATTCAACCTCAAAGGGCAACAGGTACTACATTGGCAAAATTAGCTTCATCAATATAGTGAACCCACCTCGGAAATATTGAGATACTTGAGAAGATTTGAATCAGGATCAAAATCAAATGTGAATTTCAGTTTTGTTAGGATGAACATAATTATAAATTTATCCATTACATGCTTATTTCTGTTAATTTGAATTTCCTTTGACCCCTTCTTATTTTACATCCCCACCATCTTTCTCATAAAGATAATCCAGCACCACCTTCAACCCATACAGTTTCAAATTCTAAATAAACTATAACATTACTCTGACTCATGACATCCATATTCATGTACAACATTAACCAAATTAATATATGTGAATCCTAGAAAAACCTAATTTACTAATGTTAACTCAAAATTTGGGAATGAGAAGATTTAGAAGTAGTACCTATTTGAGAGAGTAAACATCACATCTCCACCAACAAAATTTGAGGATTTTAACCTAGAAAATTCAGAATCCCAATTACCAATTTCTCAAATTATATCACCAAACTAATTTATAGATCAAGATAGTTGATGGTTCATACAATCCAACTTGATTTGATATTAGCGAAAGGAAGGGTTCCAAAATAAATCCCCGATAGCTGCTTCTCCAATAGAGATTTGATTAAGATTTAGTTGTTCCAAAACAACTTGATTTGATATAACAAATGCTTTCAAGAACCATGAACACCTCTTTTTGATTCGACATCAACCCCTGCGGTGAATAAGATGAAACAAAATAAAACAAAGAACTACTTGTAGGTTTAGTGTTCGTAGAAACTGGGAGCAAAAGGGAATAGACTAAAATTCAGATAGGTAAACAGTCAATTTTAGGGTTAAAAAAAAATAGCCGAAATTTGTTGACCCACGTACACCCACCTAACAATACTGAAATATTTCTGGCTGTTGAAGCCAAAAACTCCATTCGGACAACAGGGACCGCGAGATGGGCTTTCCGGATCAATCTTGGTCGTTCTATGACTCATAGATCTCAAAGTCAAAGTGCATGTCTTTTTATAACATTGATTGCTCTTAACATATTGGTAACGGGTATTTATATGGTTGTTGCAACAGTTGCTATGAGTAAGCACACAAACCACCATTCTGGCACTTGCCCATACTTGCTCGTTAGTCACAATATAGCAGGAAGCAAGTATTTGACAACCATGATGAAATAGAAATAAATTTTTTTGTAGTTATTACTCATTGTAGGCTAACGCCAATGTAACGGAAGAGTACAATGTACCTATATTTTAGAAAATACAACACTATAATCTTGTTATTCTTCAAGAGAATATCATGGGCATTCACATAAGTAAGTTGGTCCAATTGTAGAAGTATTTACCCGCTGAATCCGCTCCTAACAGATCTTATTTGGTGGTTTTGGTATTTGATAAGTTTATCTAAGAGTCCATTGATCAAATTTGTGACTGTAAGAAGCAAAACCAACATCAGCACTAAAACCAAAAAAACAAAGACATTAATTATTTCAACTTCTAACCACTACTGAGAGACCCCCATTTTTAAATTTTAAAACAACTTCACATAATAACACTAGCATTTTAGTCAAAATCCCGTGTTAACGAACATTGGTGAAAACCTAAACCACCAAATCAAACAACTTTAGCGACACAACTTGTTTGAAAGAACCTTTTCTTTTGATAGAGTTTCAATTTTGTTGAAGCGTGAGGCTTTTGATAGTGCAATAATTGGATGTCGTATCCTAATCCTCCACTTCTAATTTCATACCAATGTAATTTTTCTACAAAAAGAATACGACGACAATAAAAAAGGACACTATAACTCAATGGAGAAGAAGAAAACTAACTAAAAGAAGACGACAACAACAAAAATGACATTGTAACTTAAATTTAAAGGAGAATAAGATAACAACCTCAGAATGGTATTATCTCCAGGCAGCATTGCCAATCCAACACCCATACTCATTTTCTCCACGATGAGATGTACAAACTTCCACAGCTCAAGTCTGCTTCCACAACCATAAGCTTTTTACATTTAGCTAAAGCAACTGCATCTGAAGTTAGGGCTTTTGGCTACTTGAAAAAGAGTTTCCAAACCTCGGCAGAGAGACATCACTTAACCCATGCATTAGCATATATAAATGCTGCTTTTGTTTAAGCTGCTCAGCGAAACCTATATTTATTTCGTCGTTACAAATTAATAAATTACACCCCTCAATTATCTTATAAGTCAATTGAACACTCATGAGCAGAGAAAAAGAAAAGCATGAAAATTACTAAGAAAATTCGGACGACAACATCTCAAACAAAAGAAAAATAGTCAAGACAAAATGCAATTAAATTAAAAAAGACCATTCAATTTCTTCGTAAATTGGTTTAATTCAGCACAGTGCGGTGCAACTCTTTCCTTGATTAAGAAATTTTTCCAACTGCTCGATGCCACCAACCACAGATAACACTATAATATACTGTACATAAGCAACTTACTGGGCATGTATTTGACAGAACTTAGACTAACTAAGCTCAACTGGAGTGCTTCCCAGGGCTTCATATTTTCTTTTTGCTGGTAAACATGGAAATCCCCAGGGTTTCGTATAAAAGAGAATGACTGGAATACCTTTACCGTTCGGTAGTATGTCTTTTTCTTTTGAGCTCTCCTCAATCGGCTTAATGGCGTATCCAGTTTATATCAAAATTGTTGAATATAAAAATATTTGAAATGCCAAAGGAAGAAATTAACCCAAAACCCATTTACATTCCTATAAGGAGTTTCAACCATCTATAAAGGAAAACAGTTTTTACAGCACACGAAGATTATACCTGCATAATCCTAGCTGCTGCTTCTTTTGTTGTACTGAAGATTATACCTGCATATGAACAACACCATTTTTATCAGCTTCCCCCAGAGTTCAAAACTGTTTGATTAATCTATCAATCAAGCTTGATAAGAAATCAGATTAATTAGCTGGTTCAAAAAATACATAAAATGCTCACAGAATCAAATAAATAAAATCTAGGGCATATTTGTTTCATACCAGAGGGTAATTCATCATACCATATTCATTAAGTTTTTTATGTTCAGGCAGACAAATCCATATATCCTTATCCAAAAAATCTCAGCAGTCATCTGTATAATTTCCTTAAATCTGTTTTTGGAGAAAAAAAGAGTTATGGAGAAAATAGCAGGAATGGGATTTTTGCAAACCCAATAGGGTTTAGTAGAAAAGTGAGACGCAGTCAACCCAAGAAGGAAAAAGAATGGGATCAAAACAGGGTATCGATAAATTACCAATGTGCAATCGAAACTCGAAAGGGAGAAGAAATAAAAAAGAGAAAGAGGTTATAGATGCGGGTTTTGTTATTAGCAAGGGGTAGTCATCACCCTAGGTTTTTGATGTGCAGCCGTAATATTGGTTAAAAGAATATAACCTCGGCGTTTTTTCACCATTTTTACAGAGAGAATTCGGAGCAAATTGAGAGGACCGTAGAGTTTCACCATTTTTCTTTAGAGCGAAGGAAGAGAGGAGGTTGAAAAGAAATTAGGGCTTCAAGATTAGCTTTTAGATGGTGAAGGAAGGAATAACTGTTGCCATAGGTGTTTGATATATATCTGAAATAGAATGGAAATCCTCAATTCATATTGGTCGGGGCTAGTAGCTCTAAAATTCAAACTTTTAGCCTAATTTTTAATGTGAGACCATCAATTTTTACTCAAATTATATATACAATGACCCCATACTTGTCTGTGGAAATAGCAGATCATATCCCTCCACTCCTTGAAACAAAGGTAGGAATATTCGTACACGATTGATGCCTCAATATAGGGAAGGAATAGAGGAATGTATCTTGAACTCTACCGGGCCGTGAAACATCTTTACCCAACTTTTTATCTTTAACTTTATATTTTTTCTCAAAAACATAAAATAATTATGGGGATTTAGAGGGGCAGGTTTTTAATTGAGTAATGTTAAATTATTAAGAGGGGCCGCATCCAAAATATATGTGGCCCCACATCTTAATCGGAGCGCCCGGGAATACAAAAAATGTTGCCCCCAGTAGTAGAAAAAAACTCTAGAACTGATCTGAATGCCCATATTATGATTGGTTACGTCTAAAAGATGCGGACTTTAGGCCCGTACTTCTCTGTATCCAAATGTTTATGAACTGATCCTGAGAATCCCAAATGTTTACAAACCATGTAACGATCTATAAAAATGAATCAACTACTATGCTGCATCAATTTTACCACACGATCATGCACGCCGTAACGAGCTTCAAGTTTTCTTTATATATATGCAAATTAAAAGTAGAGGCAGCAGAGTAATTAAATTACATTACAATGTCGATGAGCATTTATATACTTGTCCTTGTTTCAGATCTTTACGAATGGTTTCCATCATCAGCATTGTAACAATATGAAGTTTCAAAAGTCCAGCTTCAAACTTGGCTTGATATTGGCATTTTCATTTTCGAAGAGAGTGAGGAAACAGCTTCTCCGACAGTTAAGTAAAGGGAATCGACAGATAGAAAGTTATCCGCCTTATTTGCTTGTTGTAGTTTCTCCATGACCTCGCCAACCGGATTAACCAACACAAGCTGCAAAAATTTATAAGCAATCAAACGACATGTTGTACATACAATAAATATTTAGTGCCTGAAAGAAATGAAATGACATCCTTGTTAACTCACCTCAAGATCACGTTTCTCCAGTTTCTTTTTCAGATCCTTAATGAGTCCAACACCACTTGTATCGATAGAGCTCACAGCTGAACACAATCAAAAGTTTTATATCACATAGCTCACTAGTAATTTATAAATTTATATAGCGAAAGAGAAAGAGACGGGGGTTTTACCCGAAAGGTCTAAAACCAGATGTTGAAGATCAGAATGCTTTCCAACTCCGTCTTGTGTTTCAAACTCTTGTATCCATCTTGTAATCCTGTTTGCGAAAACAATTGATGATCAACATATTTGACAAAAAAAGTCAAAACTTTTGAAAATTTTGTCTCTATATAAAGCAACGAACCTTTCGTTAAGGTAAGTTGAATTGGCAAAGTTTATTGGAGCTTCAATGCTTAGTATAAGAATGCCAGGGACAGATTTTGCGTCCTTGTAATGGTGAAGATTGCGGTAGATGTCAGTCCCAGGAATGTTTCCCAGCACCATCGTCTTTGGCCTAGTAACTTGCATGAGGATTTTAAAGAGTGAAATTCCAACCTACAAATGAAAAACTTGTCATTGTTATTGTGTTGATTGTAATAGATTTTTTTTGTATTTTTTGGTTCTCCAGTGAAAAGGATCCAACTTACCGCAATAGCTAGACCGTCTTGGACTGATATAAAGATGACACCCAAGAATGCACATACACATACTACAAAGTCAAACTTATCAATCTTCCAAATAAGATAAGCAGCTGGGATATCGATAAGACCAATCACAGCGGTGACAATAATCGCCCCTAGTACAACATTTGGTGTGTATCGGAATAACGGCATAAGGAACAGTAGTGTCACCATCACCGTTACAGACATGACGATATTAGACATAGCTGTTTTTGCCCCAGCATTATGATTCACAGCCGATCGGGAGAATGCACCTACAAAAACAAAGTTCCATTAGACAAATTCCAAGCCAACATGTGAAGCTTGTTGCTCTTGGGTCATATTCAAGAGCAAACCTTAAGAAAGTCAAACGGGTGTTAATGCAGACCTGTTGTAATATAGCAGGAGGTACAAGATCCTACTATGTTCATGAAACCAATTGCCATCATTTCTTTGTTTCCATCTACTTGGTAGTCTTTGAGGGCAGCAAATGTTCTACCCACCGCTATGCCTTCCTATAAATAATTTCACAAAACAACTGTTAACAACAAAGCTGGAATAGCTCAGCTGGTTAGAGCGTGTGGCTGTTAACCACAAGGTCACAGGTTCAATCCCTGTTTCTAGCGATTGTTTTTTTTCCCTTTTCCTTTTCATCTTTTAAAGAATAAGATCTAGTAAAATGACACTTACCGTGAGAGAGATAATTCCAGTGACGAGCCCAGTCTTGAGAACAAGTCCTAAATGGACTCCACCAAAATGCAACATATTCCATGATGGAGGGTTCAGTCCTTGTTCTAGCTTCCCAATCTAAAAAAGAACCATCAAAACGGACGAAAACAACATTAGATACAAGCATTGAAGAAGGTAACGGCAAATGATTTAATTATGCAGAAAGAGAGATACAAATTAAATTTGACAAAATTCTAAAGCTTACAATGCTGACTCCATGATTTTGAGCTTTGAATACAAAGACTGCAAGAGTGGAAAGTATCACAGACAAAAGAGGAGCTCCAGCTGATACCCAGAAGAGCTTTGGGTTTTTCATGCTCTGAAATTTCGTTATCATGCGTTCCTTGGTTAGTAACTTATTATCAACTGTAGGAAGAAAACCATACTATCTGACAGTTAGAAAAAAGAAAATGAGTATTGTGCCTAGTTTATTTTGCACAGATGGTTAGAGAGCTCAATTTGTTTTCGGAATTTCTCAGGATAAATCTTGAAGCTGGCTGTGAAAATTTGTTTCAATTTTTACAGTCAGTTTAAAGTTGCATCTCAAAACTATGAAAAAATCTAATAGTAACAATTATCAGATTATTTAAAGAAAACACCTTTCATTTCATTGGTATTCAAGTGCCGTAGATATTTCAGAATAGGTAATAAAAAACAATTCAGAAGAAGATAGCAAAAGGTATTTTTAAGCATTGCTTATCAGAGTTCCCCTGTAAGTTATTAAAAATTATACTTAAAAACACTTTTGTATATTAGAAGACCACGATAATTATTCAAAGTGTAGTAAATGGGATTTCATGTTTAGTTTTCTAGTAAAGGGATCTAGTAAAGTGTAGTTAATGGAATTTTATTCAAAACAAAGATACTGCTTTCTAGTGAGAATCTTGAAAAATAGATTCACTTTTGTCTCGGGCCACAAAGAATTTTCAATCTACTTTTGAGTTTTGAATATATAATTGAGTGTCTAAATAATCAACGTTCCTAATAAACTTAATTTTAGTACGGGCATTAAGCAAGAAGAGAGACAAATTTTGTTCCTCACCGTCTCTTGTTGAGTTCTTGCGGTAATTATACTACAGCGGTTCTAAACGAACCGCACGAAAAACAACGAAAAACCTGCTCCTCACAGTTTTTCAAATTTTGTGGTCCCTAGTAGGCCCTGCACTGCGGGAGTTTAGCAGGAGCCGGGTATTGTGAGTAGCTGTTTGTTTTGGTTGTTTTTTTCTGGGTTCGTTATACTTTCTGATTATAGTAAAAGAAAGAACCTGTAAAGTTGTCTCCCACTTTCCTTTTCTCATGAAGATGACCTGAGAGACTGATAATCATTTTATTAAAGACATTTAGACTAATAATACACGGTTGGAAGTTCATATCCCACAGTTGTGGAAGGTAAGATAATCGACCCACTGAAATAACTTTCACACCCAATTTATATTTCAGTTATTAAAAAAAAAACCTTTGACAGTGAGTGTGAAAAGAGTCGGTAGGTAACTTTTACAGATGGCCGCTGTTCTTTTGTTATCTTGAGCGAGGTAGCAAAAATGGAAATGCATTATGATCCATGAGGCTTTTGCCGGTCGTTCGTATTAATTATCAAATTTTACGTGTTAGAAAAGAAGATTTTGTATTTATTTACTCCGGATCAAACATTCATAGATACTGTATTAATGAGGTTTTTATCCATTTTATCCTGTTTTTTCTTGCAGGGGAAAAGTATGGGTATTTTACGTGTGGTTTCAAAAAAACTAAGTGTACGTACATAAAACGAAAGGTAATGTGAGAAAACGAAAAGAGAGAAAGAATAAAACGTACAACGTGTCGTGCCAAAAGGAGGAATACAAGGAAGCAGAACCCCATGAGTATAGTTTGCCATGACCACTGCACATGCCATACAACCATAAAGCCAAATGAGTCAAACTTGTCACTCACAAATCTTCATAATTGAACAAAGAGAGCATAGAAAAATGTTTGATTTGTGGACCTCGTCAGTATGTTGAAAAACAGAGCTCAAAACAGCAATGACACCCATTTGTTTGGTAAAATTTACAATCCCAAGAAGGGCTTTGAGTTGTTGCAGAGAAACTATAATTGCAGCACCGGCCATGAATCCAATCAAAGTTGCTTTTGATAGAAAATCAATTATGAATCCAAGCCTGCTCAAAAAAAAAAAAACATGCATAACAGTGGTAATATACAAGAAACAAAAAGAAGTAAAAAAAGCAAGGTTCTTATTGGGAAAGAAGGTGAATATTGAATATGAATGATGAAGATGAATTATTTTTGGACCTTAATATTCCAAGTGAAGCTTGAAAAAGACCAGCAAAGAAAGTAGAAGTGAATGCAAGTTGAAGAAATAAGAGAGGTTCTTTTGCTGGTGAAACTTTTTCTCTAAGCATTGATCCTAATATCAATGATGCTATTGATACTGGTCCCACTGCTAAATCCCTCGAACTTCCAAGTACTGCATATATCAGTGGTGGTACAAAGCTTGAATCTACACAAAGTTTGCCACCAAAAGAAGCAAAAATGTCAGTAATCAAGAAAAATAGACACTGAGGATAGCAAAAATAAAATAAAATGATCACTTGTTCATCCAGAATTCTGCCTATATAACTTGGACGAAGAGAGTAAGACTTACATAGCCCAACAATTGGTGGTAGATTTGCAAGTTTAGCATAACTAATGCCCTGATTGAAAGTAGGAGGGAAAAAGAGTTAAAATGGGTATCAATGACATTTAAATGATGCTGCACTAAAACAAAGAATTAATATGATATTTTTTGAGTAAAGGGAATTAGTGTTTATATGTATATATTTTTGTTGATATTACCTGAGGAATGGCTAAACTTGCAATAGTGAGACCAGCAACAATATCAGATTTGAAGAATTTAAAAGTATAATTAGGACACCACTGGAGGATAGGGAAGAAATATTGAGCCCCAAGAATCCATTTCCTTTTAGGAGATTGGCCTTTGAATTGGTGGAAAGGGTCATCAGAAAAGAAAGTTTCTTTGAGTCTGTTTTTGAGTTTGTGAGCTGTGCTTCTCGGAGGTGGTGGGACTACTTTGTGAACTTCCATTGATGAAACTTCAAGAAACTGATGATGAGGGAAATTATGAGATGATGAATTGTTGCTGTTGTTCATTGCATTAGGATCCATTATTGGAGCCGTAGGTTCCATCTGTTATTGAGACCTCTCTAGCTAATCTAGAAAATGACCTAATAGGTGGTTTTCTTTGGTTTTTTTGTCGATGATAAGTGAAACTGATGAAGTATATTTGTATTAATACTATAGCTACTCTATCATAGTCATAGAGTCATAGCATATAAGTAAGAATCAAAACAAGTGAGTATAGAGAAATAGAGAGATGTCATTCCTTCATTTATATTTCAATCAACTTCAGCTAGAGACCGCTACCAAACAAGAGGTGTATAGTACTATCTACAAGACCACCCAACAAGGGAATGCAAGTGGAAGAGACCTTGCTAGAGAAAAAGTGAGAGGGTGGAAGGGAGGGAGTCGGTTTTTTTTGGATTTGGGGTTTGTCTTGTGGGTAAGATTTATATATCAACAAATTATTCTGCTTTGAGAAAGTGAGCCCACTCCACTCTAGCTTTTCTTTTGATGATAGGAAAGCTGGGTGAGCTAGCTAGTTGAGTTTATCTACAACAGTTGCCACACACACACACAAGAGTATGTAATTATGTATGTACAACAGATATGCTACATGTGGTCTAGACTCTAAGAATGGAGAATGAAAGTGAAAGAGAAGTATTTAAGGCTTATTAACCACTAAAGAACATAGGAATCAAGAATAACTCTGAACACCTAATTGGCAAGTGAAGGCAGTTGCAATCACTTGCCCTAAGCTACCTGGCCCCTACATGTGGTCTAAGCTCTAGAATAGAGAAGCTAGTGAAAGAGAGTGCATATTTAAGGCGTAACTGCTAAAGTGCAGAAGAATTAAGAAGGTGCATATATATGCTGGTTTTCAAAGATGATCAGAAGTTAAGTATTGAAGATACTTAGAATATACCATGCCCTGAATGGTGCACTTCTCTAAGCTGGCTGGTTATGAAATTTATGAATGGAGATCAGTAGTTGGTAAACTAGCAGTAGTAATGTGCGTAGTCAGATAGTGGGATTAGTAATGCAAGTAGGAGCTAGATTGGGAGAGAGAGACGAGTGAGGTAATAAATGCGTAGATTGAAGTCTGTGGATACGAATTCAGCAGGCTAGCTCTAGCTTAGCAGGAAAACAGAATACATGCAATACATACACGTGCCCCACCAAGAAAACAGAATGTGGAAATTGAGTCTTCTGCAAATTGCTATTTGGTGTGTCGTATACAGAATTGATGATGACTATTTGGAGAAAAAACTTTATGGGTGGGTGTCTCATAATTTGTTTTCTTGCAAATTGATGACCATTTTACGGTCCATATCAATATCTTTGCGATGCAAGTTGATGACCATACGGTCCATACTAATGTCTCCGGCTCTCTCATTCATCATCAGATTCAGCACTAGTATAGTAGGCATGTATGGGCTTTGTTTATTGCTCTGTCATGAACAGAATCTAAGTTAATTGATGTGTTGCTGTTGTTGGCACTTGGCAGTATTTGACGGCTGCCAAACGTAAACATTTTTTTTTTCCTTTTTCACGTCTTCTAATTGGTGGGTTAAAAATCATTTCAGATTGTTTTATAGCGCCCTTTTATCAATCATAGGTCGGCATGTACTTTTTTTTCACATAATAATTTTGTCTCTTTTTTATTGTTGATGAGTTGATGTGATTTCAACTTCCATTAATTGTTCTTCATTTTTTTAAACATTGATTTTTGTTGTTGATGGATATTCACACTAATGATTGATCCGGAAAATTGATGATATGGGAAGATTATTGATGTAATCTATACTTGGCAGTATTTGACGGCTGCCAAACGTAAACATTTTTTTTTCTCACGGGAAAAAAAAAGTTTTTATACCGACGTCTGAAAAAAAGAGTGCTAATTGGTGGGTTAAAAACTCATCTGCAGAAGAAGAAATAAAGTGAGATATATCATCTGGTGCTATATGTTGAACAATGCCAAGTTAAATTCCAATTCTTCTTGTCGAACCTTTTCTCCATCTTGAAGCGGACCTCACCACATCTCTAACTTTTATGAACCATTTGGGTATGAAGTTTTATCAAGAGCGCCCTTTTATCAATCATAGAGTAGGTCGCTTGCTTAAAAGATAGAATTTGAGGGGACAAAATGGATTGGCTGTTAGCAGAATGAAAGAATGAACATGATCCCTAGCATTAGCAAGACAACAATAATCGTGGTTCAATGTAGCTGCTAAGAAAATTTGTTTGCTTTTAATAACGAGGAGGGATCCCCTCGCACTTTTATTATCACACCATCTCACGCATTGGACGTTATTTTTGCGAATTAAAACCAACCGTAACCGATTTGAACCTAATACTTTGGGGATATATTACTATTACATAGCTCTATTCTCCTACCGAAAATGAGCGTATTCCGAGATGTATAACACCACTATCTACTACTTTGAAAATGAGCTGTTGGAAATCTGTGGATTTCTGGCCGTCGAAATTAAGACCGGTAGATTGTGAGCTTTTATATTTCGGAATTATCTAATTTTTGGTAGACATGTAGAACTTGGTAATAGGAACATATCCTCAAAATATTAGCTTCAAATATGTAGGATCGAGCAAGAGAGAGGAGAGCACAATACAGAAGCAAATAAAACGATTACATTGATAATCAGTTTGGTGTACAATTCTTATGGCTCAATAGCCTACTTATAGTCTCACAAACTTGACGATCACTCAAAGCAAACTTTCCTAACAAAGATAAAACTCTAAATAAAGACACTTTCCTAATATAAAGCAAACTCTAAATATAACTCTTCTAGAACTCTCTAGAATTCATTAATACTTGCTTCACAAGTAGACTCCACGTCCAAACCAAATACGCCGTGTCAACTACATCCAGTTGCTTCCAAAACGGCGTCAACTTCACCCAGTTGCTTCCACAGAAGCAGTATCAACTTCTATTAGTTGCTTCACTCAGACAGCAACAACTGCGACTAGTTGCTTCCATTAACAGCTTTACCAATATCTTGGTTTAACTTCCAACATCCTCTCTTAAACCAAGATATTATTCAACGAGAATTCCGTAACCCTCATCTTCTTCCATTGATTGACGTTAGTACGTTGTCTTTTCTCATTTTCCATTCCTCTTCTTCCATGGATAAACGTTAACACGTTCTTGTCTTTTCTCATCTTCAAAGATACCACCAACAAAACCTTACTCCTTGATACTCGATTATAGCTCATCCCAATTTCATGATTCTACTGGAATTCCGCCAATCAACAAACTCAATTTAAAAAATGCAGCACCAACTGCAACTTAGCTAACAAACCAATCTTCTTCTTTTGCTTAACACCAATCGCAAACTTCTTTTCTTCTTCATCTTCATCGCAGCGGAACACAAACCTTAACAAGCTAGAAACACCTCGTTGTGCTCTATACAACTTGCTAAGCAAACACAACACAAAATTATTTAACCCAATTCACCAAGCATTATAGCTTAACTTCATACTTTCTTCACTGAGCATTGTAGCTCAAACTCATCTCTTGTTTACCTCCTTTATAGGCAGGATTTTCACACTCTTCAAATTCCACACTGGAATTTCTTCACTTCTCTAAGCCAAATCCCCACTAGGATTGCTTCACACAACTCTAGCCGAATCCCCACACTTGATTTGCTTCACTTCTCACGATCACAACCTTGTGACGTCTGTTTTGTTCAATCTCTCATCACCACCTAGTGATTACTTCTCTTTCTTCATAACATTGTTGTTGTTTCTTCTTCTCTTCTCTCCTTCTTTGTTCCTTTGTTCCAGTTACGCTATTGTTACGAAACCTTCACACTTCTTTTCTTTTCAAGATTCTCTCACAATCTTTATTTTGTTATGCTTCTGCTACAAGCAATAACTAACACAAAGTCTGCCACACTTTGTAAGATCTCCAAGTTTCTGCCACAAACTCTTCAATCGCCATGTTTGAGCTTAATATGATACCATCCTCCCTTAAGCTCAAACATAACCACCCAACATTCCTTATCATTCTACGTTTCTGAATTCAAGTCAACTTAATCAAACTGTTTCAGTCCTTTTTGACCTCGATACCTTTGATCCTACATCCCAGTCCTTCTTGACTGCAATACCAGTTGATCCTCCATCCTCATTGATTTCGAATTCATGACTTAACCCTTCGAATCAACCACTTACCCAAAGCTTCTTACCTCAACCATCATCAAATCTGCTCTCTGCAACGTCTATGACAGAAAACATCACACGTTTTTATTGTCATCTGTTGTCACAAACTGTGACCATTCTTTTGTCACGCTTCTGTTAATCTGTTACAACTCCACTGTAACAACTTCTTCTGCAACAAGTTTTTTGTAACAATTCTTCTGTAACTGTTCTGTAACAACTCCCCTGTAACAACTACTCACTGTGATTGTTCTTTGTAACATATCACATAATGTAACAAACCATCAATAACAGTTTTTTTTACGCCTGTAACAATACTGGTTCTCACCTGGTCTTAGGGTCGGGAAACCTTTAACCCTCCAGTTTTAACTGGCAACTAGCATCGCTTCTTTACAATGGCTACCACAAGCTCCATTACTGCCATCAGCAGCAAAACCACCTTCTTTAACCTTCAAAGTTCTCTTCCATTCAACGGAAACAACAACATCATATGTTCTTCTTCAGCAACAGCAACGAGAATCACCAACAACTCAAGACAATTCGAATCCCATCACGAGTTCTAATCTCCTGGTTCTTAACAAACTCTCGATTTCTTCTTAATGCTCAATTCTTTCTTTCCTTCTCCATAGCACGACAAACAACAACAAACTAACAGAGATATCCATCACCAACCCAAACCTCAACTCGCATTCGACCATCAATAATAACTACAATCGTGATCAAATATCATCAGTTCTTCCTTCATTGTTTTCCCGACCAAACTCAGTCTTCGTTTTCACCAACAGACTCCGTCAATTTTTATTTTTTTTTACTGACGCTCCTCCATCAATAATCTTCATCATACTAGCAGCAACCAATGAACAACAGCAACACTGTCTTCGGCAGCACCTCAAGAATACGCGTTCATTTTATCTCTCTGTCACCATCGATTTGATGTAGCAGCAACAACTCAATCTTTGCGAACAAGTCACAAACACGACAGCAACTCCATCTTAGTTCTCTTCTTATATCAACAACCATACGTTCTTTCCACAATCACCAATCTCCGTCAGCAACAAGCTCCGACAATCTTGTCTTCTTTCACTTCTATTCCTCGGCTAAAAACTCGTCATCTCTATGTCAATGGCATGAAGTCTTTACAGACTTCGTTTCATCACAGAAAACCAAATAGCATCAACTCTTCTTCACGAACATCATCGCTGGAAATCAAATCTAGGGAAGCAACATCTTTTCCTTCTTTATAAAATTCTTCATCTTGATCCAAGTACTTCTTTTTGTCAACAACACACAAACAAAACCAAACGCAACTTCTTCTTCCTTTTTTTTAAAGGTTTTTTTTTTAACTAGAAACCCTAAAAACACCGAACGCAGCAAAAAAACAACCAAAAAAAATTCTTTATCACCGAAAGAAAAAACATCTCTTCAACTTTCTCTCCTTATCCTCTCCCTTCCCCTCACCTTGCTCTGATACCAAATTTAGGATCGAGCAAGAGAGAGGATAGCACAACGCAGAAGCAAATAAAACGATTACATTGATAATCAGTTTGGTGTACAATTCTTATGGCTCAATATCCTACTTATAGTCTCACAAACTTGACGATCACTCAAAGCAAACTTTCCTAAAAAAGATAAAACTCTAAATAAAGACACTTTCCTAATATAAAGCAAACTCTAAATATAACTCTTCTAGAACTCTATAGAATTCATTAATACTTGCTTCACAAGTAGACTCCACGTCCAAACCAAATACGACGTGTCAACTACATCTAGTTGCTTCCAGAACGACGTCAACTTCACCCAGTTGCTTCCACAGAAGCCGTATCAACTTCTATTAGTTGCTTCACTCAGATAGCAGCAACTGCGACTAGTTGCTTCCATTAACAACTTTCCCAATATCTTGGTTTAACTTCCAACAAAATCCATTATGGTTTGGTTTTTATTCACAAAAGTAACGTCCAACGCGTGAGATAGTGTGATAATAAAAGTGTGAAGGGATCCTTCCTCTTTAATAATTATTCCGAAATTTAGTTCTCAAACAAATGTTGATGTTTCAACTCAATTAAGTCGGAAAAACTGCTTCCTATGTGATATTCAATGTGGGATATCTAGCTATCTGGCTAGCTAGCACACACCTTCATTAGGTAGATAATTCAGTGATGCTACGTTGACTTCAAAAAAAAAAAAAAATGGGGAAAATCACGTGAGGTGATCTAACGGCTATTAGGGAATCCCGAGATTTGCAGGGGGTGGGGTTAAGGGTGGAGTCCACCATCTTTTTATCTCTCACACGGTTTTTCTGCGGTATCTTTTACGGTCAACCTAGCATTGCTGTAAATAATTGAGGCGATTTGAAGTGTTAAATTACAATTATACAACGTGTGTAAATATATACTTATGTTGGGCTACTTCAGATGTCTGATTGTTGTTGATTAATTTTAGCTCAAAAATTATGAATCCGTTTTAAAAAGAGATTAGGAAATAATAGTCCAAGTATTAGCTGTTTTAAACATAGATTAGGAAATAATAGCCAAAATTTTACAATGGTCTGACAGAAGTATTGTCCACCCGAGACGGCGTTACTAACGTATAATTAAGTATTGGTGTAAACACGGTGTAACAACATTATTTAGGTCAAAACTCTGATAGAAGTCTTGTCCACCTACTTTTTTGTGGACACCGTTATAAACGAACAATTAAGTACTTAATGTAAACAAAGTGTAACTCAATTTTTGAATTTCAACCAATAGAGTTATGCCAAGTGTCCTCACCATAGCTTTTACATTAGAAAAAGTCTATTTCGACCAATAAAAAATGAGAGTTCCATCACCATTTAATGTGAGAGCTTATTTTGTCAAGACCTTTAAGGCATAAGATTCCGAAATTTAGTTCTCAAACTAATTTTATGTTTCAACACAATTAAGTCGAAAACTGCTTCTTATGTGACAATGACCCTCTTAAACTTAGGCTAGGTTTGGTAATGCTCTTATTTTTCCAAAAACACTTTTAAAAAAATAATTGTCAAACTGCTCTTATATATGTCAATAATTTTTGAAATTGGTGTTTGGTAAAAAAAATCAAAGTGCTTTTTACCCAAAGCACTTCCCAGATTCCTTAATTTTTAAAAGTTATGGAGGAGCTTTTAAAAGCTACAAAAGAATAAACTCTGGACCCACCACAATTCACATCAAAATTTAATGCTTGATTTACCTTTTTTGTCCCTATTTTATTTTTAAATGACAAAAATTACCCTTAAATATATATACAATCAATTTTTATTTCTTATATTTTGTTCTTTAAATAATATTTTATTTTCAAACTATTGTATGATATCATTTCATTTAATTTGTCAAAAATACAAAATAAGAAATTTAAATAATTACTTAATTTTAGTTTATTTTTTTTGTTTGAAAATTATATATATTAAAAAGTGGTTAAGTAAAAATAATTTTTTTAACAATCATAATAATAGTAATAATTAATAAAGAACGGGCCCTAGCTCAGCTGGTCATCCCCGTTCCCCGAAGTTTCATGCGTTCCAGGAGGTCCCAGGTTCAAGTCCCCAATGGCGTAATATTGCAGAAATTAACATGGAAGGTAGTGTTAATTTGCCCCCTTATGACACAATCTCGCCCCCCTCCCGCTTCGGCTCCCCTTGGCAAGGTTACCCATGAGGCTCGCTGGTAGGCTAGCACAGCAACCTGTTCAATTAATGTAGTAGTATGTCGTTGGAGCCTAGCTTGTTAGGCTTCCAACTAGTTTCATGTAATAATATTAAATATAATAATAATATTAATAAATTTAATAATTAATAATAAAAAAATTAATTATTTTTAACCCCAATTAAATTGAATAAAACTATTTTTAGAGATATATCTGTTTTTGTCATTTGCCACAACAACAATGGTTGAATCAAGTATCATACCAAACACACTTTAATTGTTTTTTTAATTAGTTTTAATTTTAATTAATATTTTACCAAACGTCTAACTATTATTTTCTCACAGCACAGCACAGCACAACAACACACAACAGAAAAACGCTTTTACAAAAAAAAAAAAATGTACCAATACTTACTCCACTTAAGATTATTTTCTCATCATAGATTCAGCACACAATATAAATATAACTCGTAATGATTGTGGGGGATATCTTTGAAGAAAGTAGATCAATATTTGTTCGAAAAGAGATGCCGAAGGATAACTCTTCAAATTTAGAAAGCTCCCCAATTAACAAATTCAAAAAGCTTAGATATTTATCTGCTTTCACCAACACCTTTGGAGAAAAACAATTTGAAAAAGTAAGCTAGAGATTCTTTTCGTACCTACAATAATCGAGTTAGCCCAGTCCTTTCGAGACACTTGGGAGGTCTTATGAATGAAATCTCCCGACCCTTGATTTGCCACCATCTTAGTGGCTTTGAAAGCAATTATTATATGTTGGTAAACATATAGGTTCGAATTCGACTACTGTTTGTAACTATAACCGTGGCAATGATCAAGGAAAACTTTGTGACTATGGCAAACCGAAAGTTAGATTTACTTTGTCGAAATTAACATTTAGTCCCATTTTTAATGGGTTTTGGATGCTCTAGTCCATCCATCCAAAGCAGCATCCAAAACCAGGACACTTCAATCCAAAAATGGCACATGTTTTACAGTCTCGTCCAAATCTGGACCGTTTCAGGCTTTCAGCGATTTTCGATTTTTTTTAATACCAGAACTGACCTTCCTTTGATTTTGTATATAAACGGTGCATTTTTTTTAATTTTTTTTTTTTTTTTTTTGGGATCTGAGATTGAGAGAGAGCTAGACAGACAGAGAGAGAGCGATGAATCTGATTTCAATCGTTTCTCTAGTAGAATTCATCTTCAGTTTAGTTTGAAAGTGTTCTGAAATCGAATTTTTTGATCTCATATTTGGATTCACGACAAATTTGGAGATATATTGATCCAGATATAAATTTCGGAGGTGATTTAACATATTCGTAGAGGTTAGGTTGGATTTGATTGTTTCTGCAGCAGAATTCAACCCCAAGTTAGTTTTCTTTTGGTTGTACGATATGTTACATCTATTTTTTAGGTTTGTTTCTGATTTTTAGTTTTTTTGAGTTTATGAGTTGATGATATGAATACGATCTGTTACATCTTATTGTTTGTATGATCTTGATTTGATTTTTGTTATATCTTAGCTTTTGATTCTCGTGAAACGATTTTTGTTTACTATTGTTTGATGATGATTTTAGTTTTATGATGCATGAATGAAATCGAACTGATATTAGATCGTAGGCTTCTGGTTTATTCACTTATGTGTTCCAGTAAGATTCTGAAGCTTATATCTTTGACTAATCGATGGAGTATTTGATTTAGGTTTACTGTTATTTGATGTTTTGGCTTCGATTAAATGTGTACTTTCCTATACAATGTTTACGTTTTAGGTTATTCAAATCTGAAATTGTGATTTGAAGCTTCAAATGTTTATTATTATTTGTTTTGCAATATGTAGGGGTATCAAACATGTCTAAGAAGGTTATTCATGCTGTTTTGAATCATGGTGAGCATTCTGCTGCTTTTCGTGTTAATACTTCGACAACCATAGATGAATTGAAGCATTTTTCATATAAGCAGTGGAGGTCTTTGTCTTCTGGGAGTATACGTTTCAGCTATATGGATAATGATCAAGTGGTTTTTGTACAATGTGAACTGCAAGGTTTAATTGCTCTTGTTATTGTTATTAAGAATGAAGATTTCTATTTGAATGTGGACGTGATTCTGAATCATACTTCTCGTTCTAAGTCTGGTTGTAGCACTAGTTCTGGTTATAGTACTGCAAATTCTTGTGTAACTGAAAGTCCTAAGCTTGTAAGGGTGATAGATCATGATGCAGACTCTGGTTTGTGATGAATGGATTTATATTTTTGAAAAGATTGGTAGAGAATTTATGGGTGGTGTTAAAGCTGTTATACTTGTTGTTGATAAGTACAAGATGGCTACTGGTTGCAAGATTATTTTTCTTAAAAATGATAAGACTCATTTTACTGCAAAGTGCGAAGAAGTTGGTTTTTGTTGGAGGATTCACTTTGGGCCTGTGAATGGTGACATTTATCGGTTCGTGCTGAAAGATGCTAATGTTCTTCACATGTTAGTGGTGTTCATATTAGTCCACATTACTAA
Source organism: Papaver bracteatum (assembly GCA_023529315.1). Classification (NCBI taxonomy): domain Eukaryota; kingdom Viridiplantae; phylum Streptophyta; class Magnoliopsida; order Ranunculales; family Papaveraceae; genus Papaver; species Papaver bracteatum. Next base: position 301,422 of record JAJJWX010001283.1, read on the forward strand.
TTTCTTGTTTTTGTGATCCACGTTACTTATTTTTAGGCTTTTTATGTGTATGTCCATAGTAGTGGACATAGTTGTGCACCTTATTATTAAGCTTTTTATATTTATGTCCATAGTGGTGTACATTGTGGTGCACATTACTTATTCTAGTTTTTTTTTTTTTTTTTTTTTTTGTGTTGGTGTTGGTGTTGGTTTGAGGTTGAAGAGTCCTGCGGTGACAACCAAGTTAGTCAAGCATTTGATCGCTGACAACATAGAGGGGGACCCTAGTTTAAAACCCAAACAGATCGTGTCACTTTTTAAGAAGACTTATGGGTCCAATATTAAGCATCACCATGCACGTAGAGGGAAAGAATCCATACTTGACAACAACTTGGTGATGACAAGAAGTCGTATAACGATTTATCTTGGTATGTCAAAGCCATTGAGCAAACTAATCATGATATCTATGTGAATTTTGAAGTTGATCATGCGACCAGAATATTTCAGGGGATTTTCATTTGTTTCGGTGCTTGCAAGCATAGATATAGGTATCTTAGGCCCATGATTTACTTGGACACTACTTTTCTTACTGGTAGATTCATGGGTGCTTTGATGGCTGCAACATGTATCAATGGAAACAATGGTTTTTACCCATTTGCTTTGGCTCTTGTTTCTGCTGGAGAGAAAAAAAAAACAAATTGGTTTTGGTTTTGGTTTCCGGACAATCTTAAACAAGTGGTCGATGGTCGTCGAATTGTTTTCCTTAGTAATCGTGGAGAAGGACTTTTGCAGGGCATTCCAAAAGTATTTCCTGATTCATATCACATCTATTGCTTTCACCTTATAAAGGGCAATGTCCCTATTGGATCAGGTGATGTGAATTCCAAGGTCGTTATTGATTTGTTTTACAAAGCTTCTTACACTTACACAACAACTAACTTTGAAGAAGCTTTGCGGGGCATGCATGCAATTGGATGTGGACATGTTGCTAATTATCTTAGGATTATTCCAAACGATAAATGGCAAATGCATTTTCCATGTATGCATTTATAGTGCTCACTCTTCAACTCTTTCCGTGTCATGCATTCAACAACTGGATTCTTGAGTTCAAAAAGTTGCATGTTTTTTCTATTCTCGATGTGATACGGTGAGTTTTACGTTTAGTATTTCATTCATTTATTTTTCTTGATGTGTACATATTCTCTTGTACACATGTTTATCTGCATAAATTGTCGTACACATGGATTTTCTTGATGTGCACATACTTGTACACATGCTTTATATGTGATTCTGCAATTGTGTGTACATTGTTGTACACATGGATTTCCTTAATGTGTACATTATTGTACACATGTTTTATCTGTATTCCTTATAGATCATTTTATTTATTTATTTATGTTTTTTTATTATTATTTTAGTTTGAAGGTTATGAAGAAGAATTCTACGAGAAGGGTAGAAGGTCAAGAAACTTTCAACACTAGGCTCACTCCCATGTATGAGGATTTACTAAAGGAAAATATCGACATTGGTCGTACTTGGACTATTGTTGAGTCCATGGAAATATTGTATGAAGTCAGGTCTCCCCGGTCTCATTTTGTAGATCTATTGCAGGAAACTTGTATGTGTCACAGGTGGCGAGTTAATGGTTTTCCTTGAGCACATGTTTGTGCTGCCATTCAAGCTACGAGGGAGGACATCTATTCATTTGTTGAGTCATACTTCACCACTGAATGGTTCAATAGGACAAACCAGGAGATCACCTTGCCCATCCCCAATTATGACAACCCGCGGGCTTATGATCCTAGTGATAGGGTTATTGTTCATATTCCTGTTCCTCCACCTGGTAGACGAAGAACATAGCGGATCAAGATTTCTTGGGAGAAGAAAAATAGGCTTATGATGTGCAGAAAGTGTTTTACCCTTGGTCACCACAATAGAGCTATCTGCCCCCTTCCTTGATGCTTTTTACTATGTTTGATTTATTCAAAAGATTCTATGTTTTTGATTTTTACTTTTGGTGATGTCTTTTCAATTTTCTTGGCATGGATAATTAGTGTCAGGACATGTGTACCATTATGTACACCTTGTTGTACAATGGATGCTAGTAGTTTATTTTGTTTAGTAATTTTCTATGTTTTCAGTTTTGTATAATTACTTTTTCTATGTTTAGTGTTTCAATTTTATGTTTTCGGTTCTGCAGTCCTGGATAAGTATAAAAATCTGCCAGTACATGTATACCATAATGTACACCTTCCTATACCATTATTGTGATAATTTTATGCTATGTCAGTAACTGTGCACAATCAAGTACACCTTAATATTTCCTAACACTTAATATACACCTTAGTACTGACACAAGTCTACTTTCAAAACATCAATATTGAAATTAATAAAAAAATTAATTCAAGGTCTTTATAGCAGTGATAGCACAATTGGGGGATATGAATTACTAACCCCATCCAATAGTGTCCTCTAAGGGGTATTTTTCGAGGGAGAAAATACTAAAATCCTTTCATCTAAACTAAAATTTAAAACTAAAATTCAAAATCAAAATCAAACTCTAACAAGTTCTTAAAGATAGGTTAAATTGAATTGTTGTTGAGCAAGAAGAAGAAGAAGAAATGGCTTCATTGAGAAGGTACATGATACCCAATCATATTAAAAGTGTTGTTATTGTTTTAAAACTTCGTTTGGGTTAGAATCATAAACTGAAACTTTTCAGTTTCATTTTCAATCCACTCCCGGCTTGTGTTCATGATGAATACCCTACTATTTTTTTTGTGCCGGCATAGCTTTTAGGATGAATACCATGCCGTGATATTAGTGCCGATATGGTTTTTAGGATGAATACCATGCCAATACTTGTTACTCCAGACAAATTTTCTATATGTTTTTATCCTCAAACCAGCACCGTACACTTGGGAATCGACCATGCTAATACTAGTGCCAGCATGGTTTTTAGGATGAATACCATGCCGATAATAGTGCCGGCATGGTTTTTAGGATGAATACCATGCCGATACTCGCTATTTCAGATAAATTTTATGTATGTTTTTGTCCTCAAACCGGCACGGTACACTTGGGAATCGACCATGCCGGCACTACTACTGGCATGCTCGATAATCAACTTTCTGTGCCGGAAGTGTACTTACAATTTCAAAATTGGGGGATATTGTGTATCGACATGGTGAAAGTATGAATACCATGCCAATTTGGTCACTGCGGGCATGGTATTCATACTTTTACCATGCCAACATTGAGTTTTTCAGGCGCAACAATGGCGAATTCAATGAAAAAAATCAAATTTCAATACATTAATACCTATATATGAGTAATTGGAGCACTTATATGTTCATCTTGTTTACTTTCCTGGGTTGGTTCTTCACCTAAACCTTCATGATCATAAATATCTTGATTTGATGTTGTTGCATCAACAAATTCAATGATAATGATTTATTCTAATGATGATTAACAAACTAATCTATTAACTTAACTAGTTATATTTAACCACTAAACATGATTAGTAACGGGTAGATTAGGAATTATATAAATTATTCGGATAGGGGGTAACCTTGATTTACTATTTAAATTCCGTTTTTGTCTTTTTCCTATATCTCCCAGTTAATAAAAGTATCCCACAATTGCGCGTTCTAGTGATAAGTCATAAACAGAGAGTTGAAAATTGAAATTTGAAAAGTTGTCCGAAGATATAAAAAAAATGTTGAGGGTGGAATATTATTTTGGTTCTACCCGTCTTAGTCACACCTTGATGACAACACTAACTAGGAATGGTAAGAGATAGAACTTCATTTCCATTGTACCTTGTCCTTCCTTATATAGACTTTCCAAAAGTCCCCCCTTTTATGACATCATGTCACATGTCCTAAACCTCCTTATTTACCAATAATGTCATTCCTTCTTAATATAGCCTCCTCCTTCTTCATCAATTCCTTCCTTGTCCCCTTTATCTCATGGATATTTACTTATTGGACTTGGGCCTCAGTCTCCAAGTCCCCATGTCTATGTTGGGCTTGCTTCCCTTTTGGGGCAGCCTAGTCCCGTTAAGGGATATTATTTTCCTGTATCAACAAGAAGCAATTCAGAAAGTGATCTTATATATGAAGATTAAAAACTCATCTTCCTATTTAATGGTTGCAATCCTTTACTCATATGCCACGCCTTGTGCTCGTCATCCTCTCATGTATCCCACCTTTTTTCATAACTTCCGACTTTTTTCAGTATCTTGACTGTAGTTGCAGAATAACCTACAACTACACCCTCAATAGAATTAGTAAAAACTCAAGAAGTTCTTGATGATGAATGATAACTTTCTTATTAATTCTCTTAGTTGATTACATAGAATTATCAAAAATGGAACTAGAATAGTTACAACTTTTTCTATTCTCTTTCCTAAGATAATTTCTTACACTCATTAAAAGAACCTCCTGAATTTTACATTTGAACTCCTATTTATAGTAAAACTTATACAGCTGTATATGAATTGCGAAGTATCGAAACTCATACTCGCAAAATTATTCCATCCTCGCAAAACTTCATATTTCTCCACGCTACTTCTATCATCGTATCATTTTATAACTCTTTTCTCCTTTATTTATTGCGATACTCGTGAACTATTATCTTGCGATATTCAGTACCTATATCTTGCCTCTTCTCGTGTCAATTCTACGAAGAAGAAATGATCGTGAGAACATAACCGTTACTTAGTCTTTTAGAATTTGGACACGTCTTTTGTAACCGTTCTTTTCTAGTTATTCCCTTATATAACTCCTTTATATTCTCTTCCTTTTCTTCTTCTTACTTATGCAATTTTATCTTCTGCTCATACTCTCTATTACTGTTTTCTCTGCAATTTTTTCTTCTATTATATCTTCATGAGTTCTCCAAGGTAATTTCCTTCTATCTCCGCGCATTTCATTTGTTCTCCTCTTAAATTTCTGTATAATTTGTTATCTGATTTTGGTTTATTTCAGCAAAATAACTCCTCAAATGAAACCTCAACTAAAAAATTCAAGCCCTAATCCACGAAGAAGAAAATATGAGAATCAAAAGGTAGTTAAAATACTTTGCCTTCTTTCCTGAACAATATATTGTTGCCTCAGTTTTTAATCTACATTTTGATTCGCAGGTTGGCGAAAAACCAAACCCTGGTAAGAGATCTCGAATAACTAAACCCACACCATTAATTCCGAATGATGATTTCCTTCCTGAAGTTGATAAGGAATTTTCCTCTCCTCCTCGTGAAAATGCTTCTTCACACACTCCTGCCTCTACTCCATTACCTACCTTTCAATCTCCCATCAGTGTCAATTTATCAACACTTCTTCAAGATCAACCCTCACAAAATATTTCTTCAACTTCTTCTCTTGAAAAACAACCTCGCAAAATATTTCTTCAACTTCTTCTCTTGAAAAACCTATCTTGTCCCCAAATCCTTTGAGTGCTATTTCTCCAGACAATTTGAAAGCTTGCTCTTATTCCTTCAAATTCTTCTCCTCTTCCTCAGGAAATTCGAGATGGAATTTATTCAACTTTCCGAATATTATCTGAGGTTTTGACCAATACTGCGAAGTCTACTAATGTTCGTTCACAATATGAGTTTTGCGAAGTTCTAAATAATTTCGTCAATCCAGACATTTCTTCTTCACGTCAATCCTTGGAAAAAGAAATTGAATTGCTTCGCCAATCTTTGAAATCTTCTCAAGCGAGAATGCGAGGATCTCCGTAAAGAAAATTATCATCTTCAAAATAATTCTCTCGATTGTGCGATTCTTCGCAAAAGAAATGATGAATTGAAAGGTATGATTACTATCTTCATATTTTCCCTTTTATTTACTTATATTCTTCATATGCTTGAAACATCCATTAAAACCCATTCCCTTTATAGAATCCATCCATAAATGTAGAAGATTGGTACTTCACCATGAATCGATGCAAATAATATCGAACCAAGCATGAAAGCCTCTCAAACTAATTCTCCCATTTATCTAATCTTTACTCGTATACTCTTGACAACTCTGACGCTCTTTTTCAAGAGAATACTCAACTAATATATGATCGAAATTTTTTGAATGATGATATATCTCAACTTTTTTCTTCCTTAACTAAAGCTAATTTGAGAATAGAAACCTTATTAGAAGAGAACAAAACCTTATCAGAAGAGAAATGTTCATTTTTGAATACAATGATTGTTTCTTCGCAAGAATTAAAAACTCTTCAGAATAAATGTTGCGATCAAGAAAATTTTCTTTCTCTGTTGAAAGGTGAACTTGAGGAATTAAAGAAATCTTGAGATCTTTGAAAGAAATTCTTTTGTTATTGAGAAGAATTCCCTTATTAATAAGAATATAGTCTTGAGTACTAAGAAGAATCAACTTGAAGAAGATTATTCGTCATTAAAAAGTCTTAATGCCAAACTTGCGAAGGATAAAAATTTTCTTCTTTCTAAAGATCAAAAGCTTCAATCTCGACTTAAAGGATTAGTTGGTGATGGTTTTGATAATGCGATGAATCGATGAAGAACGTTGTCTATCTTTATCTCAATCTCTTACTTGCAAAGAGAAGGTAGTCATTAAAATTTGACTGCCTCGGTATATCTTTTAAATTTCGTTATACTCGCAAATTTTATCCTTTGAATTTTGTTTTATTTGCGAGAATCCGAGAACAACCTTCGTAATGCGAAAGCTGGATTAGAAGCCTCATGTTCCGAGCTTCGTAAGAAAAATTCTTTGATTTCTACCCGCTTAATCAACTCTCGTGACCGTGCTACTCGGAGATTCAACTATCTTGCTTATTCCAAAGATATCGAAGATACCAACCATCAAAAAGCTATACTTCGTGAAAGTCATCTCGAAAGCTCAAGTCTTTACGAATAATATTCTCTTATCAAGAACCTTGCCTCCTGTGAAAATTACTCCTCTGAAAATATCTGACGATGAAGTTGCTCGTGAGCCTGATAGTGATTTCGATTATGAGAGTGATGATGAAGATCTTGATGATGAGAAAGAATCTATTCTTCAAGGAGATGTTCCTTTGCATATTCTTCAAAGGATGATATCTCGCAAAAGTCGAAGGCTGCTAATGACCCTACTCATCTTAAAGATCCAGCACAGAGTGTTGATGAAGCATGATAACATTCTTTTTTCAATTTATCATTGACTCTCCTGTCCTCCTTTCTTTTGAATTCCTTCCCTTAGTTACTGTTGGTTTTCTTTTTGCGAACAATTCTGTTTTTTAAGAAGTACATCTGATATTTTGCGAAGATGATTTATCCTTTCTTAAGAAGTATATCTGATATTTTGCGAAGATAATTTAACCTTTTTTTTTAATTAAATTCCCCCCATTTGATCATATGAAGAGAAATAATATATAACTCACAGATAAAGCTTAGTATCTCCTTTTCCCCCTATTATTTCTCTTTAAATGATTAAACATTGTTTGAAGTATTAAAATATCTGCCTCAATTTATCTTACGAAGTTTCAACTTGTTACGATTGTAAATAAGAAATCCTCCCTTTTAAGTATACTAAATAAAATATATGAAATATCCTTAATAAGTATACTACATATACAATACCTTTGAAGAAGTATTAGAAGTACTAAATCCGTCAAATGAAGAGATATAAGAAGTATTAGAAGTACTCGATCCACCAAATGAAGTAATATAAGAAGTATTAGAAGTAATTAATTCACCAAATGAAGAAATATAAGAAGTATTCAATCTGTAAATAATTACGTAACATATGACGAAGTATAATGATTATTTAACCTTCACCAAATGAAATATCCGTTAAAGAAGTATAATAAATATGAGATATTCTTGAAGAATTATAAGAAGTATTCAACTTTTGGAGAAATATTCAATATATGGAGAAGTATAAGAAGTATGTAATTCTCGTAAACTTTTACGAATATGAACTTATCTGTATTTGATTGCTATCAAAATCGCATCTTTTGTTAAGTCTTCGTTAAAATTCTTCAATGATGTTGTCTTCTTTGATAGGACTTCTTGTAAAAATTCTTCAATGATATTGACAGAGCTGTCTTCTCTTCAAAATTTCTTGATGTATATTCTTGTAAAATTTCTTCAATGATATTGACAAAGTTGTCTTCTTTTCAGATCTTCATAATGTATATTCTTGTATAATTTCTTCAATGATGTTGATGCAATGAATTTCATTAATTTCTGTGGTCTTATCATGCCTTCCTAAGTAAAGGTCTTATTTTGACACCTCTCTTGTAGTAAATTTTTGTACTTGCGATAATATGACAAGTCTGAACATTCTTGCGAACATACAACCTCGTGACATTATCGTCTTGCGATGAAATCGCAGGACGTTTTTATACTTTCATGTAATAACCCATTGATCTCATCTTAACTTATTTGTTTCATTCTGCGAGTTCTTTTTGTATGTTTTCCTTCTCTTTTTTTTTTTTTTTTTTTTTTTTTTTTAGAATGCTCGCAGAATTTCATTTGTTGCACAAATATGACAAGCCTTTATGTTTTCGCAAACAAGAAGCCTCGTGACATTTGCGTCTTATAGCACGTATCAGCTTCTTAATGGAGGGTGCTGCCCTTTATCTTCCCCCTGGTTGCCCCTTCAAGAAAGCGTACATCGACCATACAAGGTTAGCTCTTCCCATCCGGTTCTTCCAACAACTTGACTTTTAATCACAACCTCTTATCCTTTTTGACTATAGGGCTTATAGTTACGAGGTTGCACCCTATGGGGTATCTTTGGGCCAAGTGCATCATTTTCCAAGACTTGTCAAAAATGGCAGATGTGGTTCAACCTCACCCGACACTCTTGACTCAACCGTGTACCTCGGCGCCTTGATCGTTTTCTGCACTTCTTGGGAAAGACAGTATGCCTTAGTCTCCCAACCTAAATCCTCTTACACCGCATTTTATATTGCGTAATGTCGCTAGATTAGGTGAGAATCCAAGGTGTCTAACCCGGATAGGTACCCCATTATTGGGTTGTACCCCTAAATTTTTACCATGTACTAAGGGCCCTTGGTGGTGTTAGGTTACCCTTAGCCACGTTTATAGGTACCCCCTTAAATGACGTACTTTAGGACTTTGCCTCTTACGAAATATAGCTTCGCGAACTAGGGTGTACGCCACAAAGGTTTGCATGTATAAAATTTTCTGCGGATCTCTTTCTTTTTTGGAGGCTGATCACAGATTGCGGTCTTTTATTCGCAAATTAATGAAAGTTTAATCGCAATATAAATTTTTAAACTCGTAACTTTTCCCAATTTCCTGCGAGCAAACAATATTCGTAAAAAATTTCATGATTTTTATGGATAATACCTTTTCAAATATAATCTGTTCCAAGGTCTACCAAGCCTCAAACCCATGTCTCTCCCTTCTGGATCCATCAGCCGATAAGCTCCGCTTCCTACAACTTCTTTAATAACATATGGTCCATCCCATTTTGGTGCTAATTTTCCTCCATTTTCTTTTTGATATGAAGGTGTTTCTCGCATGACCAAATCACCTGGTTTATATTCACGTTCAATGACTATCTTGTTGTATTCTTGAGCTAATCGTTCCTGATAAATCCTCATATGGTGCAACACCTTTTCTCTTTTTTCTTCCAAATCATCCAATTCACTTAATATTACTCCCGCACTTAAATTTCTTTCCCAAGCTTCTTTCTTTGTTGTCGGAATTACCACCTCTGTGGTATATCGCTTCTACTCCATATGTTAGACAATAAGGAGACATTCCAGTTGCTTCTCTTCTAGTTGTATTGTATGCCCAAACTGCACTAGGTACTTGCTCGCACCACCCTTTGAGATGTCCTTCTAATTTCTTTTTGATTGTATCTGCGATTGTTTTATTTGTTGCTTCTTCCTGTCCATTAGCTTGTGGGGTTGACTTCCCATATTTTATCCTAAAAGCACTGAGTAACATCTCTATGTTCTTCCCCTCAAATTGTTTTCCATTATCAGATACTAGTTGTCTTTGGACCCCGTGCACTGCAAATGAGGTTCTCAAATATGAATGTAAAAACATCTTTATCACGAATATTCTGATCGCTTTTAGTTCTGCGAGCTTCGTGAAATAATCTGTTGCAACTATCAAGTATCGCCTTTGTCCAGATCCGGTATAAATGGTCCAACAATATCCAACCCCCATTTACCAAAAGGCCAGCAGCTTGTTGAAGAAGTTAATGTGGCCCATGGTGCATGAATTCTTTTGCCATGTCGTTGACATTCCTTGCATCTTCGTACGAACAATTTTGCGTATGTATGCATATAAGGCCAGTAATATCCTTGTATCTTTGCTCTATATGCTAGAGATCTTCCCCCACTATGATTGCCAGCTTCTCCTCCATGTAACATCTTCAATATCTTTTCTCCTTCTTCGCGAGTTAAGCACCTGAGAGGTGGTCCATTGAAAGATTTTCTATATAAAATTCCTTCTCGCAACTCATAGTTTGTTGCACGACTCTTTAATTTATGTTCTTCTAGTCTGTTCCTGGATATTTCTCCTGTTGCGAGATATGCATGAATTTCTTTTCTCCAATCTGCGATGTTGTTTGATAACTCTCTTTCTACTTCCATCGCAACAGCTTCCTCAATTTCTTTCTCTTTGTCCACTGATGGGTGTTGAATTGTCTGTATTTGGATATTTCTTGTATTTGGATTTGTCATCATGCTTGGAATAAATGAAAAATCATCTGCGAGATGGTTATATTTTCTAGATATATGTCTCCATTTTAATTTTGGTATCTTTGCAGATAATTTCTCAACGAGTTTCTTGTGTTTCTTCAAAGAAGATTCATTTGTGGTATATTCCCCTTTAATTTGACAAATCACTAACTGCGAATCACTTGTTATCCTTATACTTTCAAGCTTATTTTCTATTGCGATCTTTAATGCATGCACTACTGACTTCTTACTTTGTTTCATTGTTCGTGGATGCAAATTCTAGTCCGAATGAGAATCTTTGTTCTTTCTCCTTCTCGGTGAAATCAACACGACTCCAATTCCATTTCCCTCACTATTGGATGATCCATCCACTAGAATTTCCCATCTATCCGGTTCTGTTAACAAGTCTTTTGGATTTCCAAATTCTTCTTCAACATCCATCATTTCCTCTACTGCTTCATCTTCTTCCAAAGGAAATTCTGCCAAAAAATCTGCGACGACTTGTGATTTTTGCGATGACAATACTTCATATTTTATCTTGTAATGATTTACTTGTGCATTCCACCTTTCTATTCTTCCTGACCTTTTTGTGTTCTTCATGATTGATTCTATTGGGACTTTGGTTACCACTTTTATCACATGTGCTTGAAAGTATATTCGTAACTTGAATGATGCATAAACCAGGGCTAAGATTAACTTCTCCATTTTAGAATAATTCTTCTCTGCTGCATTAAAGGTTTTACTAATGTAGTAAATGGTCCTTTCTAATCCTGCATATGCTCGCAACAAAACTGCACTTAGAGCATATGGAGTTGTTGCGAGGTATACCAATAATTCTTCGTCTCTCTCTGGTTTCTGTAGTATAGATGTATTTGCGAGATATTCTTTGATTCCTTGAAAATCTTTTTCACATTCATCAGTCCACTTGAATTTTGCTCCCTTTTTAAGTATGTTGAAAAAATGCTTGCACTTATCTGACATTCGCGAAATAAATCTTTCAAGTGAAGCCAAGAGTCCATTTAGCTTTTGTACTTCTTTTACCGTTGCAGGTGTTGGCATGTCACGAACTGCTTGGACCTTTTCTGGATCAACTTGTATTCCCTCCTTTGATACTATGTATCCCAAGAACTTTCCAGATGAAACCCCAATTATACATTTCTCAGGATTTAATTTGATGTTGAACTTTCTCATTTGCTTAAATATTTCCTTCAAATCTTGCACATGATCTTTAGCTTCCTTGCTTTTTATCAACATATCATCTACATATACCTCCAAAGTTTTATGTATCCATTTCGCAAACACTTTTTCAACCATACGTTGATATGTAGCACCCGCATTCCGCAAACCAAATGGCATCTTCACATAACAATACAAACCCCTTGGAGAAAAAAAGGCAGTATGTTCTTGATCTTCTTCTGCGAGTGATATTTGATTATACCCTTTGTATCCATCAAGTGAAGTGACTCTATCATGACTGCAAATTGATTCCACCATTTGTGGTATATCTCGGTAATGGAAAACTGTCTTTGGGACATGCCTTGTTTAGATCAGTGAAATCTATGCAAATTCTTATTCCTTTATTCTTTTTCGGAACAATGACCATATTCGCAATCCATTACGGATATTTTGCTTCCCTTATGATCCCTGCATCCAACATCTTTTGTAATTCTTCTTCTATCTGTACATGATAATTTTGTGATATCTTCCTTATTCTTTGTTTGAATGGTCTTACATTTTTATCTATGTTCAATCTATGACACGCCACGGATGGATCAATTCCTGGTATCTCATCTACACTTCCTGCGAAGATATCTTTATATTCTCGTAAAATATCAATAGTTCTTTTTTCTTCTTCTTCATCCATCTTAGTTCCAATTCGCAAGAATAAAGGCTCCTCTTTACTTCCAATATTTATTTCTTTAGTTGGTTCATCTGCAACATAGCTTGGACTTTGCTCCCCCATAGGTGTTGGTTCTTTGATTATTTTTGATGGTTCCCCTTCTTTTTCTGGAATTTCATTTGGTATACCTCTCCCTTCCTTTGATCTTATTGTATACACTCGGAATTCTTCTTCTTTTCTTGTTTCCTTCGCAAGTTTCCTACGAAGCTGTTTCTTTCTTGCTCATCCTCCGCATTGCGTTACTTCAATTTGATAACAAAATTTTGCACTATCAAGATCTCCTTTTATTTCTTGTATTCCATTTGGTGTAGGAAATTTGATTCTCTGATGTAATGTTGAAGCAACATCTTTGATCGCATGAATCCACGGCCTTCCTATCATCATGTTATATGGAGATTCCATATCTATCACACACAAGATTACATGTGTTTCGATTTCTCCTAGTAATATTCGCAGCGCGATTTCCCCTTTAGATTTTGTTGTAGATTTTCCTAATCCATGAATAAGACATTTTGAATTTGTGATTTCTTCATCTTTAATTCCCATCCCCTTAAGTGCATGATAGAATATGATATTAACAGAACTCCCTGTATCAACCAAAATTCGGTTTAATTTCCATTTTTCTGACTTTCTTATCTTCTAGCATGATCGGCATTGTGATCACCAATGGTGAAGTGTGGTTCAAGTCTTCATTTGGAATTTCGCTGCTGAAAATGTGATTTCTCGCTTTTCCCATTCTTCTAAAGTTGTTATCTTTTCTTCCTCCATGATCTTTCTTCCTCTACAATCTCGCTTGTATATTTTTCCCTTCATATTACTATGAAATTCATCAATCATTGTCTTTGTGATCATATTACATTCTTCTTTTTTGCAATCTCCATCTCCTGACTTCATTTGATCTTCAAATTTTCCACAATTCCCTCAAATTTAGGCTACCACAATTCTCAAGTCCCTGTTTCTAGCGCCAATTATGTAGTTGCAGAATAACCTACAACTACACCCTCAATAGAATTAGTAAAAACTCAAGAAGTTCTTGATGATGAATGATAACTTTCTTATTAATTCTCTTAGTTGATTACATAGAATTATCAAAAATGGAACTAGAATAGTTACAAATTTTTCTATTCTCTTTCCTAAGATAATTTCTTACACTCATTAAAAGAACCTCCTGAATTTTACATTTGAACTCCTATTTATAGTAAAACTTATACAGCTGTATATGAATTGCGAAGTATCGCAACTCATCCTCGCAAAACTTCATATTTCTCCACGCTACTTCTATCATCGTATCATTTTATAACTCTTTTCTCCTTTATTTATTGCGATACTCGTGAACTATTATCTTGCGATATTCAGTACCTACATTGACCACCATTATTTATCTCATTTGATGACAAATGTCTTCGGTCGTCTGCTGATCTCTTTAGATACTCTTTATTTTCTTCAGACTTCGTTTCATAAGTAACAAGTGTATAAGAGGCATTCCGGGTTGATTCCTTGTACAAGGCATTACATGACGTTTAATTCATACTCTTCAATAGGTGGATGACCCTTTAACACTTTCTTCTTGTTGAGTTCCAATTGCACCACATCTGCCATTCGCTTTGCATCATTTTTATAGTCCTTATTTTCTGTGTGCAACGGGTTATACCATTCCCACTCCAACGCTTTGAAATCAAACTTCAAAAGAGACAAGTGTTGTCCTACCCTTATATGATCTGCAAAGTGATTGACGGGGATCACAAGAACTTCCAAATTCTCAGGCATGTCCCTTACGAAATCAACCAAAAGATTTTGTACCTCGCTCATGATAATATACTTGACATAGTACTGCAATCAATAATTTGTTGGAAAATAAAATGAATTAGGTTCACCTTAATCAGACCAAAAAACTAACAAGCATGTAGACTACTACTAGAAAACTAACAAATCAAATATTTTAGGCCTGAAAACAGACCGTATATCCATGACGCATGATATAGGTGTACAACTATGTACACATCTAAATAAATCTAATAATCAACCATCAATGCAACCACTTAACATACCATGTGTCAATCATATAGAATATTGGTGTACATCTATGTACACACCTAAAGAAATCTACAAACACATAGAACACGCCATGTCAATTAGGTGTACAACTATGTACACAACATCAAAGTATATATATATATATATAGAGAGAGAGAGAGAGATTTTTGATGTGTTTTGAGAAACTTACACATGTAGTAGGGCTCATTATTTCACAGCTCAAGTACTTTTTATCATCTTTATAACGAAAGATATATATGACAAGCGTTGTTCTACGTCGATGGGTGTAGAACTGTAATACCTTTTGTTCCAGATATTTGTTGAACATCAGTTCACGAAGTACTTTTCCCATAATCAGAATATCTTCGTTGACTGTTGGATCTTGGAGTCTTGTTAGTTCCCAAGCTACATAGTTATGGAATCATAAAGGAAATGTTAACATGGTGTACATAGTGGTGCACATACCTTGTTTTATAAGATTCAACCATGTGTATAGTGCGAGGTAGTGTTTTGTGAACTTACTTCAGGTTTTCATAGTAAAAAAACTTTTGTATCCTTCTTTTGTCCTCTCATGCTTCCATGGATTAGTATAGTGGGGATTGACGAACATATGGCAATGTATAAGGAGGATGATATTCCTCTTCCTTTCTCTTTAGTGGCGTAGGATAGTGATGTAGTTTTTATATATTGGTAAAAAGGTTGTCGTTCACTCTGATTTGTAAAGATTGGTTTTAAGATTTAAAAATAAAATAAAGATAATATATACAAAAGTTTGTCACAATATCGAGAGATTACCGAGACTCAGGATTCCACCAAACTTCATATCATGTGGTTCAAATATCAATTCTTAGACAATTATAGCTCTTATTTATTAACTCTAATTCTTTGCCAAGGTAGATTTTTAAGAGATTGACTGTAAATCACTAGCATGACACATCAAAAGCACTTAGACCAAGCATACATCATCAAACGAAATCACAATCAATTAAGAATAATCATAAAACGATTGATAATAGTGCAAATAGTCATATAAAAATTAAATAGAATTACCACATGCGTAAAGGATGGTTTCCTATGTCATCCCAGTGTTGGATTTTAACTCCTCATGTCGAAAACACGCTCATAATATTTATTCATAGATCAAAAGTGTGTACAAAGAGGTAAAAAGTGCTGATTCAAAGATTTGTAACAGATATAAGTGTTGCGAAGATACTGTTACATAAAAAATAAAACAAATACACTGCAAACTTTGCGACTGTTATGATGCATCTAATGTTCTTCAGCAACAGCAGCAGAACAGCCTTCCTGCAATCCTGATTTCTCCGCCTTTGCAGCCTCTCATTTACCTCTGTAACTTCCCCAAACTCTCGACTAACCCTTCTGGGACTCGAGCCAATGTATTTATATACCACATGCTTATTATAACTCTCCAAAATCTTCTCTTTTCTTCGGGAATAATTATCGGAAAATATTTTTCTTCTCACCCTCTTATCTGTTTGATTTACTTCACAATCCTCTAATTTGATAAATATGCTTCCTGAGAGATTTTACATGCACGTAACTTCCATATTGAGTCATCACATGACCTAAACTCTTACCCTGTTACCATAAATAATTCGTTCTTCCATGTTTTGTTTGAACCGAAGATTTGACCCTAATATTTTGAATATGGACAATTATCGATCTTGTTTTGTTGAACCAGGTTGATATCAATCCATCACCACGAAAAATTCTGAGAAAATCTCACCCATAATCTTCACTGAACTACCTTAATTACACCCTAGAAACTATCCAACTCTTTTCACGTTGAAAGTCAATTTCCTTTGAAGCAAAGCCCATCAAAAAGCCTGTGTTGGCTCTACAGATCGATACCAGTCCAAACCATGAAAAACTCCAAGTAATTCTCGCCTAAATTCTTCCCTGAAAACCCGAGAAAATTTCTTCGCCTGTTTCATCGTGTCAGCCTCATCTTTTCTGCGAACAAACCCATGAACCAAGCATGTTTAAACTTAACAGGCCAATCCAAGTTTATTCGAACAAATAAATCCGCCTAAACCTTCACCATTTTCTCGCCAGAAATTCACGCTGCTGAGTATTTCTTTTTCCCTCCAAACTTGATTTAAACGGGGAAGAAAGTGATGTCCCCCTAACCACTGATGGGGTGTGAATAGAAGGTGGGGTATAAATAGTATTTAGGGTGCCCCTTAGCCAAGACTGGGGTCCTTTTAGCACACTTTTCCTGGGTGTTTTTCAACACTTCGTCTGCGATCCTTTAATAATTTTCTCCCACGAGCGCAAATATCACTTTTCCAGCCAAATTCTCCGCAAAAGCTTATTTCTCCAAAAATACCTACAAAGACATAAAAAGTCAAAATAAATATAAAATCGAGCACTAACAATACACACTATTGAGATCACATTAGACACAAAAATATGTCTATCAAATACCCCCAAACTTATTATTTGCTAGTCCTCGAGCAAAACTGAAATAAATAAAATCCTAACTCACTGTCGCAAGCATCGTCGTTTGCATTTAGCGTATGCAATAAGCCTTTAAACCCCTAGGTGGCCCTAGTGGCCGAGTTATATTCTCGGGAGGGCTTACAAGAGGTGTACCCACAAAAACTTTACTCTAGACCCTAGCTATCAACGCAGAACCTTAGAAGGAACTAAATAATCTCCTTGGTTGGCATACTTATTGACTACAGGAGGAAGTACCCTGATGCGAAATTCCAATTGTTGTACACGAGTTTGCACTCAAGCATACTAAAATTCATATATAAGTGACAGAACTCTACTCAGATAGTCGCACTATGTACATCCAAATCCGGAGTCAAACAAATCACATGGACAGATTAAGAGATGGATATAGAGAAAAACATATATGGTTTTGATGTTGACTAGGTGAACGGTGTTTCTCATATCTGTCTGAAGGCCACTGCAAAAATGAACCTATCCTAATGGACTGAGATACTGGTCTGACTAATATCAACACACCTGGCATATACAATGGAACCAGTGGTCGAAAATATTAATTCTAGATCAACTCGTATGGCATATACAAGGGAACCAACGATCGATTTATTGAACATTAACACATAATAAAATTTTTTTAACAACATGATTAGATCTTGTGGATCCAAGCGCGTGCTTCTTGTCAGCAGGTTACATGATAATTCTCGTGGATCCAGTGTTCCACGCTTGTTTAGGTGACGGAGACAGGGAGAACACACACATATTGTTATCCAAGTGTTAATTTTTACTTATTTTTGAGAATTATTCCATTTGGTCTAATTGGTCTGGTTTTTTTTTTTTTTTTTTGTATCTCAGTCACTCTATTTCACCGTAGTAGTGGTAACAACTTGAATCGTGAGCCCCACCTAATCACTTAGAGAAACATATTTTAAAGAAAACAAAATAAAAATAGAAGTGAAAAGGACTCGACGAGATATGGCGAAACTATCATTTTATTTCTAACACCTGAGCTCAGTGCTTTTATGAATAGACTCTTTAGATGTTTCCATCTAATCAGATTGGTTCCTCAACTCCTACAATCAAAATGCTTTCATCCACTTAGATTGGTTAGTGCCATCCTTAATAAGCATAAATTTCTAGACTCTGGAGTTTAATAATGCAACTAAAAAGTTCTTCCCATACCCCCAAACTTAAATCTAACATTGTCCTCAATGTTCTAAAGATAAAATTAAAAACATGAACAAAGAGAAACTGTTACCATTTGAAGCAAAATAGATAAGGAAAGATATTACCGTGTTGCAAGAGCATCGGTTACCTCCCAAGAAGTGCTAAGTTTAGCGTCTTCAGCCAGACATATGAAAGAATTGATCACCTCGAATCATATAACAATAATCAAAACAACTGTGGATCATCTGCATCAAAATGTGTTATCACAGATAAAAAGAAACTACATCAAAATAAGAAAGTGCATAAACATAACACATCTTTTCCTTTCATGTTTAAGATAACTACATCTAGTTGTGGTTCAGGTTCAGGTTCAGGTTCTATAAAGGGGTCTAAATAAAATATTTTCATGGGATGCATTTCCTCATAAGTAAGATTCGAAGTTTCAGGTTGTAAGGTCTGGAAAGAAGCACATAATAATAACCTGAATAATTGAGGATCCTCTAAGTCAATCAGTTTTGACTCACACAGTTGACCACAATGAGAGTGGTGGTCATTCTGAAGCAAATATGTCATTTCTGTTTTCCTAAAATAATTAGGTTTAGTCTCAGAACTTAATAACTGACACATTTGGAATTCAAACATTCCCACAATTGGAATAAAAAAATTTGGTGCGAAAACAAAATCAATCTGGGTATCACAACCTGGGTAAACCACATCAACCAGAGGATGGGTTTCTAATAACTGAACTTCCTTATGGACATCACTAGGTTCAGGAAAACGTGTATGAAGATAATCTTTTAAAATAGTTGAGGCACATAGGTCAAGTCCCAAGTGAGGGACCTTTCTAAGAGTTAAAGCATATGGAGAATGATAATCGCCCCCAAACTTAGAGTTTTCAGTGTCTCTAGAAAGACTAGTCACAACTTCCCTAATTTTAAGGTCATCTGATTCCTGAAAATGGTCAATTGATTTTTCTAAGTCAGGTACATCCCCCACTCATCTCGACGAGTTTATTTTCTTTTTCTAAGTCTATTGTTTATAAATAGCTAGACTCAAAATATACTTGTTCCTCTAAACCATCATTGGCTTCGTAATCCAAAGGAAATACTACATCATCTAAGGAAGTGTTATCTTTAGTCAAATCCCCATCCTTTTGAATAGGTGAATAATCATTAAAATTATTTGGATTTGAACCACAAATAACACTATCATCATAAAGTTCATTTGAAGTAACAAATTCCTGATCACTAATGTCATATTCTTCATCAACACTATCCTCATAATAATCATTAGAATAATAACATGAAAATGGTTGAACCTCATCAAAAGTAGTGTTACCAATTCTGTCCTCGTCATCTTGATTATGCAAATAACTATCCTTATTTTCAAGGGTATTATTGGAAACACTATATTGGAAATTAAGATTATTTCGAGCAAGTATTTCGTTCGTCTCAGCCATCAGCTTGAGGGATTCCTCTATAGAAAGTTTTCTTTCCTCATAAACCAAGTTATTCATCTCATCTATCTTACGTGTCGACTCCTCTAATTTCTTGAGGGACTCTTCTAAAGGAGGAATATGAACAAAAGGATCATAAAAATGACTACTTTTCAATAGTTTCATTGCATCCTCCAAAGACGAAGAACTAGTGCTATTATCTTCTTGCTCGTATGATTGATGCGCATGTGAATAGTAATTAGGCTCATCATGGTATGAACCATAACCTTCAAAAGGTTGATGTTCCCAACCACTATTTACACTATAGTCAAAGTAGTAATGTCCATGTTTCTCAGTCGGATATTCATTGTATTGGCTATTGTAATACCAGTTCGACATAATATTGTGCACGTGCAAATGCAAGGTTGACTAAAATGGGTAAGCTCAGGTTACCTACAGCAAAATATACCCAAAAGTACGAGGCTAAGGTTTGTGGACTTTCAGCTGGTAACTCCCATAAGGCCCAAGGCACGGGTTCAGCTTACTAATCCACGAGTTTTTCTAAATTCGGTAGTCTGGCGAATGCAATTGGTGTGTGCACGTTT
The DNA here is from genome assembly GCA_023529315.1 of Papaver bracteatum. NCBI lineage: Eukaryota > Viridiplantae > Streptophyta > Magnoliopsida > Ranunculales > Papaveraceae > Papaver > Papaver bracteatum. The sequence continues at coordinate 321,697 of JAJJWX010001283.1, forward strand.
TTGTGTGTATTTCCACAAAATAAAACCCACTGACAAGGGATTTGTGGGTGGATAGAGTCTTACCTCCCGTACCAGATGGGAGATGAACCGTTGAAGTCGACTTAGGCCACCGACTCCTATGTCAGTGTACGAACCTGAGGGGCCGAGACAGTATCGTAACTGTCGTCCTTCCCTGCAGAAGTTTTATAAAATTAACCCTTCCTTGGGGTTTTAAAAATTATAACGTCCAAAAATAAAAATGTCCAAAAAGGAAAAGAAAAATTACAAAAAATACAACAAACCCTAATACAATTTTCCAAAAATAATAAGAAATAAATTCTAAATATATAAAAAATCTTCTTCACTCCTTTTGGACTCCTCTTTTCTTTTTCTTTTTTTTGGCGATGCTTTCCTTTTATAGCACTTTTTCTTTCCTTGTAGCTTCGCTCCAAATCTGAAAAGAATCAAAGAAAAACCAAAGGTGTAAAAGAGAACAAAAAATCTAAAATAAATAAATAAAATAAATCTAAAACCTAAATACAAGTCCGCATCGGCGGCGCCAAAAATTGATGTAGGTTTTAGATAGTGGTAAAAAGGTTGTCGTTAACTCGGATTTGTAAAGATTGGTTTTAAGATTTAAAAATAAAAAAAAAATATATATATACAAAAGTTTGTCACAATATCGTGAGATTACTGAGACTTAGGATTCCACCAAACTTCATATCATGTGGTTCAAATATCAATTCTTAGACAATTATAACTCTTATTTATTGACTCTGATTCTTTGCCAAGGTATATTTTTAGAATATTTACTGTAAATCACTAGCATGACGCATCAAAAGGACTTAGACCAAGTATACATCATCAAACGAAATCACAATCAATTAAGAAAAATCATAAAACGATTGAGTATAGTGCAAATAGTCATATAAAAATTAAATAGAATTACCACATGCGTAAAGAATGGTTTCCTCCGTCATCCCAGTGTTGGAGTTTAACTCCTCATGTCGAAAACATGCTCATAATATTTATTCATAGCTCAAAAGTGTGTACAAAGAGGTGAAAAGTGCTGATTCAGATATTTGTAACAGATATAAGTGTTGCGAAGATATTGTTACATAAACGATAAAACAAATATGTTCTAAACTTTGCGACTGTTATGATGCGTCTAATCTTCTTCGTTTTCTTCAACAACAACAGCAGAACAACTTTCCTGCAACCCTGATTTCTCCGCCTTTGCAGCCTCTCCCGTACCTCTGTAACTTCCCCAAACTCTCGACTAACCCTTATGGGACTCGAGCCAATGTATTTATATACCACATGCTTATTATAACTCTCCAAAATCTTCTCTTTTCTTCGGGAATAATTATCGGAAAATATTTTTCTTCTCACCCTCTCATCCGTTTGATTTACTTCACAATCCTCTAATTTGATAGATATGAGTTCAATTTTGTGCACACTCCTCTAAAGAGTGTATATTTGACACATCATTTTGATTGGTTGTTTAGTTAGTTGTTGGGCCCATTACCCTACATGTTTAGAATCATGACCCTCGTTACATAATTTCCTAAATGTAATCGACGGTGGAGATTGAAATGTTACGTGCACACTCTCCAAGGAGTGTGCACAAAATCGTACTCGATAGATATGCTTCCTGAGATATTTTACCTGCATGTAACTTCCATATTGAGTCATCACATGACCAAAACTCTTACCTTGTTACCGTAAATAATTCATTCTTCCCCGTTTTGTTTGAATCGAAGATTTGTCCCTAATATTTTGAATATGGACAATTACCGATCCCGTTTTGTCGAACCAGGTTGATATTAATCCATCACCACGAAAAATTCTGAGAAAATCTCACCCATAATCTTCAATGAACTTCCTTAATTACACCCGAGAAACTATCCAACTTTGTTCACGTTGAAAGTCCATTTCCTTTGAACCAAATCCCATCAACAAGCCTGTGTTGTCTCTACAGATTGATACCAGCCTGAACCATGAAAAACTCCAAGTAATTCTCGCCTAAATTCTTTCCTTTAAACCCGAGAAACTTTCTTCGCCTGTTTCATCGTGTCAGCCTTATCTTTTCCGCGAACAAACCCATGAACCAATCCTGTTTAAACTTAACAGGCCAATCCAAGTCCATTCGAACAAATAAATCCGACTAAACCTTCACCATTTTCTCGCCAGAAATTTACGTTGCTGAGTATTTCTTTTTCCCTCCAAACTTGATTTAAACGGGGAAGAAAGTGATGCCCCCCTAACCACTGATGGGGTGTGAATAGAAGGTGGGGTATAAATAGTATTTAGGGTGCCCCTTATTAGTGAAGTGCCCCTTAGCCAAGACTGGGGTCCGTTTAGCACATTCTTCTTGTGTGTTTTTCAACACTTCGTCTGTGTGACTTTAATAATTTTCTCCCACGAGCGCAAATATCACTTTTCGAGCCAAATTCTCCGCAAAAGCTTATTTCTCCAAAAATACCTACAAAGACATAAAAAGTCAAAATAAATATAAAATCGAGCACTAACAATACATACTATTGAGATCATTTTAGACACAAAAATGTGTCTATCAGATAGGCTGGTTCTTGTCCCTCTTTGATCCCCTTGTCTTTTATCCTAACTTGTCTGGTTTTACCCTCGGCAGTGACTTAAGATCCATCTTTTTCTTTGCAACTCTCTTTTGTGGTGTCTTGGACAACTTGCCAGCCGATTGTGTCCCCAACATCTCTTCTTCTTTAATCTTCCCTGATTTTGTCCTCACTGGTGTCTTCTGTTGTTCTACCTCTTGACTACTAAAAATTTCACTAGGATTTTGTTGGATGAACTGCACTGGTTCAGCAACGATCCTTTCTTATACATCTTCATTGGATAAATATTTTTGAGACGACTCTTCTTTTGGCTCTTCTTGGCTCAATAATGTAAATCTTGGACAATCATGGATCAGGGTTGCCACATTTTCCTTCATTTAGGTGGTGCCGTTATGTAACAACCTTTTTCAAGCTTTACAAACATAGTTCAGACAAGTTATCTAAAAGGTCATTAATTGATGTATAAGGCTTCTTCCCTAGCTCTCTCCCTGTATAAGTAAAATGACTTCTTTTTCAACCGGCAACATTCCTTTAGGGTCCAGCTGAGATATGGCTTGAGATGCGATTATCGTAGCTTCATCAATTTCAGTAGTTTTAATGGTATCCATCACATTCTGGTCTTCAAGGTTCACCTTTTCTTCTTGATCTTCAAGGATTTCATTTGTATTTGGCAGAGAAGTACTGAAAAATGCAAAAAAAAATATGAGAAATTTCAATAATGTTGACTATTGTGTACAGAGTTGTATACTAATGTACAGGTATGTACACAAATACATAAGAAATCATAAAGGTGTACATCCTTGTACACACATACTGAAAACAAATACAAATGTAAGCTGAGATCATTTTCTTCATACCTTGTCTTGTTAGTAGCTTCACACCCAACTACTTTGTCAGTTTGAGACTCAACTCCTCGGCTTATTCCATATTCCTCATCTTCTTATCTGAAAATTGTACACAATTATATGAATTATATACGATTTTTAGCACTGGTGTATAAGTATGTACACATATATAAAATAAAAAGAAATGTAAACTTGGATCATCGTACCTCGGCTTGTTAGCAGTTTGATGCTCAGCTCCTTTGTCAGATTTACTTCCATCATTTTCTTTATTTTCCTCACTAGTTTTTGATGAAGGAGTGCTAAAAGAACCAAGTTTTGAGTAAAGGCATGAGTTTCAGCACACTGGTGTACAACAATCCACATATATGGAGAAGATTATAAGCAATGACTGGCTATTTTTAAGAAAAATATTGTTATACCTTGGCATATTAGTAGAATTTCTGTCATCTCCAGCAGTCTTGCTGCCATCCCCAATATTATCATTATTGTCCTTCATCTCATCCTCAACCTCCTCCTCCTCTTCCTCCACATCCTCCTACGCCTCAACCTCCTCCTCCTCCATCTCCTCATACTCAACCTCCTCATATTCAACCTCCTTATCCTCCTCAATTTCAATCCGTATTTGAAAATTTAAAATTTTCCTCCAAAGTGTAATTACAAAAATCATTCCCTTCTTTTTATGTCAAATTCATCAGACTAACTTCATGAACTTTTAGGTTTTTCTCTTCAATGAAAGTTAGAAGCCTTTATTGCCTATCCTAAATTTTAGTAAGCTCATCATGCAACACCTTTCTTTGCATATCTGATATGCGCAGCTTTTCTTTCACTACCTCTATGCTATTTTCTCGTTTCACCTTCATGTACTCATCCAAAAGCAATCGCTCTTCATCACTGTAAGCCTTTACCACCCATCCTGGTTGCATCTAAAAACATGCCAGTATCAATATTGATCACATGTATACAATTTTCTACACATGTGTTAAAAGTGTACATTGTTGTACATAACACAATTTTTTTCACATATATCACCAATGTACAATCCTATACACCTTATTAAAGGTGTATAGTAATGTACAGATACTATTGTAAGAAATTTATTTGAGATACCTTTTTCATGACATCATTTAGGTCTTTCTCGATTGTATTACTGATGTCGCTAATGATCCACCTGAGAATCCCTGGCACACCTTCAACATTGGTCGGCTGCATGCTTTTGTTGTGTTCAGTAAACCAATACTGTATCAATTAACAAATAGGCGAATAGTTAGAAATGTAATAGAAAGCGACAAACACAATGAACGGAATTATTTAAAATGGTTAATGGATATATCATGTGTACAATTATGTGCACATGTACTCACCAACATATAAATCATACAACCATTAACTTTAAGTGGTGAATGGATATGCTTCTTAATGCATCCCATCAGATACTCATGTATATAAATTGGTTAGCAAGTTTTCTTCATCATATCCAAAGACTCAAAAAAGTGTGCATACTTGTTCTTGCTAATCATACTTCTGTTTGCTTGGGTAAAAAAAAACAGTGATGTATAGGTACATAGTAAACATCACTACTAAGTCTTCAGCATTTCTTTCAATCTCCAATTGCGACTTTGGCTTTCCTTCATGATACGTAAGATTTCATTTTCCACATCTAGTTTACCCAACTCATTTGGTTTCTTCATACTCAATCTGTTTATCAATGGACCATATCTTTTTTCAGCTATAATTTTTTCATCTTCTCCTTTTTCAAGTTCTATTGCCACCATCTCTAGCCCAAATATTAGAAACAAATTTTCAGGTTTAATCTTTACCGCCACTCTGTTATTCTTCTTGGGAGTATCAAACATGAAATAATGTTCCTATGTGTCATAATTTTCATGGCGATACTATCTCACAACTTTCATGATTGAGTTCGGTTTCTTAGTCCATATATCATCTTTCTTTTTATTGGGATCTTTCTCATCTTTCTGATCTGCTTTTTTGTGGACAAAGATATCTACAACATGCTAGAATGGTCCTTCTTTTTGCCTTTCTAATTGATAATCTGTGAACCATACTTTTCCTCCTTTTTTTGTTTTATCTTCCTCAAAGTTTTTATTCACAAAGTCACTGATTGCATGGAAACTTGATCTATAAGATTTTTTGGTATCTACGAAAATGAACCAAGAAGAATAATACATTATACTCATAACTACTAAACAGTCACATAGGTGTACAACTATGTATACACAATAATTTAACAGAGCATTAATCAAATAAGACCATATTATACATGTGTATAACTCTGTACATTCGTACAAAAAACTAACTAGAGCGATACACGTGTATAAATATTTACACTCTTACATAAATCTAACAAAAATAGTTTCAAAACATGATATATCATGCTGGTGTGTTGATATGTACACTGGTGTTGATGGTGGTTTTTAGACAAAGGGTAAAATTTTAAATCCCTGAATAACCTAATGTCACCGGTGGCACATTTATTAGAACATTTAATGCATGTTATCAGTAATTAATGGGGGGTATTATTTTATTTTTATTTTCAAATTAGGGTTACAACGAGCAAAACCCTAATTCCCCTCCGTGCCAATGGCAAATCATGCCAGCCACACCTAGCCCAAGCTAGCCGCGCCATGCCAAACACACTCTGCCTTGGCCCTATCTATGCTAGTCACACCAACCGCGCCAAAGCATGCCAACCATGCTAGCCGCACCCCAGTGCCAATGGCAAATCATGTCAGCCACACCTAGCCCAAGCTAGCCGCGCCATGCCAAACGCACTCTGCCTTGGCCCTAGCTATGCTAGTCACACCAAATGCGCCAAAGCATGCCAACCATGCTAGCCGCACCTTTGTGCCAATGGAGAATCATGTCAGCCACACCAAATGCGCCAAAGCATGCCAACCATGCTAGCCGCACCTTTGTGCCAATGGAGAATCATGTCAGCCACACCAAACGCGCCAAAGTATGCCAACCATACTAGCCTTACCTTTGTGCCAATGGCAAATCATGTCAGCCACGCCAAATGCGCCAAAGCATGCCAACCATGCTAGCCGCACCTTTGTGCCAATGGAAAGTCATGCCAGCTGCACCAAATGCGCAAAAGCATGCAAACCATGCTAGCCGCACCTTTGTGCCAATGGAAAATCATGCCAGCCACACCAAACGCGCCAAAGCATGCCAACCATGCTAGCCGCAGCTCTGTGCCAATGAAAAATCATGTCAGCCACACTTGGCCCAAGCTAGTCGCGCCATGCCAAACACACTCTACCTTGGCCCTAGCTATGCCAGCCACACCAAACGCGCCAAAGCATGCCAACCATGCTAGCCGCACCTTTGTGCTAATGGAAAATCATACCAGCCACACCTAGCCCAAGCTAGCCGCGCCATGACAAACACACTTTGCCTTGGCCCTAGCTATGCTAGTCACACCACGCCAAGCCAAGCACCCTTACCTTGGCCCTAACCGTGCAACCTAGGCCAAATTGGCCACGCATTCCATTGGCTCATGCCAACACGCTCACTGGCAGCTTTTCTTACCAAGTCGTGGCCCTAATGGCTGAGCGTGCCATTGGCACATGCCAACACGCTCATTGGCAGCTTTCCTTACCAAGACGTGGCCCTAATGGCCGAGCGTGCCATTGGCACATGCCAACACACTCATTGGTAGCTTTCATTACCTAGTCGTGGCCCTAATGGCCGAGCGTGCCATTGTCACATGCCGACACGCTCATTGGTAGCTTTCATTACCTAGTCGTGGACCTAATGGCCGAGCGTGCCATTGGTACATGCCAACGCGCTCGCTGGCAGCTTTTCTTACCAAGATGTGGCCCTAATGGCCGAGCGTGCCATTGGCACATGCCAACGCGCTCACTGGTAGCTTTCATTACCTAGTCGTGGCCCTAATGGCCATGGGCGCCATTGGCACATGTCAAACACGCACGCTGGTAGCCTAACTTGCAAGCCGTGCAACCTAGGCCAACTTGGCCATACATGTCATTGGCACATGCCAAAACCCTCGATGGTATCCTAATTTACAAGCCGTGCAACCTACCACCAAGGCATTCCGCACATACCATTGGCACATGCCACACGCGCTACTGGCAGCTTTGGCATGGCCACTTGCACTCAAACTGAAACCTACCACCAAGGCATTCTGCACATGCCACACATGCCACTAGCCGCTCTGGCATTGCCACTTGCACTCAAGGTGCAACCTGCAACAAAGGCATTCCGCACATGCCACACGCGCCACTTGCAGCCTGGCATTGCTACTTGCACTCAAGGTGCAACCAACACTCGAGACATCAACACAAATTGGGGGATGATTTCCAGGGTCTTGGTTTGGCGATCACAGCATGCAGCGTACACTACGCTCACTTTAAAAAAGCGTGAATAGGAATAAAACGGTCAAATAAATGAGGAAATAATGGTGAAAACGTTTTCACCCATAAACACCATGCGGTTACCATCTCCTCCCATTATTTCACCCTTTACTCTCTTCCTTCATGAGGCCAGGGTATGTTTCAATCTCGACTTGTATAAATAGGTCTTACTTATTTCCACCAGACACAAGTCTCGGTCAGGAAAAAAACACAACACTCTCAGAAAAGGCAACTTTGCAAGCTCTCCAAAAAGCTTTCATCTCTTGCAAGCTTCCGAAGCTTTCACTTTCTGATACAAGTCGAGACACTACTCTTCCAGAATTATTCTGGTCTCAACACCTTTCTTCGCTTCCCTCCCCAAATAAACCCTTCTCCTCCACTTTGTGACCGAAGCAAGACTGGAACGGCCATTTATTGGTTTAGGCCGGACTTGTACAGATTGATCCCTCAAATCTAGAAAGTGTTCATGTGCAACACATTTGTTTAGGGTTTAAACCAGTTTCTCATTCACCTACCGAATTTACCAAAATCGGCATAAACGATTTTTACCCATAAATAATTGGCGACCACTGCGGGAGGATTGATCTTTCGGTTACATATCATCTTTCGATCTCATATTTCGATCCAGGCATCAGGACGGCATAAGCAAGCAATCTATTTTGGGATCTACAACTCGACTACCAGACATCCTAGTTACCAGTCGTGAAACTACATGAAACGGTTGGGGACTTCACAAGAACCGAAAGACAGTGGTTACCAGCCGTGAAGACTACACGAGAAAACTGGGGACTCGCTGAAGATGCTACCAGCGATTGGGAACTTTCTGGCAATGCTACCAGTAAAGCCTCCTTTTATATGGAAAGGAGTGTGTTCGCAGCAAAAAACCTATAAAGTGAGTAAGTTTAGACCAGACAAGATATACGATCTGTTTTTGGGTTCTTAATAAAACCGTAATACTATTGCGTCTTGTGCCGATTGCTAGCACACACTTTCATAACAGCAATATTCCTTTCACAAAGCATAATCAGAGTTATATTATCAAAACCATTCATCCCAGAAATAATTTAATATCCTCAAAAGCTACCAGTTGTCTATCAAAATCGGTCAAACTTTAAACCAGACATCCAGTATGTCTTTCAAAAAAAAAGGGAACCTAAATGAAATTTTTACGGAGAAACATTCAAGGGAAATTATCTAACAAAGGTTTGCTTTTCTTGGAGAAAGTCAACTTTGCATATTCAAGATCCGCTCTCTTCATAGTCAACATCTTGGAAATCTTTTCGAGTTCTACCTCCTGTCGTGCAATCTCCCTCGCGAAAGGCTTTCGATCATTCTTGCATCTTTCAACTTCTGGATCTCAGCAAGGCCTTCGAAAAACCACGAAGCATTGAATTCCTTTTCTACACACACGTCGCGATGGTGCTCCCAGTCGACAATGACGTCTTCAGAAACGGTGTGGCCAGTCACCTCATGCATGTCCTCGATGGAAGATAAAGCCTCTTCCACACGCTTAACCCGCACAAATCGACTAATGATCTTCTTGGTTGTGGCCATATGTCCATACTTCTCCCATATTCTGGTGTACAACGCCTCATACTTAGCCAGCACACTGAAACCGCCAACCAGCACATGACCTGGGTAAGGAACCAAGTACGGGGGATCGAAAATGGCGCCTCCAACTGGACCTGCGACTTGCAAAGGGTATTTTTCCATGTCTACGGCAGCAACCATCAGGGAATCATCCACTGTTTGAACCACATCTATGCCCAGTGATTGGCCAACTTCCATCTCCAAGTCACTGGCAGCGGTCGATGTCACCAAAGGCAAGTTTACATGTGTCTCCGCACCAGAATCGTCTTCCGAACCGGATTCCTCCTGCAAAATTGAGTTAGACATTTTTCAAAAAGCGGAGGAAGAAAGAAAAAGAAGCGCGAAACTCACCGAACCACTTCCCGAAAAAGAACCAGTGCTGTTGTCAGAAGAATCACTCTCACTTGTCGAACTTTCTTCTTTCTCTGGCTCGTCACCGTTATGAGAAGGCTCAGTGCCGCCAGAATTCTTAGAAGGAATTTCCATCTCCTGGCAACGTGCAAGAGCAGTAAAAGCATTCACACTACCGAAGCCCTGGTAGAAAGAAGACACATGTTTTCAGCAGAAATTCACATGTTCTGAGACAAACCAACAAGGAGGCGATGCATACCTGGTTATTGGAAGAACTGAAAGACACGAGAGCTGCAGGAGGATCTTTTGAAACCGTCAGGAACCCACCAGCATGATTTTTTGTTTTCTGTTCCTTTACCTGGGGACTTTTCGAGTTGCCAGGAAATTTTCGCTTGAGATCTCTCAACATTGGATACTTCTTCAAAACTACTGGGGAAGGTTTACAATGAACATTCTACACCACGTTATTCACAAAATCGCGAATCGCAAGACGCTCATGGCACCAGAACTTACTATAACCAAAAGTCGTCGAAGTTACTCTTCCCATTTGAAAGAAGAGAAGGCGGATACTCGAGGTCACTGGCATTGAGGGTGGCACGCAATGAATCCTTAGGAACCACCAGCTGGTAACCAAGAGGCATACCTTGATCGAAATCCATGTGACGAGCAGCACGGTCAATATTGTAAGCAGCTATTTGGAAAGACCCCATAAAGAAAGACGGCATATAACCGGGCATGCAACTTTGAATAAACAAGTTTTCACCAACACTCAAGATGCCGTCAGAAGACAAAGTCATGTTCGGAGCAGAAGCAAAGGTGTCAATTTGAGTCACAGACCTATGGACCGGCTCCTATGGGCGAAAACTGATTTCATATGACATATCGAGAAGACTAACCAAGCTCATACCAACTCTCAGACGCATGTTCACCCATCGAAGAATTCGGGATCCCCCCCAACTCGCGGGAATCAAAGGCAATGGTTTCAAAGCGTACTTCTCGAAGTGCTCCAATAACCAGGCTTGTAGAAAAGCAACGTGCACATATGAATCCACTTTCATGAAACCATTTGAAACTTGCATGTTCGCAACTAGGTGATCCAGATGCACATACAGGGAACCAAGGAATAGCTTGCCAATGGGAAGAACATTAACTTTTGCTAACTTCACAACAATCACTAGCAACTCTGGTCTTATTTCCTTCTTGCCAGAACCGTCATCAAAAATGTCTCTAGACAACCAGAGAGCCAAAAATGATGTAACGTGAAGATCACTGCTTTTCTGTTTAGGTTCCAGCTCGTACGGAAAACATTGAGATATCCACCCTATGTAAAAGCACCTATCGTCCTCTTTCCGGACAGAATCCTTCGACTTCGCAGTGGAGTCTTTTCGGGAGAAATCTCCCAACTTAGCGGCAAGGTCATCCCGCATCTTCTCCTCACCTTCAGACAATTGGATGTTAAGATTCCCGGTTACCGGGAGATTCAGCAAGAGAGCCACACTCTCCAAGGAGAAAGTTATTTCACCCCATATACATTTGATCGTATGAGTGTCCGAACACCATCTAGAGATGAAAGCAACCAAGCCCGGGATATCCTTCCTAATTTGGAGACTTACTGAAGCTCTGACATCATCAATAATTTACGCTCGATCAAGTTGGTATTTATGTGCTCCTTACTCACCATGAACTCAACCCATCTATCAAAAGAACGCAATGGACTTTGACACATACGGAAATCAATGTTGGAAGAAGGATATACCCCTTTATGAAGACAAAATCGTATGGTATTCTCTTGGCGAACCGAACGTGTCTTATTTTCATCTTCACCGTCGGTTAACAAAATTGGCACGAAATCTGGATGATTCTTCCGAGAAGGGGCGAAAGGTTTGGCAAAGAATTCATCATCCGTGTTTGGTTTGGAATTATCAACATCCTTAGATGAAGCGAAACTTTGTTCAGGTAACATCTTGTCGGATTTCTTCATAACAATTTGGTAACAAGATATTTGCACAAAACAAAACGGAGAAAGACGAAATTATCTCCCTTACATATATCCGCACCCAACAAAAGGAAAGCCTGGAAAAAAAGGGGTATTCTCTACGGGTTCCAAACTGCACGCACAGTATTTTCTTCAGGTCTGAAATTCATATATGGAATATTTCCTATGGGTTCGAAATCATATGAAGCACATATACAGTATTCTTCTTCGGGTTCAAAATTATAAATGCAACATTTTTTTTCTACGGGTTCAAATCATATATGAATTATTTTCCTTGGGGTGCATATATACAATATTTTCTACAAGAAGCACCCCAAAAAATCATATGCGCAATATCATTGCAAGGATTATAAAAACGCATATTGTTAGGGTTTGCACCTACATGAAAAGGGAAACAATAGAAGTATTGGAACACATACCTGGAAGAGGTTTTTCTTTGTAACTCTGCCGCTAGCGTGAAAGGATGAAAGAACAAAGTGCAAGATGAGAGAAAAGGATTTTATATATGGGCGCGAAAATTCTGAAATAGGGAAGAATTTCCCTTTACCAAAAATCGTGCGTGTAGCGCCCCCTAAGCTTGCAGCTGACTAATCCAATAATTTAACTAAATAAAGAGGCACTAAAATCTAAAACATGCACTTAAGCATTCAATTTAGAAATGCGATACAGAACTTAACCCAAAGCTAACCCCGCTCAGAAATATATACAAGATCTTATCTCAAATGATACATATATATATATATATATAATAGTCATTTGGTTTTTAAATAAAAATATACAACATAATAAATATAACAGAAATTAATCAACTAGCGAAGTCAACCCTTGAAGCTTTCGCTGCGCAACCCTGATCTGTCACAGAAACTGAAGTAGGAATAATTAACATTTAACTTCTAAGTAATCAAGGCAAGAGTTGGAAAACAATACATGTTTTTCCGATACATTAAACAATGACTAAGTCACTGAAATAATCATACATGTATATGGAACAAACTCCTTCGTCAAACAATGTACTAATATGGTTGTAAATTCCTAACCGACAATTCACACCTATTTAGCTATGGATGCCACCAAGACCATGGTGACCAACTCTAAACAATAAAAGCTGAATTAAAGTAGGTATAAATGTGAAGGAGCATATCCTATATACCACAACTGGAAATTCTCATTTCCCATAACAATTCATATTGACAACACATTACAAGTCCTTTCCAAATCATGGAAAGATTCACAGAATTAACAGAATAATCATAATGCAATTTAAACAAAGCATGAAATGCACGGACAGACAATGCATGAGTTTGTTAAGCATAAACTTTTCTAAAACAACAATAATGATTACAAAAGTGTCAAATGTATTCCCACCTCTTTTGAAGACAAGCCACGCCTACCTAGAGATCCACGATCCACTGGTTCGTCCTTTGAATCGGTCGTTGTTAATAAGGACTAAATGTTAATCATACAAGTACTCTAAGAATTTATCCAAAAGGATCATATAAGGCTCATACAAGTATAACTAATGGTTCTAAGCCCATTAACTAAGTCTTATGAACATCTACAACTATGTAGAAGAAGCCAAAGGTTAATTCGGACCATAAGAGGTCCAAAACATCTAATTAAGAAAACTACCCTAAGCCCAAGTCCATTAAAGTCAACCAACAGTCACTAATGGTCGAACTAGCAGTCAATCTAACAATCAACAGGTCTCTAACAGTCAACGTCTAAGGTCAGGTCAACAGTCAAGGTCAAAGTCAAATAGTAATCGGTCAACTGAGTCAATTCGGGTCAAAACAGGGAATCCGGTGAGTCTACACCGATTTAGCTCAGTAAGATATCTGAGTCGCCTAAGAACAGAGTCAGTCAGACAACTGACTGGGATGACTAACTATCCTAATCCTATTGCAGTTATAAGAACACAACAAAACTGATTCTACTCATTTGATTCTTACACAAACAATCCATAATAACAGAAGTCTATAAATTCAATACAATTGTAATTAAGTTTACCTTAATCTGCAGTTGCAGGCTTTCACTAAGGCCACTGCTATAACAACATTATAAACAATTTCATTTCAACCATTCTTAAACAAACTTCAGGATTAGTTACAAATACAATTACAAACTTCACAGAGCAATTCATGACTCTAAGCTTCTACAAGAGAGATTTAACTCCACATACTCATCAAATCTTCATTCCAATAACTCATTTCATATCTGACTGCACAACTTCTAACAGCACTGCAACTCCCTGCAATACCACTGTTACTGCATGCCACCAACTCCACTCTATTCTAGTAATTCCAGTCACAATCATTGTGACTTAAACTCAACAACATCACCACTAAATTGAATCACCACAACTTTACATTTCTAGCCATGATCAAAGCCTCATTCTTGACCAGCAACAGTTCTTACATTTATAATCACCACCATTTACAATTACGACTCTATTCATAGTATCACAACTCAATCTTAAACACTACCACTCCCTGCAAAATTAGTATTATATTAACATGATCAACACCACCAGCTCAATTCTGTTACCTCCAAGTTCAGTTCAACTCCACTACCACAACCATATACTTATCTGTAACACAATCCTCATCTTTACTCATATAATTCATTTCCATAGCAATTCTTAATTCAACATCACATGTAACTCCAATTCCATTCATTATATAGAACCATCATCTCTATTTCCATCTCAACTAATACTAATTTCTTTTAAGTATCCACACAACTCCCATATAACCCCAAATTTCTTTCCAGAATTATATATTTCATAACAAACTTATAAACTCAATATTAAAAATCATATAACTTAACCAAATTTACTGAGAAGACAATTACCTCAAAAGGTTTCACCCCAACAATTGAATCAGTCCCTAATCAAGCAGTTCATCACAGCCAAATCTCAACAATCTCCACCAAAACAGAATTAAGCCTTCACTTTCAATTTCAAACTGCTCTTCAACCTCATACTCTAATTGAGACCAAACCCATCTCTAATATGTCACTTAAACCCTCGGTTTCATCTTCCAGTTCTTTATTTGTGTTTCCTCCAAACCCTAAGTTCACCGATTCATCCTTTCTTCTTCAACAACAACTTCGACCCCATCATCTAAACATCTCCATCACCGAGAATTACTTCATTCAAAACTGAATCTCGTGGTCTTGTTCTCCATCATCATCTCTCTGAAACCTTAGAATAATTCTCAACCATGTTTAGAAACCCTAACCCATCAATTTCTTATCAAATCAACTCCGGAATTTCAATTGAGTAACAACCCTTTTTATTCTTCATCGCCAATCAATCAAACCCATCTTCAATTAACCAATTCTTCTATGACCGAAATCCTAATTCAAACCCAAACTTTCTGATTCTCTCTAGATACCATTCTCTTCTTCTTCTCATAAAAGATCGACAACACCTCCACCACCATCACTTGATTCTTGGTTAATCTCTTCTTATCTCGTTCTAAAAAACCTAATATCAACTCTCAAATTCTTCCATCGCCGAGAAACAGAGAAGAGGGAAAGAAAAGAAGAAGAACGAAGAAGAAAAGAGAAGAATTAGAATAAGAAAAAAAATAAGAAATAAGGTTACTTATCTTCTCGATCGGTGAAGATAAGATCAACGATAACATTATTTTACCCACTTGCTTCGCTAAGGGAAGCCCAGGTCTGTCTAATTATGAAAAGACTATTTTGCCCTTCAAATCAATCTGATGATTACTTCTTCGTATGGTATCCGAATGACACATTCGAGTAGTCCATTATGCATAAATTTTCGAGACCTATTCAACGGTACTAGTTCCGAACATAAATTGTTGTTAAATTAATTTCTATTAATTAATGTTTGAGTTAAACTAATCGAATTATTATCGGTTAACACGTCTCTTGACTGGTCTAATAGCGTTGACGAGCTTGAGGGTCCTTACATTCTCCCCACCTTACATCATTTTTTTCCTCGAAAATCAAACATCCTTCTGGTCTTCAAAAACTCCCCACCTTATAGAGGTAATGCTGTCTCTCGTCTAAGCGCAAACAACACGATAACAAAAGCACAAACCTATATGGCTTTCTACAACTATTATTTAAAAAATTATAGCTCTAGGTTCAACTATGATGATTTAATTCTATTAAATAGAGAAGAAGTTTCCTCTGCAAATTTCTATTTTATAACATATTTGTCTCTATCTTCAAGGAAGAATCTTACATATCTTTATAAGTTAACTTACATCTATTGGTTTTCTAAAGAATTATCAAACTTCTATGATCGGTATCTCTGAATGCAGTTTCCCTGTCAAGGTTGTCCAATCCCAACAATGCCTTCCTACGAACATACAAAACACAACCTTCACTATTCTCCAGTGCTAGATTTATTTATTAAGATTAATTAATTTCTAACTTACTATGACAAATTAATCTCTAAATTTAATTGTAACTGATTTAACTTAAAAATTTCACTTCATAAATTATATAGCATTTTAAACAATTTGATCATCATATTTTATTTTATCAATAAGTAATCCTATTTTGTTGAAGTAGAAAATATGGAGAAAGTAAAGAGACAAAGAGAGGTTTCTATTGATCAGGATAATAGGGTTACATGGATACAATATCCTTTATATATATGTAAAGGTAAACTCTAGGTAACTAGATGGACCGCACATCCATGGGCCATAGGCCCTATAACACTCCCCCTTGTGCGGTTCAATAACAAAACTTTATACATAGTGCTTCACATATAGTTCTTTGAATGTTGTTCTTCAAATGTTGTTCCCTCCTTGATGACTTGTGCCGAAATCAATTGCCTCATTAAAACTTTGATAAGGAAAAAATCCAGTGGGAAAAAAATCCTTGGTATAACTCTTCACATGTATTACTTCACATGTTGTCTCGTACCTTACATGTAGTTCGTCACATGCAATACGATCTTAAAAGATCGACGAGTCTAAGTTAATTGCCTCGTAAAAACTTCGTCCGAAAAAACCCATAGGGACAAAACCTGAACTAAAGAAAAGGAGTACAATATCAAGCAAACTTAGAACATATATGGACTCAAATATGTTGCCTTATTAAAACCTTGACAAGGAAAACCCAGTGGGATAAAACCTTGACGAAGGGAAAAGAGTACAACATGACAGATGCAAGTAAAAGTGATCCATTGCAGATGATCACTTTGCTCCGTTGAAGTTTACTGGTTGCTTACAACTCTTAAGGATGAAAATCCTCGTGGGAAAGACAATAGCCTTAGCTAGGAAATTACATTCCCGGTGTTTGTTATTGTCTCATTAAAAACCTTGCCGAGTAACAAAACCCTGTGGGAAAAAGCAACTTCGGTGAAGGAAAATAGTTCAAAACACCATTAGATACTCCCCCTGATATCAGACAATTTTCATTAGTCTAATGCAGTCAAAAAGAGTTTATCACACTTTACTTTGGTGACTTGAACGTTTATAAAACCACCCTATTGTTGATTCTATAAGTTAAGTTGCTTAACAGACTATCGTATTTCATTTCTTTGATTCATATATTTTCAGTAATATCAACACGATCTTTATGTCTTCAACGTTCAACATACTTGATGTTTTTAGTGTTGTCTCGCTAAAAACCTTGTCGAGTAACAAAACCCTTTGGGAAAAACTATTCTCGATCGAAGGGAAAAATAGTACAACACAACTTCGATTTCGAAGTAAAATATGTCGACATCATATCCTTGGATCCTCCCCCTGATGTCTGCATCTCCCTTTGATTACTTTCAGAGTTGTTCCAGACTGTTCCTTTAGTCATGTATTTTTCGAAACTGAATATTGGTAATGATTTAGAAAATAATCTACCATATCTCCCTCTGATTACTTTCGTTGGAGAAGAGATTATTATTCCTTCTTAATCAACAACTTTTGGATTGCACTTTCATTAGCATTCCTTTTAATGTCTTTGTAGGGATAAAAGAAATTTATGTCAATGGTTACTTTTAATTACATGATTACATTCACTATACCATTCTAATGACCTTGCGTTGGCGCTGAGCTATATCTAGCTAACAAGTTCCTTGAGGATGCAAAATTTTATCGAGTACATTATTATACTAAGTACAAAAATGCATCTATTATACTTAGATATGTGAATTTCATCTCCCAACACATCTTCGTCATCTTCCTTTAGACGAAATGGTCACTTACTTACATTTGAACCTCGACTAATCATGGGAGTGTTATCAGGATGTATGTCTTTATTAAATTGCCTAACAAATTTAGACAAATGCAAACTGGTGGGATAATATACCACAATCTCAGTATTCGTTCGAGCTTTCCTCAGATTTTTCATCTCAAATTCGGATTTCAGATAGCTTTTAAGATCTCTTATTACATCAAGAGTACCCATCATGTCTGTACCAACGACATAGATAGCTATAATTCCAAATCAGGAACTTTCATGAGAATACGCAAGGATAAATAACTTACTTGTCTATCCCCTCCAAATCAAATAGTCACTTAAACGGGTATACCACATCCGCCTGATTTCTTGAATCTATAAGTGAGCGTTTTATCTAACTATAAACGCACTCTGTGGTTTAGAGTCATTTTATTTGGGCAACAAAAGTCTATCAATTACTTTTGTAAATATCTTATATCTCTTGATTCTTTCAGAGATACGTAATAACCACATACACATGCTGCATTTCAAGTCCTTTTGAAATTACCAATCTAACTAAGTAGCGGAACTCTATAACGTTCATTACAAGAGAACAATTCCAGGGCTTTGTGAGAAACCTCACGCCACAAGGCGAGTCATTGTACTTTAAGACTACTTTCTTCTCATTATGCTTTATGACAAATTAATTATGTATGTCCAATAGGCTTTACACTTGGTTGGTTAGCACTACAACACCAAATACCCATATATTTTCCAAAGAACTAAGTTCTACCTGGATTGTGTATGCCAAATATGTTGTTTATTTGAAATTAATCAAAATAAAGCATGGTTCAATCTCATCGTGCTCTACTTCTGGAGAAACTATTTATAGATTATATCATCACTGTGCATGGATGATCCTTCCATTGACTCATGTGCATTCTCATAGTCTGTCAGGATTTCATTGTTCTCTAGAATCATTTAAAACTTCGGAGAGTCCTCCAGTATTGATTCATGGACATAGTCAGAGACAATCAAATGAGATGATTTCATTAATGTTACAAATTAGGTCGTGCCTTACTCAACTACTTCCTTTCTAGTGAGCATTGATCGAACCTGGTGGTTTCTCCATCTTCCTTTATGGAACCACGGCCTCAACTACACTTCCACCAAGTGTAATTGGAACACCTTAGTCTATGGTGTACCCCATACTGAGGATTTATAACCTTACCGGAATATTTGCAGCTGGTATGTGTGATCTTTTCACTTTAGCGACATCAGTGTACATTCTGAAAATCGATTATTCTTTGTCACTTCACATTTACATTTGTGGAGTACAAGAATCAACATGAGACATTGTGGGAATACACCACGGTAATTCATGTCGTTCCCTTAGAAAATACTTTTCTTATCTCCCCCTAACGACGGGAAGAATGTCTCATTAAAATGACAACCCGCAAATCTAGCGGTAAGAGATCTCCTACCAAAAGTTTTAAAATGCGGATAATTGTTGGGAACTCATTTCCAACATAACTACTTAACAGTTTTGAAGACCCATCATAGTACGATGTGGAGTCGTAATTGCACATATATAGTGCAACGAAAAATGCGTAAGAACACGAATGTCAGGCTAAAATCCAGTTACCAACTGGTACGCATAAAATGTTGACTAATATTGGGTTCTAAAACGAATTAAGTAAAGATGCATTAATATTGCATATTCCTCAAGCAGTTAAAGGTAGGTTTGTATGCATAACCATGCCTTAGGCACCATCTGTAACCTTTAATGATAGCCTTTGCGAGACCTTGGGGTATAGGATACTCTGCATTTGATCCTATTAAATATGAAATAACCATCAAGTCCTTTTGATGTACACTCGCTAGCATTTACAAGGGGTGGTGAGTCCTTACATGTAAAATATGTGCTAGTAGTTTTCCAAACGCAAATTTCTTTGGAGATATAATTAGTCCAAAATGTCAAAACATTCACCAGATCCATCAGTCACATCAATGGTCCGCATTCTGCATGAATATTTTTCTAAATTTCACCTTGTTATCTTTGTAATATGGATTGTTTACCATTTGCATCTTAGGATGGTCTCGATCCTGTTTTACTGAAGACTTTGTAAAATAAGTGATATGCTCTCTTACTTAAAATCATAATGGGAGGGAGAAGAAGGTTGTGCATCTGGTACTTTAGAAAAAACTTATTGAGAGATATGCCATGACTTCGCATTCTGTCAATCTTTCTTCCATTTTTTTTCACTCAAATAAATTGATGTTCGTATGAATCCTTTCAAAATAATCATCATGTCACAACCAAAGTGGATTTATGGTTATGTCAAAGCCTTTATGAGTCAATTCCTAACATTTCATCGTCGGTGTCAATATGGATTCAATAATCCAAATACTATAGTGATTTACACTTCACTAGATTGACTCATTAGTTTCTCTAATGTCCTTCCAAATATATTAGAGACTAAAAAGATGCAATCAAATTACATTCTCATCACTGTGAGTTACCACATGATATCCAATTGCATGGTTTTCTGTGGAATTTAACAAGGTGTGATTGTCTCTTAGTTCTTATAGAGCTTATGTAACTTTTTTCGTTATACAAATTAGGAAACAAAGATTGAGCATTCCTTCGCACGGATATTACATGTAATTATCCAATCATCACATGGTATTTGTTTGTGGGAGAAAACTACTTCTGCCGGTTTGGGTAATTTTGGGTGTATGTGGATGAGAAGTGAGTTTAAACCTTCAACAAATGTGCTGCACGATGAGCACTTTTATTCGAGAGGTAATCTATACAATTCTGGCCTAAACCGAAGACACGGTCGTTCCAGATTTGTTTCGGTCACAGGTGAAGGATGTGAGGTTGATCTTAGGGAGGGAAGCGAAGAAGGTGTTGAGAGTATGAAGGTGAAGGCTATTTGATGACTTGTTAACAGAAGGTTGAGCAGGCTAGCAAATGTTGCAGGAAGGCTCTGGGTGTTGAATACGATTAACACTTGATTTTCTGTGTTGTTCGAACTTATGTTTTTGGAAATAGGGAGGAGAACCTATTTATACAAGTCATTAAGCCTTCTTCACGTCTCTCGTGGGAAGTGGAGGAAGTGGAGTGAGGGAAGAGTGGAGTTGTGTGTGAATGTCACACGACCAGAACTTCCCACTTCTCTCATCTTGACTTAACCGCCCATGTCTTCCTAACACGTTCTTGTGATGGCGCGTTGCACGCTGCACGCTGTAAATTTCCAGACCAATACCCCAGTTTTTATCCCCCAGTTGTGACGTGATTAATGTATCAAGTGTGTAGATCGCGGGACCCATAGAAAATAGTGAAGGGTGAACCATGAACTTGGTATAACATCGCATGCATCCATCCTCAGGTAACCATTTGGAGGTTGTATAGACAGGCCATGCCTTGGTCGGTTACCTTGTGAAGAAGAGTGACGGATGGTGGTCATAGTGATACCTTGTTTGCTGGTTGATTCGCACCCTAAGCCATTCGTCTAAGCTTTCAAAGCTGGACGGATGAGATGACTCGTAGCCTTGCTTGCGACCGTTGGATGGGAGGCGCGCATGCTGCCTCTTTAGGCCCAAACGTTTGCATGCTTAGAGAGTTCCAATGGAGGAACCGATCAGCCCTGGATGGAGGAAGTACAATGGTGTTCACGCCCATGCCTGCTTGACTCGCAAAGATTTAATCTAAGCCACTCGACTCAGGCGGCAAAGACGAGTGGTCGAGATTAGAATTTATGGAGGGGCCGCGGCATGTCACCTTTGGGCGCGCGTACCGAGGAGCTTGGTCACCGCCGGTCTTGGCCAATCATCTAGACGTGTAGCCGGGCCGACGGTGGTCATGCTAGCATGCTCAGTTCCTTCTAAGTCTCCATCTTGGCCTTCCGTCCAAGCCTACGAAGATGGACGCTCGAGATGTTTCTGCGCCGCAAACCCTAATTAGGGCTTTAGACAAGCCACTTTGAGCGATCGGTTTTGGGTTGCGTGCAACTCTTTTAGGGAGACCGACCATGTATGTAGCATCTTGAGTCGACGGTGAGCATGTACATGCTTGCTCTATGACCCTGGGCGCAATCTAAGCCATCCAACTATGCCGGCGAAGTCGGATGGTCGTGATCGTTTTGGATCTTCTCAACCTGCATAAGGCATTAAACTAGCCTTGTTTGGGCAATCGTTTCTTGCACCACGGCTTGCCTATGAGGGAGTCGGTTATGTAGGTAGAAAGTGGGCCCGCCAATGGTGTACCATCACTTTACTACTTGTTTTAGGGTATAATCTAAGCTTTCCAACTATGCCGACGAAGTTGGACGTTCACGATTAAAAGAAACCCTAGTCGTGCGTCATGCTCACTTTGAGTGCACATTTTGGAAGGACCAACCGTGGTTGGTCTTGACCGTTCGGTCATGTGTGAAGGTGGGTCCGAGGTGATCATGGTAGCATGCTCAGGACCCCCTTAATCTATATCTACACCCTCCATCTATGCTTGCGAAGTTGTACGGGTGAGATATATTTTTGGGTTTGTTTTCAGCAAGTGAGACTAACATGGATAGTCTTGCATGCGTTCAACGGGTCTAGTATAACCTACCGTCATGTAGCCTATGGGTGTTTGCACGTCGAACACCAGGCTTTAATTAAAGCATTAATAGTAATGTTGTATACCTACATAAAACCGGGATGGTTGCCATATGCTTCGTCGGGATGGTTGCCACATGCTCCGTTATGGGTATGTTTTAATTCTCAGGGATGTTTGCACATGCTCCAATGAATTAATATGGCGAGAAGTATCCATCGCCTGAAGGCTTAATCCTTTGCAGGACGTCAGCTTACAAAAATTGGCTTTTTACAATTTTAGCCTTTAAACATAAATTCACCATCAACATTAAGTCCCCTGCCTAGCACATAATAGTTACACTATTGTGGGGTAGGCATGAGATGGTGACAGTTAAAGATAAAACTAACGAGACAAAGTTAGGTGTTACCAGGAGAAAGAGACGTCCAGGCGAGCGTTCCCCTAGCATGATGTCGGTCTTGCCTGCTTTGATAGACTATTACGTCTGTTTCGTTCGTGGGGCTGCTGCGCCGGCTAGATCGAACGTGGGCTTGATGTGCCTGCTTCGGTTAAATGTGGGTCCACTGCGTGCCTACTTTGGTTGAACGTGGGACTCATCATGCGCCTGCTTCAGTTGAAAATTCGAGTGTCATCCTTATTACTTCGACCAAACACTGAACCTGCTCGTTGACCAAACGCCATTCTTGCTGCCTTGAATCGACACAAGCTTTGGTGACTGCTCAAACATGGGACCCACTGCGCGCTTGTTTTGCTCGAACATAAACGTGTTGAAACAACTTCTGGAGCGATCAGGTCCTGTAGAGCGTTGAAGCAGATTCTGGAGCGTCTCGGAGAGTTGGAG